>OX031019.1:22547044-23077044 GCA_943736025.1 Tenthredo mesomela | reverse complement strand
TTCGTATATAAGTACCTTATGTTAGTTGTTATAAAAGCCGGTAATACCCGCAACCGATTGCAAGTACAAGTTTGGTCTCATGCCAGTAGGGGTTTGAAATAAATAGAAATAGAAAAAGAAAAAGAAAAAAAAAAAGAAACTAAACTAAAACGCCTACAAACGGACTTAATTACAAATTAATTCATACTGATAGATACGCTCCATTAGAGTTAATTCGACGGTATGGTGACTGTCACCATTCGTTAGTCGACACACGGTTAACCGGGGGCGCACCCCCACGCTCGCTGTTACTGAACAAGTAATTTTTTTTTTTTTTATTCTTGTTTTTGTTTTTTGTTCCCTTCTTTTGTTTTTGTATCTTGTTTTTTTTTTGTTTTTTTTTTTTGCGGGTCAAATAAGCTCGCCGATCGCCGGCGTTTAGTGTAACGTAACGGGTAACCGACAATGTTAAAGAACTATATATAGGTATATACGAAACGGTACGAAACGGAAAAATGAAAAACATACGATACTTTAAATATATTACTATAGGTATCTACTACGAGAGGATTTGTCTTGCGGCGATCAACAAGCAAGTAGTAGTGGCATAGCTATGGCCAGCCAACCGTAATGTAAAGACCCGCGCTTATGCTGCGTGCAGCCTGATGACGAAACAACTTTAAACTTTTCGCGTTATTTTCACTATACTTATTCTATATTATATATATATATATTAGGGTGTGCCAAAAAAAAAATAATTCAAACGCACATCAACATTCCGGTAGAGCATCTCAAATAGAATATCTCAGCCAAATATGAGCTCTTAATATTGATATTTAGAACTGCCTAACTCAGTTTTCCCATTTTTGATTTGAATAACACGTGAAAAAAAATCGGAAAATTTTCGAATCGTTTTTTCTCGTAACCGGCTTGATTTAGAAACTATCTGAATACAGATTCTTATAGGAAATTTCACGCTCTACAAAAAAGTACTGAAATAGAATTTTCCTAACTCTCACCGATTAAGAGATATTCGCCTATAAACATTGAGTCATAGCGTCATAGAGTCATACGACTCTGAGAAAAACAATTTATTTTTCAACCGCGCATCAAAATTTCGGTAGAGCATCTCAAATAGAACATCTCAGCCAAATATGAGCTTTTAATATTGATATTTAGAACTGCCTATTTTAGTAACTAAAATTAGTAACTAAAATTAGTAACGAAATTAGGCAGTTCTAAATATCAATATTAAGAGCTCATATTTGGCTGAGATATTCTATTTGAGATGCTCTACCGGAATGTTGATGTGCGTTTGAATTTTTTTTTTGTCATTTCTCGTTTGCCATGTAAAAAATAAGTGCTTTCATGTATTATGAGAAACATCGTCAAAGGGGGGGCTCTGACAAAAAATGTTCAAAGGTGTCTCTCAGTCGACCAGAAATCATAGTGATTGAGGCACCTGCTTGACTCAATTGATCAAAATCCCCTTTCGCGAGGTGAAATTTCACAGCAAGTTGAATGAAATCATAAGGTGGTACGGGGAATAGACTAATAAAAAATGCTGTTTCGAGAACAAAATTAGAAAAAAAAAAAAAAAAAGTACATGTTCATAGTTTAATTTTTAACAATTCCTGTTCATTTTCTACTTATTATACCACATGCTGAAACAGCTGAATGTCATTTAATATTTCAATTGCCGAAAGGGGAATGCTGATAATCAAAGTTTAAAAGGTGCCTCATCAGTATGACTTCTGGTCGAGTGAGACACCACTTCGCATTTTTTCTCAGTGCTCTCCTTTAGCGAGACTTCTTATTTTATAAAACCACTTTGATTTTTGATGTGGGAGATAAAAAAAAAAAAAAAGTTCTTTCTGGCACATCCTAACATGTATGTTATATATATATATATATATATATATATATATATATAATATCTATCGAACACGTTATATGCTGCATGGAAATTATCAGCGCGCTGTTGCTTCTATACACCCGCGAATCGCGATATATACCTACCTATACGAGTTATGGATTTGTACTATAATACAGGGCTCACGATCGATCCCTGATTTTATACCATACCTATATATACATATATGTCGCCTAAAGGCTTTGCGGCTCGCTAGTCAAGATAAAAATATATAAGTACCGCGATATATTGACGCATGACGCATAATACAGGGTGATTCAGATTGAACTGGTTACACATATTTTGAGGGTATGTAGGGGAAGGTGGGGCAGAATGGCCGGATGGGGCTAAATGGCCGCCAAAAAAAAAATTGACTTACTTGCATTTTCGCATCAAGGGGGATCGTATGAGACCCCTTGCAACGCGATTCCGCTAAAAGTGCTCAAAAAATTTTAGGGTGGGGCTGAACGGCCACCCTAATAAAAGTAGCGAAATTGCATTTTCACGTCGAAGTGAGTGAGATAAAACTATATGCAGCGTGGTTCCACTGAAAACGATGCAAAACTGAAAGGGTGGGGCAACGTCGCTCACCCTACACTGAGAAAAAAATATAATTGAATTAACGAAATGTTTTTTTCAATAGTCGCAATTAAAAATTTATTCGGAACAAATAAATTCCAATTGGTGTGATTAAATATCATATGAAATTGACCGATTTTCACTCACTTCGACGGGAAAATACAATTTCGCTACTTTTATTAGGGTGGCCGTTTAGCCCCACCCTGAAAATTTTTGAGCACTTTCAGCAGAATCGCGTTGCATGGCGTCTCATATGATTCCCCTTGATGCGAAAATGCCAGTGGGTCAATTTTTTTTTTGGCGGCCATTTAGCCCCATCCGGCCATTCTGCCCCACTTTCCCCTATATTACCCAGGAAATATTTAAAACTTTATATAATTGTACACTGAGAAAAAGGTCTTGTTGAAACAACCAAAATTTGGTTATTATACGGTCAAAGAAATTTTTTTGTTGGGCCAACCAAAATTTTGTTGTGCCAACAAGAAATTTAGTAGTATCAACAATAATTTTGGTTGGCCCAACAAAATTTTGGTTGACTGAACAAAAAAATTTCATTTACCGTATAATAACCAAATTTTGGTTGTGTCAACAAGACGTTTTTCTGAGTGTATCTCTATAAATTCGAGCTACGAAAAATCCTATATGTAGGTGACTTTAGTTGATCTTAAGGCCCATCCTTAGTCGCCCACCTCTTTTTGGTCGAAATGTGTCACATTTCGATTATTATCTGAGCCCAGGCGTAAAAAACGCAAAAAAGACCAACTTAGCGCAAATTCTATTTCAATTCCGAACGCATACGTCCAAAAAAATGTTAGTTTCGTGCGAAAATAGAGTCTACAGATGGTTTTTACATTGTTAAAAAATTATTCGAATCCGATTTCCTCGGTGAACAATGTAAAAACCATCTGTAGACTCTATTTTCGCACGAAACGAACATTTTTTTCGACGTATGTGTTCGGAATTGAAATAGAATTTGCGCTAAGTTGGCCTTTTTTGCGTTTTTTACGCCTGGGCTCGGATAATAATCGAAATGTGACACATTTCGACCAAAAGGAGGTGGGCGACTAGTGATGGGCCTTAAGTTAGTTGATTGAGGAACAGATATTTTTATTTCTTATACTATTGGCGTTTATTTTTTATTTTTTTTTATATATATAGTATATAGAATAAACCCTTGATCTTATATACCTATATATACCTAACTTGTATACCTATACCGTATGTGTGTATAGTATAATAGATTCAGGTATAGGGTAGCTTGTAGTGCGCGATATGTCGACTTCTTAATCAAACTGACATGGGAAAGCATTTGCCTACGGTCACAAAATCACCGTGGGACGTGAGCGATCGATTCATTAACGCCCTGCGTGGATCGGTTCATATATGATAATTTGTTTCACATGCCTATTGGGCATAGGCATACGCAGGTATATAGGTACCTACTTACTGGACCCAACGAATGATCAAAGATGATAAAATTCAACTAAAATCTGAACTTCATTCCCGTGTTCATTTTTTTTTTTTTGTTTTACTTTCATTTTTTTAAATATATACTATCTATACGAGGACTAATATTTACTATAATTTACATAATTTTGTGTAATAATTTCTGGAATTTTTGTATCTATATAATATTTCGAAACATTCATATACCTACCTAGTATATATAATATAGTGGGAAGAAAAATTATTATGTATAGCCCCTATAATCTATATAGAAAGGAATTTATTATACTGACTCTAAAATACTAGAATTGTATAGATTTTAAGGTAATTTCACCGTTAATTAGAAAGTTTTATTATTATTAGATATATATAATTAGAACGTTTTTCTCATTAGCGATATATGTATGTTGCTACGCATTAATTTACATATTACATGTAACTATGGTACCCTATAGCTGCTTTGTCATTTTATCTCTTTAATAAATTAATAGATAAATAAATAAATAAATAAATAAATATATAAATTTTTATAACAGGTGTATAGTATAAATTTGATTAAAAAAAAAAAAAAAACCATTCAATGTCCCTGACCCTATTTTTCTACACGCTTATCAGCTGGTATCTAGTTTCACATATAACTTTCCGACTCTAGACCGACGCGACATATCAATCTTAACAAGCGCGGGACGTTCGTCGCGACGGTGCAGCGGCGAGAGCAACAGCAGCAGCGAAGAATTTATATATTCATATACATTAGGCCCTAAGGCTTAGGGTGGTCCCGAATTTGGTCATATTCGAATTTCAATGCTCACATGGGCCACAGGACGTCTCCAAATATGTACAAAAAATGTAATCGAACCAAAGCCTTCGAACTTTCCCATTTAAATAACCGCACACGATTTTTAGTACTTTGGGATTATATTTTTACTTTCTATCGAATTATATAGCTTCGAATAATCCGAAACTCAGCACCCTTCTTACATATACAGTGGGAGGTATCCGTGAAAAATTTACACATTTTTAAACGACAAAATTTTATTCATCACAATTTCGAGATGAGAGATCTTTTTCTTTTTTTTTTTTTTGCCGTGCCGTAGCTTCGAAAATTATATCATTGAAAATCTGTCGAAATTTTCATGATATACCTATACTACTACTACAGGTAAGGTAGTGTACCAAGTTTCAGATTTTTTCAGAGCTATATATGTATTAGGGTGGTTCAAAAAAGACCTAATTTCTCAGATGTTGCTTCTCATTCGTGAAAATGTTGGATGTGATTTTGAAAAATTATTTCATTTTTTTGAGCTCCATAGGACAATATTTACTACTGCCTCAGTGAAGTCGAAATTTCGAAATTTTGCCATATTTGGCAATTTCAAAGTTCTCAGATCAAAGTCCTCATCTGGCTACCTCTAGGTTCTCATTCAATGAGGATGTTGGTTCAAGATGAGACTCGTACGATAATATTTAGTACTGCTTCAGAGACATTGAAGTTTTTTCACTGTTTAGGGGTTTTCTTAGAGATTGGATCGCCAAGTGTTGCTCATGAGACAGTCTTTTCTTACAATTTTAAGCAAGAAGTACACGAAGTTTGCAGTCTGTGGGACCATTTTTACTACTGCCTCATGTTGCTAATTTTACTTGAAGGAAAGTCGCCCTCAATGAGGCAGTAGTAAAAATGGTCCCACAGACTGCAAACTGCTTGGATTTCTTCCGTATATTGGTAAGATGAAACTGTCTCATGAGCAGCACCTGGCGATCGAATCTCCGAAAAAAGGCAAAATATTGAAAAAACTCCAATGTCTCCAAGGCAGTACTAAATATTATCGTACGAGTCTCATCTTGAACCAACATGCTCACTGAATGAGAATCTCGAGGTAGCCAGATGAGCGTTTTGATCTGAGAACTTTGAAATTGCACAAAATGGCAAAATTTCGAAATTTCAACATCGCTGAGGCAGTAGTAAATATTGAAAGATTATTTCGATGAGAAAAATTAACGGACGAACCCAGGAATCGAACCCAGGATCTTCGGACGCCTATCCGGGGACTTACACCCGAGACCACCTAGCTCGCCCACAGTTCGCCGCAATTTTTCTCATCTGTAAATGTAGTAAATATTGTCCAATAGACCTAAAAAAAAAAAAATGGAATAATTTTAAAAAATCACAAACAACATATTCACGGATGAGCAGCAACATCTGAGAAATTAGGTCTTTTTTGAACCACCCTAATATGTATACTACAATAGGAAGACAAAAAAATCAACCGCGAAATGTCAGAAATCGCTGGTGTTTTATTGAAATGTAAAAATTCGAGAGCTACAATTTGATTGAAATTTGAGACCGATCAAATTAGGGAACACCCTAATATATACCTCCGTATAGTACTACACATCTTTATCTGTCTAATATAATGTTTTCCTCGGAAACATATGCGAGCGATGTATTTTTTTTTTTTTTTTTTTGTTTTTGGATTGTATAGACAAGCAGGGGGGGGGGGGGGGAGGGCGCAGGGACGAGCACACGTCAGGGACGAGGAGGTCCTGTGTTGTCAAACAGGTTTCGAAGTACTTTCCTGCATACATAAATAAATAATAACCAACGTGCGGCCGATGGAGATGTGAAGATATCGGCTTATCTTAATGTCAATGCTCCTAAGCCCATGCTCTGGTTACATTCATTAGGGTCATTAACATCCGATAGGCGTGGGAGCGGATTCTTCGCCCTATAGATCGCATTTGATTTTCTTGTATATATACATCTAACACATAATATGATTGTCTCTATACGTATAATAGTACGCTAATTTTTATTTACTATCTTCATAATATGCGAAGATGAACAAATTTGTCAGTATACTAATAAATTTTCAAGATTTAGGTGTGCTTCTTTTTTTTTTTTTTTTTTTGTCCATTTCTTGTATTTTTTTATTTACTACTTTATTTTTATAAACTGAAAAGGAAAAATATTAATATATGGAAAAATTATACTATATAAACAATAAAATTATACCTATATATATATTTTTTTTAATGACTATATTCGTTTAATTGATGCGCGGGTTTCGATATATACCTAGTGTCTATAAGATATAATATTATGTGTTATTTTATCGTTACCAGCACCATATATAACGATTTAATCAGGTCGCTGATATATTGGCTTCAATTATTCCTCTGATAGGTATAGTATACACGAACAAATTAAACTGCGCTTATAGTATTTTTTTTTCTTTTTAAAAATGAAAATAAAAACCTCACGCAAGTAGGTACTATATGTATATATAATATTCGATACAGAAATATTGGTATTCATTTAAAACCTACAATTATTTTTATTTCCTTTTTATATATACAGGGTGATTTTTTTTAATCGCCCCAGGCTGATATCTCCGAAACTAAGCAAAATACGGAAAAACACATCAGACAAAACTTATGGGATATCGAGGGGGAAAGGATATGGGGCAATCATATCTTTTGTAGGTGGAGGCGCTGAGCTGTGGTGAAGGTCAACTTGGTTTTTTTGAATGGAATGGTAAAGTTTTCTTCACAGAATCTGAAAGAGCATCAAATTTTGCATCAAAAACACCTGACCAGATATTTTCTAAAGTTGATGGTTTAGGAGATAAGAGCTAGGCAAGTTGAGTCAAAAGAGGAAGTCCAAATTACCTGAATACTGTTCTTAAGTTTTATCGAAAATGTCTGAGATGCTTTTTTATTGGAAGATAAAAATTACAAGTTGGTACAAACTGATTGAACCCAGAAATGACAGTAATGACGATAACATTATTGATAAAATTTATTGACCTCAACTTATTTGACCGTGATATCTAATCTTGACAATAATTTCAAGTAGAAAAGTATCTCAGACAGTTTCGATAAAACTTAAGAACAGTACTCAACTATTCAGGTAATTTGGACTTTTGACTCAACTTGCCCAGCTCTTATCTCATAAACCATCAAATTTAGAAAATATCTGGTCAGGTGTTTTTGATGCAGAATCTGATGCTCTTTCAGATTCTGTGAAGAAAACTTTACCATTCCATTTAAAAAAACCAAGTTGACCTTCACCATAGCTCAGCGCCTCTACCTACAAAAGATATGATTGCACCATATAACTTCCCCCTCGATATCATATAAGTTTTGTCTGAGGTGTTTTCCCGTATCTTGCTTAGTTTCGGAGATATTAGCCTGGGGCGATTTAAAAAAAATCACCCTGTATGTATGTGATATTCAAATACATAGTGAAAAGTATATCGAAATTATTAATATTGACGTCTCAATATATCCGTATTCATATAGTATAGGTGCGCGCTCATGAAGTAATTAGCTTCCCTAATTAAGGCGAAACGCTTAGGTATTAAATAACGTATAGTTATACAAGTACCTACATAACTATATATATATATATTTATCGATATTATTATAAATTATATACTATATAGGTATATATATATATATATATATATATATATACGTATATATAATTCCTGCGCACGAAGCGCAGGCATCACTCGAGTTCTAATGATAATGATTCGTATAGGGCGGTAAGTTGCGGACACGCGATACTCGAGAGCCCGGGTTATGTGCTCTCATTAGCATTATCTCTCTCTCTCTCTCTCTCTCTCTTTCTCTTTCTCTCTCGGTAACATAAACCAGTCATTAATGTCAGCCAATCTTAGCGACCTTTAGACTAAAATTTTCTGTTAATTGGACAGGATTTTGCTCTATGTATTATAATGTATATATATGTGTGTGTGTAGGTACGTATAGCTGCAGCTTATACACGCGGTAAAGTGACGCGCGGTGCCTACAACGCGGGCTTCTGTATTATCGTGTATAGAAGATATAAGCGGTATATACTGCGAAGGCAATTATCAGGATCATAAATTTTTATACCTATAGTATATATATATACCATAACGTATATATCTGTAATGTATAGTACTATAGGTATATATATTCCCGATTCACGAGGCGCCGCGCGCCGCATATCCTCCCCAACAGGTTCGAAATCATCTTATAGCTTTTGCGCGCCGCAATCATCGCGCGCGGTTGCTATAGTTATTCGCGGTCCACCGAGCACCTCGGTCTTAACGAAAAAACCTTTCTTCAACGGTTTGAATGATTTTCTTTTCACGCCATTAAATGGTTTTTTTTTTTTTTTTTTCTTGTTTTTTTTTTTTTTTTTTTATAAAAACAACGCCTATAAAGATGCGTGCAATTGTTCGGTAGAATTTATACATATCGCAAAATCTGCTATCGTCAGTTTTTTTTTTTTTTTTTTTTAATTTATTTTTTATTTATATACAATTAGATTATATTTATACGCACCTCTCGATATATATCGAGGTCAAAAATTATTCCCTAAAATCAAATCGGAGTAACGATATCATAGTATAAGAAATCGGCAGTCGAGGAAGAGAATATATTAATAATACGGACTCTATCCTATAAGTATAGGTTGAATTATGTCAAAAATTTTAATCATCGTGACACAGAGTAATAAGTTATAGTGAATCGCGGAATTATTAATTTGGCGCTTATTTATTTGATACATTTTATTTTATATGGCGATAAAATATTAAACCAACTAATTTTTTTCAACTGAAAATAATTATTTTATCGTAAGACCAGTTATATATAGGAAATTATCGATAATATACGAGACTGCGATATATATTATACTGTATATAGATATACTGTATATAATACACAGACGATTCCGCTCTTGCGGAAGCCACATGGTCAACGGAACGTAACGTGCTTATAAGGATTTCTCAGCGGTTTATCAACGCAAACAAAACCCCGCAGACAATGGTAATACCACAGATTACGTCTACCGATCGATGTATAAATCCTGTTTATCCGCACTACGAGCTTAAACCCTAACCAGCTGCACTTCTCTTTCCGCATGTATATATTATTGATGGAAAAAAAAATAGACCAAAAAAAAAAAACACTGTTACAGATTTTGCCGATCCAAGAGCGCGATTTTTTTTATCGATTTAGCGGGACAGATTTTGAGAGCAGATAACTTGTCGAATTCTAAGACTGAATTTTCTTTACCAATTAAACAATTCGAGGGTCCGATAGTTTGCAGTGTTTTTTTGTTTTTTTTCTAACGCTCGGTATATCGGGTCACTAATGCCGTAAGGTCGAAAGCGCCAAAAAAAAAAAAAAAAAAATTTCGTGTTTTTGGTGGCAAAATTTTTTTCGTGCCATATAACATCGTTTGGGCATATCCGCAAAAAAACAATTTTTTGGCGTTTACGACCTTATGGCATTAGTGACGCGATATGTTTTATCGCGTGGGCGTTACAGGGTTAGTATAGATGTGATAATAGTAATTCTTCGGAGGTCTCGAACTGTAATTCGAATGTATTACAACTCGGCTGTAACAAATTACGCAAATTGCATTTGCAACTGCATGCGCATGTGTATATATAGAGCCGGTGCATCTCGAGTTCTCGCCCGTTTAAATTTTCTGCCTCATATACACTCACCACGGGACTTCGTACTCTATAGATCGGATATCGAGTCGTTCAGCTACCGTGGTAAATGCAGTAGGTATAGGTTGTACCTACTACGTAAACCATTTCAACGAAGAATATATATATATATATACATACAAATTCTTATATAATACATCTACGTGCAAATGCGGTGGAGTGAAGCTCGCGCTTCTTGAATCGCTACCGTTTGACGACGCGGTTACGTGATCGTGAAGGCAGGAAGCTGCACAGTGCTGCATGGTTACGCTACCCGCGAACCTGTCTGAAGTAAAGGAGGCAGGCTTCACGCCTACGTACCAACTATGTATTAAATTTTCTTCTATACTCTTTTAAATTTATGTATATAAGAGAGCAAAAAAGATTTAATTAAAAAAAAAAAAAAAAAAATGCTTTTTAGCAAGGAATGATCAGATTACAATTACTATTATTCATGTCATACACTTATATAAGTTTAATAAGTTATAAAAGAGAAAAAGAGATGAGTGATTAAATGATTATAATTGCTGGCTATAACTATATTATGGTAATATATAATAATTGTTAACGGTAAATTCACCTAGCTATTAGTTTGCAGTGATCATAATCGTCTCGAGGTATGCATTAGACTCGACGGAGTACTTATATTTATTAGGTACCTATACACTAAAGGCGATATAATATTAATTCTTGGCGAATGAAGGGTTCAGCTGGTCTATGGATATATTATATCGTACTATTATAGGCTTCAAATACAGTACTTATCAATTTACGACCTATATGGTTCCAATTGGTAGTATATACCTTATAGTCTGTGACAATGAACTCTATAATAAACGGTTATACCATAAGTAGGAAAACGGGGATGCACTCGCGTACACCTCGTTGGAAAATCATGGATAGAAATTATTGAACGGAGGCTGTTAGAAATGAGGATTATAATATCTTCTCTCTAATGAACAGTTCTACAGATCATATAATATATTTGTCAAGCCTGTTTGATAGCAAAGTGAAAAAAATCGGCTTCCAGGGTCCCAGAGAAAATTCAACATATATGTAGGGGAAAGTGGGGCAGAATGGCCGGATGGGGCTAAATGGCCGCGGTAAAAAAAATTGACTTATTCGCATTTTCGCATCAAGGGGGATCGTATGAGACGCCTTGCAACGCGATTCCGCTGAAAGTGTTCAAAAAATTTTAGGGTGGGGCTAAACGGCCACCCTAATGAAAGTAGCGAAATTGCATTTTCACGTCGAAGTGAGTGAGATAAAACCGAGGGGCTAACCACTCTTGAAGTCAGGTGTACACATGGCTGAGAATCAGTTGAAGTCAGGTGAAGTCAGTTGAAGTCAGCTGAAGTCACTTGAAGTCAGTTGAAGTCAGCTGAAGTCAGCTGAGTCAGTTGAAGTCAGTTGAAAAGTCAGTTGAAGTCAGTTGAAGAGTCAGCTGAAGTCAGCTAAAGTCAGTTAGTCAGTGAGTCAATTGAAGTCAGTTGAAGTCAGCTGAAGTCACTTAAAGTCCCTTGAAGTCAGCTAAAGTCAGTGAGTCAGTTAAAGTCAGCTTAAAGTCAGTGAGTCAGTTAAAGTCAGCTCAGTCACTTGAAGTCAGCTGAAGTCAGTTGAAGTCAGCTGAAGTCAGTTGAAGTCAGTTGAAGTCAGCTGAAGTCAGTTAGTCAGTGAGTCAATTGAAGTCACCTGAACTCAGTTGAAGTCAGCTGAAGTCAGTTGAAAAGTCAGTTAAAGTCAGTTGAAAAGTCACTTGAAGTCAGCTGAAGTCAGTTAAAGTCAGCTGAAGTCACTTGAAGTCACTTGAAGTCAGTTAGTCAGCTGAAGTCAACTGAAGTCAGTTGAAGTCAGTTGAAGTCAGCTAAAGTCAGTTAGTCAGTGAGTCAATTGAAGTCAGTTGAAGTCAGCTGAAGTCACTTAAAGTCCCTTGAAGTCAGCTAAAGTCAGTGAGTCAGTTAAAGTCAGCTTAAAGTCAGTGAGTCAGTTAAAGTCAGCTCAGTCACTTGAAGTCAGCTGAAGTCAGTTGAAGTCAGCTGAAGTCAGTTGAAGTCAGTTGAAGTCAGCTGAAGTCAGTTAGTCAGTGAGTCAATTGAAGTCACCTGAAGTCAGTTGAAGTCAGCTGAAGTCAGTTGAAAAGTCAGTTAAAGTCAGTTGAAAAGTCACTTGAAGTCAGCTGAAGTCAGTTAAAGTCAGCTGAAGTCACTTGAAGTCACTTGAAGTCAGTTAGTCAGCTGAAGTCAACTGAAGTCAGTTGAAGTCAGTTGAAGTCAGTTGACTTCATGAAGTCTTGAAGTCAGGTGTACGGTCAATCGACGAGTGGTTAACCCCTCGGATAAAACTATATGCAGCGTGGTTCCTCTGAAAACGATGCAAAACTGAAAGGGTGGGGCAAAGTCACTCACCCTACACTGAGAAAAAAATATAATTGAATTAACGAAATATTTTTTTCAATAGTCGCAATTAAATATTTATTCGGAACAAATAAATTTCAATTGGTGTGATTAAATATCATATGAAATTAACCGATTTTCACTCACTTCGACGTGAAAATGCAATTTCGCTACTTTTATGAGGGTGGCCGTTTAGCCCCACCCTGAAAATTTTTGAGCACTTTCAGCGGAATCGCGTTACTTGGCGTCTCATATGATCCCCCTTGATGTGAAAATGCCAGTAAGTCAATTTTTTTTTTGGCGGCCATTTAGCCCCATCCGGCCATTCTGCCCCACTTTCCCCTACATCTACATATCTTTTGAAGTAGTGCATCGATTCCAACGAAATTTGCTACTCGAATACCTCGAATAATTTTCAGATATTGTTTCAAATTTGAGCAAAATTTATCGAAGCGTTTTCGAAGGGGTGCGAAGGATAAACGTTTTCAAAGAATGAACAACGACTCGTTCGTATAAATTTTCAAATTGCCAATTATTCAAATTTTCAATTGTGATATCTTAAGTTCTAAATAAAACTATCGCACAAATTTTTCAATCAAGGATTGAAAAATGAAGAAAAAATTCGTAAGACAGTTATCTCTCGCAAAGCCGTATGATAATTCGAAATCCACAAATTTGTCAAAATTCATTTTATTTTTACATGCAAATACATATCTTCGCGCAGAATCTTTGTTTTTAAATTTTTATGCTATTTTCACGTTTTCAAAGTGATAGCCAACATTTGAGATGACCATATGCCTTTTTGGTTTTAGTTTGCCAAAAATGCATCTATATGCCCTGTTGGCATCAGAGAAGCGATATGACAACCGATTGTTAGATTTTGATGAAATTTTTTTCATCGCTAATACTCCGTAAAGGAACCAAGCTTTTCATCCCAGATATAAAAAACAAAAATTTGAAAATCAAAAACTGCAGGGGTCGCAGCTCGAGATTTCATATCGCGACGTAATTCGATATGTCATCGAAATTCACACTCAGAAAAAGGTCTTGTTGACACAACCAAAATTTGGGTTATTATGTGCACAATCACATTTTTTGTTCAGTCAACCAAAAATTTTGTTGGAATAGCCAAAATTTTGGTTGTCCCAACAAAATTTGGTCTTCCCAACAAAATTTTGGTTATCCGAACGAAATTTTTGGTTGACTGAACAAAAAATTTGATTGACTGAACAAAAAATTTGATTGTCCATATAATAACCCAAATTTTGGTTGTGTCAACAAGACCTTTTTCTGAGTGTACTAAAAGCACAGTATGTATATTAAATCGCGAAAAATTCTTACCCTGCCCAAGTTTCTTGCGGACACGTTTTTTAATTGATCGCAAAAACAATTCGTTTCCAAAATTTGTAACGAAAAATCTGAAATTGTGATTTTGTCAGCATGCCTATGCGAGAAACCGTACGCTACGAGTATATATGTATATAGTATATGCCTATGGGTGTGCGTCGGTGTTGCCTCTCCGAATGCGAGATCAGCAAATCTAAGATCGTGCAACCGGTGTCCAGTGGCGCGTCCAGCCCGGGTCCAGGCGGGGTACGAGCCACGCCACGACGACCAAGTGTACCGCGGCGTTCGAGGAGTGAAGGAAGGATGCTGGGAGGGCAAGAGGGAAAGGTGGAATGCGCGGGTCTCGAAGGAGGAGCTGTCGGCGGTGAAAAATCACACACCGGGGCCACCACTGCCAGCATCTGCTCTACATACGCAGGTTCTCATCTCTAGATCCCCGATGATCAGCAAAAATCTAAAAAAAAGTCGTTCCTTCCTCGCAGGATCGTATAAATGATATTTCTCCAACCGCAAAGACGGAATATCTAATTTCCGATCACTAAAAAAGTCCAAAAATATCGAATGAGGGATTGAAACTCGTAAAAGACAATTTTTGAACGAATAATTTCATAAGCTAGACACAGAATCGCGTCTCTTCTTTATTGAGAACCTCGAAGAATCAGAGTGTGGTGAAGCAGAGCAAGATATATACGTATTCTGGCGGGGCTACCGGTCGGCCAGGTCGGGTCGGTGTTCCCCTGTGTTCCATCTTTACTTTTTCTTCGATTTTGCTGTACCTCAATTTCCCTCCTCTTCTAACCCGAGGCTCGTCCCATTATCCATGTCTCTTTTACTCTCATCGGGCCAGTTGTGTTCTTCGATTGTTTTATTACTTTTATAAACGACGTCGGTGCCGGTGCCGGTGCCGATGCCGATGCCGGTGGCGGTGCCGATGCTAGTGCTAGTGCTAGTGCTGCGGTGCTGGTGCTGGTGCTAGTGCTGGTGCCGCCGCCACTGCAGGCGCTTCCTTTGTTGGCTGGCCATTGTTGCTCACGGAAAGATGCGAATTTTAATTTGATATTGTCTAATATTATTTATGTATGCACACTAAGGATGCGGCGGCTTCAAAAGCCACCTTATCCTTTTTATTATATACATCCATACATACATATATAAATATAGCGACGTAAAACGTTCTTACGCAGATCGGCTATCGCGTCGCGTATTTTCGTACACATATAGTATACATATCGCCTATATAGGGGAGAGTTGCCACTATTGGACCGCCACCTAAATTGGACCGTTTCAGTTTGGTAATTTTTTGCAACAGTATCTCTTCGATTTTGAGAATTGTAAAAATAGGAATGTTTAGAGAATTTCTAGTACCGATGGTATCCATTTTTACAATTCTCAAAATTGAGAAGATACAGTTGCAAAAAATTACCAAATTGAAACGGTCCAATTTAGGTGGCGGTCCAATAGTGGCAACTCTCCCCTACACTCAGAAAAAAGTCTTGTTGACACAACCAAAATTTCGGTTATTATATGCAAAATCACATTTTTTGTTCAGTCAACCAAAAATTTTGTTGGAATAACCAAAATTTTGGTTGTCCCAACAAAATTTGGTTTTCCCAACAAAATTTTGGTTATCCCAACGAAATTTTTGGTTGACTGAACGAAAAATGTGATTGTGCATATAATAACGAAATTTTGGTTGTTATTTCTCTGAGTGTAACCTACTTATATATAATATTCGGAATATGGTTTTTAGGGAATATAAAATTAATTTTTATTCACAATTATTTCTATACATACATATACGCAGTTAGTGTTATACATCAATATCAACGATGATGTAAATCGCGTTGAATAAAAAAAGAAAAAAAATAATATAGAGTTGATATTTCGTCTGGTCTTGCGCAGTAGGTAGAATCCTCTGGGAATCAATATCAACCCGCACATTGCCAACTATAGCTAAAACTCGAGGTCTCGTTCACCAGACTGCGCGAAAGACGCAACAGTTGTGTTTGAATTACATATAGATTCGGCGAAAAATAAAACCCGGTGGTTATAACTATAATCGCGATAATAACCATTGTGATCAAATAACATCTTGTAACTATATACGAGTCCCTAAGGTGGGACCACAAAAATCCTGTGTTTTATCGTATATACTTATATCTACTTATTTTGTGATAAATTATTCTCTAGTTCCACTGTGATTAGGTTCAATTTAGTTCGTCGCCGCTTTATGATGCCGAACGTATTAATTGGCGGATGAATTAATTAGAAAAATTAATTTTTTCATTTAACACGCGAGTGAATATAAAACGACTCGCAATTGGGTTTAATGAACTGATGTTTTTAATAAACAGTGATTTAGAAAAGGTCGGATTACGTTTTTAGCTAGCTTAAATCTCCGCTGCAATTAATTGCTGGTAAAAAAAAAAAAAAAAAAAAAAAAAAAAAAAAAAAAAAAAAAAAACTGTTGGAAAAATTATCTTTTTTTTTTTTTTAATTTTATTTTATTTTTGTTATTTTTCGACTTTTTTTTTTTCCTCGCGAAAAATGATCTGCCATTTTTCCCTCGGTATAAATATCAGCATATTGGTAATCCTGTTGATATTCGGAGTGTTATTTTCACTGCCATTGAAACTTCTCTTGAATACGAATTATGGAGAGCCGGGTGGAGTTAACGAGAGTGAAACAAGCCAGCTCGGTCATAGTACTAATGGAATTGAAGAAATATCATTAGATTATCGGAATTTGAAATTATGCCGAAATTTCGATTACGAAACTAGCGTTAAATCGGTATTCTTTAGCAGCTATGACAAGAATTGTACCCACGTGAAAGAAATCGTTGAATTAAAATCCGAGTTGAAGGTTCAGCAACGGAAAAAATCTAAGATTAGATTAATGGCTGAAAAGGCTGGGATAATTGATAGTGAATTCGACGAAGAGAGTGATAAAAGTATCGACAGTAATCACAAAAAGTCTTTATCCATTGCTGGGCATATTCTCGCTGTTATGCTCATAGGATCTGCCATTGCTGCACTTGTGGAAGTCTTGAGAGCCCGTTTTTGCGCTGTTAAGGTGCGTCCCCGATCACTGCAAAAAAAAAAAAAAAATTGTCGATCATTCAGAAACGGGTATTTTTCTGAAATCGACTGATTCGATACTCATTTAGCTGTTTCATTAAAATTAAAGGAACAACGACCGGACGGCAATACTACAGGGAGAAGATCCTCTTTGGTAGATTTTTCCCAAAGACGACACGTCAGAAAAGATACTATCCAAGCACAAAAATCATTCGAAATACAGGGAATGATGCATCGATCTCCTCTACGACTTATAGGTAAATAATCATTGGATTCATACATACACTGGCTGCGAATAAGGATCGCGAAAAAATTGGGACGTGCCAAGAGAATTCGTTGGTTGAAAAAAAAAAAAAAAAAAAAAGAGTCACAATATGCACGGAAATATGAATTCGAAACGATATTGATCCGAAATTTGAAGAAACGCATATTATTCGTAGATCGCGCAGAATGTATTTTTATCAAAGTCCTTATCGTAGGTATAGTATACTCGCACGCAAAAAACAGTGCTGTCGAATTTACTCTATGAGCAGTAGGGTGGTTCAAAAAATACCTAACTTCTCAGATGTTGCTGCTCATTCGTGAATATGTTGTTGGTGATTTTGAAAAATTATTCCATTTTTTTGAGCTCTATAGGACAATATTTACTACTGCCTCAGTGAAGTTGAAATTTCGAAATTTTGCCATTTTTGGCAATTTCAAAGTTCTCAGATCAAAGTCCTCATCTGGCTACCTCTAGGTTCTCCTTCAATGAGGATGTTGGTTCGAGATGAGACTCGTACGATAATATTTAGTACTGCTTCAGAGACGTTGTAGTTTTTTTCACTATTTAGGGGTTTTCTTAGAGATTGGATCGCCAGGTGTTACTCATGAGACAGTCTTTTCGTACCATTTTAAGGAAGAAGTACACGAAGTTTGCAGTCTGTGGGACCATTTTTACTACTGCCTCGTGTTGCTAATTTTACTCGAAGGAAAGTCGCCCTCAATGAGGTACTAAAAATGGTCCCGCAGACTGCAAACTTCTTAGATTTCTTCCTTATATTGGTAAGATGAAACTGTCTCATGAGCAGCACCTAGCGATCGAATCTCCGAAAAAACGTAAAATATTGAAAAAACTCCAATGTCTCCGAGGCAGTACTAAATATTATCGTACGAGTCTCATCTTGAACCAACATGCTCACTGAATGAGAATCTCGAGGTAGCCAGATGAGCGTTTTGATCTGAGAACTTTGAAATTGCACAAAATGGCAAAATTTCGAAATTTCAACTTCGCTGAGGCAGTAGTAAATATTGTCCAATAGACCTAAAAAAAAAAAATGGAATAATTTTTAAAAATCACAAACAACATATTCACGGATGAGCAGCAACATCTGAGAAATTAGGTCTTTTTTGAACCACCCTAATGAGGAGTGAATATATGGACAGCACTTTTTTGCAGTAGAAATTATCACAATTCTAGTATTGGGTACATTGGAGCAAGTGGCATTCAATGTCTATACGAGTGAATGTTACCACAATTGTCGAGGGGCTATTCACATTCGAATCGAGTGACACCATGACTACAGAAATGTAGTCGACTACACGAGACTACACTACTGACTACGGCGAGACTACGGGCACTACGACTACCGAACGACTACAGTGACTACAACTGTCTTTAATGATGACTACGTGATTACAAATGAATTCATTGACTACACTACTGACTTCATATATTTGTAATACGTGATTACGTGATTACGGTGACTTCAAATGACTACATTTTGATTACAACTTATGACTACAAAGAATGTAGTCACATGAATACAGTGATTTCAATGTGTGATTACAATGATTTCACTGATTACATTGCGACTACGGATTGACTACAGTCGCAAGTGACACCATGACTACGGCTGTGAATAGCCCCTCGACAATTGTGATAATTTCTACTATGCAAAAAAGTGCTGTCCATATATTTACTGCTCACAGAGTAAATTCGATAGCACTGTTTTTTGCGTGCGGATACGAAATGGCACCAAGCTCTGCACTTGGTCGAAAATTTGTAAAAATTGCATGACTATAATGTTATATTATCCTGATAATATCGAAGACGATAATACTACATACTGCAAATATTAATTTATTGTAAGCTTTGCGGAATATTTCCGCAGGTACAAACCTACAGTTGAGAAAAAACAAAAAAATCGATTTGATATTCATTTCTTAGATATATCTTTCGCACACATCTGATCTAAGCGGAATCTGCGGAAACGTATGATTACAGCACAATGTATTCCGCGATCTTTCAACCTCGTTTTTTAAACTATAATATCGATAGTGGTGGAAATATATATGTATATACGCGTGCAATTACCGCGGACAATATATTCCGCGAACTTTTCACCTCGTTTTTTAATCAAATCACATATACAAGACGCGGTTGATTGGCGTTATTAAAACTCGCGATAAATACACGTAGGTAGGTACTACGCGGGTCGTAAACTAGTTTTATTCATTAATCGCATATTTATGTATGTACAATCCTGGGTGTTAAGAAAGAAACGAAGTACATATATAAGTAGGTATACAACAACATAAAATGGTGATTTCTTAAAATCAATAATTTACCACCGATCTACATACTCGTATAATTACATTTACTTTTTTCCTTCAGCTTATTTGCCACCTTGTACTAGAATTTGGCAATAAATTAAACCGCATAAACCTGCGATGTTCCTCGAGCATTTTTTTTTTTTTTTTTTTTTTTTTTTCTTTTTTTTTTTTTTTTTCACTATACGGTTTATAGTTTAAATACGATATGTCTGATTAAACTACTCAGGTAAAAAAAATAAAAATAAAATAAAATAAAAAGAATAAATCACCTCGATTTTAGCCGCTCGCCCACCGCCGTTACTTCGCCGTTCATCTTTTCCTGCTCAGTGTTTCAACCATAAGGATCTTCCGGTATTAACATCAGCTACTGCAGCCCATGGCCGTTTATCAAGAAGGCCTTCATTCGTAGTTGATTCAGATGAAGAATCAAACGGTTTAACAGATTTCCGACGCCACACTCGTCTCATTCGACGGCATTGAATGTTTTACTCAAGTTCAATTTAATTAAAGCACAAGAAATTTTATTCACATACATAAATGTGCGTAAAATTCAAACATGCATCTATAGGTATAATACTTCAATGCGATTATCGACACCTCCTTATATCTTCGTCGGTAAAATTAATCAATTGGTTAGTTGATTGAAAAATTTCGTAATACGATACAAAAATGAACATACTATTTAAATTAATCAACACGATTTCACTTATTACTGCAGCTTTTTACATTATCCTTATATTTTATATATAGTGTGTTAACGGAAGTGCAGACTATCTGGACTGCAGAACCTAATTAATCGATCGTATCCTCTTCTTGAATTGGATCTTCAACCCTTATTCTTCAACGAGCTTCTCTGCAGATGGGTGAAAAATCTAAAAGATCGGTTTGTGCAGGTAGGATTCTATTTATTTCATTACCAAAGTTCATTTCACATGAAAATATTTTTCTTTTTCAAAATCATGTGTCGTAAGGATTTTAGAGCACCGTTGGACCGATTCAGGTCATATTGGATTCATTTTCTTCAGAAAACAAATCCTCATCATTTGAATGTAGGAATTTAAAAATAAAAAATTATGTCATAAGTTATGATCAATTTACCAAATTTGCAAAAATTATTATCACTCATTTCTTAAATAACTTGGCCAAAACGAAAATTTTTCAAAATTCCTACATTCACATGATGAAGATTTGTTTTCTGAACAAAATGAATCCAAGATGATCTGAATCGGTCCAACGGTGCTCTGATATCCTTACGACACATGATTTTGAAAAAGAAAAATATTTTCATGTGAAATGAACTTTGGTTATGAAATAAATTCATTTCGGACTATGATAATTCCTCGCAAAAGTCGCTGTACTGGTCCCCTTAAATAGTAGCTCAGAACTTTCATGAAACAAATATTTACATATGAAAATTTCGAATCGCAACCCCAATTACACCATTAAAAAAAGAATCGTACTTGTTGAGAAATCGTTGAAATAATTGACATTCATGTGTTTTTAAGAAAAAAAAAAAAAAAAAATTTATTCCCTTCAATTCGTTTAACGTAATATAAAAGTCAAAAGTTACTGCAGACATAATCGACTATGTAACTATACAGCTTTCGGCTAGCTACGCGATCAAATTGTCCATGCACTGTTTCAGATGATTAACTCTAATTCCATCAAAGACACGCGTTTAATTGCCGGAAGAGTGGGTACGCTTTTCCGGGGTGAATTTAATGCTTGATTTCACTAATTTTAGGTACCTACCTGAATTTTCACCTTTGATGTAGTACTAAGTACAGTATTAACGGTTACCCTCACCCAAGCAGCGCTTGTAGAATTATTTCATAATTGATGAGAATTAGGAATTTTTTTAAATTTTTTTCAAATTAATATAATCGTTTTTTATTTTGTATTTTTTAGTTTATTGATGGATAATATATATATATATCCATTGATTAGAAATTATGTAATTACAATAGTAGCTGGTAATATCGTATATTTTAAATTATCCAAATTTGAGGATAAAAAACCAAATAATGAATTCTTTTATAGAATCGTTCGATTTTTGAATTTATTTAGTGCTGGCTGATGGTCGAGTGCAGCCTCCTGATGAAGATGCGAGTCTTGGAGTATAGCTGATAGGAATCGTCGCCTGGATCCTGGGCCACAATTCCTGATATAAATGTTCGGTATTATATATTTGTCTAATTAAATTTGTATAAACACCTTTGTCTAGAATCTAGAATCTCGGATATAATCGAATTCGAAATTTGTGTTTATGAAAATTAATTTAAAATCATACATTTTTCGCAATATGGTTTAAATTTAAACGATTTCTCATAATAATATACTATATTTTTATTAGTCATTCAACGACAAGATATATATTTTAAGAATGTTGCAGAAAAATTTAATCATATTTGCATATCCTATATATTATCACTCTCATAATATTATGCAGATTTCAGTGACAAGATTATTACAAGAATCACGCCTCAGAGTGCTTCAGGTATTAAAAAAAAAAAAAAAAAAAAAAAAAAAAAATCCTGTAAAATATGTGTAATCGAATTCCTCGAGATATTTTAATCTACAGTATTGAAACGAATTCATGCATCGAATAGATAGCTAGTTTATGATTGGTATAAGTTGAACTACGACAACGCTACGAGCATATTACATACCTACATTAAGGTGTATATAGGTATGATTGCCTGATTCGGGTCATCGGTTACATTAAGTGTCTTTGCTAATATCGTATGCAAATTGAAACGAGGTAATGACATATTCGCTACAGCTATTATATATAACCAAGTGTTAAAATATATTTTATCATTTATTTTCATTTCTATTTTTTATTACATGCCTATAATATTATACCGATACTAGGTGAATATCTGAATATCGAACGGATTAGACTGAGTTTTAGTAAAATGGATTCTAATAAGAATTGGAAATTAATGAGCTGTGACAAAATTCGATATTTTTAATATAGTAGTAACATATATATATATTAGGGTGGTCCTTATTTGGGGTATGTTCGAATTTTTTTCGACGATAGTCCTAAATCGGTTCGAAATAAATCAGAAAAAACGCCTGCCAAGTTTAAGCCTTTAATATTAATATTAACCCGGCCCCCACGACAGTCAAAGTTTTAAATGGGAAATAGCATGTATTTTTCAAAACTAAACATTGAATTTCTATAACTCCGATAATTATTGATGAAAAAATCTAAAATTTGATATAGTTATTTGCACTTGTAGGATGTACAAAATGGTGCATTCGAATTTTTTTTAGATAATTATATTCTTACCTTTTGATGCTTAACTTTGAGGGAAATTTTGTTTTTCCATCACACTGAAAGGTGAGAATAAAATGATCTAAAAAAATTTCGAATTCACCATTTTGTACATCTTACAAGTGCAAATAACTATACCAAATTTTAGATTTTTTCATCAATAATTATCGGAGTTATGGAAATTCAATGTTTAGTTTTGAAAAATACATGCTATTTCCCATTTAAAACTTTGACTGTCGTGGGGGCCGGGTTAATATTAATATTAAGAGCTTAAACTTGGCAGGCGTTTTTTTTTTATTTATTTCGAACCGATTTAGGACTATCGTCGAAAAAAATTCGAACATACCCCAAATAAGGACCACCCTAATATATATATACGTAATCGGTGTGTCAGTGTACTACTATACGATGATAATTATATTATACCTACCCATATCAATGTATACCTATTTTCAAATCACGCGGTAAAACTTTTTCAATAATAAAATCGATACATAATATATATTTTTAATTTACGTATATATAATTAAGGTATAGTACGTGCATCAATGAATTTATTATCATTATAAGTGTAAAAATGTGTTCTATGTAAGACTATAATGATAAATATGTAATTATTATACTGTTACGCAACGAAACAAAAAAATATATATATATATATCAACGTAACGTAGACCAATCTGCAGGGACTCAGAAAAACGTATTTACGAATTATAATTATACTATATTATATACTGATATTAAATCAATAAATGAATCTATATCAAAAGACAGAAGAAAAAAAAAATTAACAAATACATTTCATTATGCGTATATATATATAAAAATCGTTTTACTATTATTTTTTAATAAATTATTTCATTCAGATTGCTTTCATTCATAAACTCCATGCATCAGCTTATACGCATCGCCTAGATGTGTGTAGAGTTGCAGAATTCAGGCGCAAACAGATTTTGCGCTTAAGCGTAAGTGTGTAGTATATTATCATGGGTATCTAATCTTAATCAGTAAATAAATGCTCAACACATTTACAATCAATGTGAAATGATATTATTTTCATTATTCTAATCTATTGTATGAAATTGATGATATAGGTATAATAATCACCTAACACGTGGTTGTAGAATAATAAATATTGCATTGAAAATAATATATGGGGCTTTCCACGCCAACTCGACCAGTGTTAAACCCCGACCATTTCGAAATCATCTCAGGTTTTTTTTCAACATTCTACTCAGTGAAAAAGGCATCCAGATTTTTTTTCAGATTTTTTCATTTAGCGGTTGATTTTTTATAAATTTTTGAATTCCATTGAGAAAGCCCTTTTTCAAAAATCTGAAAAAATTCTCAAAAATCTAGTGGATGATCCAGAACAGCCCCCCATACTCAAAAATGTGGAAAGAATTTTTCTTTCATTTATTTTCTCACCTTATTAGGATTTTAGAAATTTTCAAAACTAAAAAAAAAATGAAAATACCGGCACTTACAATTTGATCCGTACGATCCCACTCATACGATTTTTCTCATACGATTGAACCCAAATTTATCTCTGACACGGTCAATTTCAGTTTCGAAAACTTCTAAATTCCTAATAAGGTGAGAAAATAAATGGAAGAAAAATTCTTTCCACATTTTTGAGTATGGGGGGCTGTTCTAGATCATCCACTGGATTTTTGAGAATTTTTTCAGATTTTTGAAAAAGGGCTTTCTCAATGGAATTCAAAAATTTATAAAAAATCAACGGCTAAGTGAAAAAATCTGAAAAAAAATCTGGATGCATTTTTCACTGAGTAGAATGTTGAAAAAAAACCTGAGATGATTTCGAGATGGTCGGGGTTTAACACTGGTCGAGTTGGCGTGGAAAGCCCCATATATAATGAGAATTCGGTAAGATCCATAACGCGCATGCGCGCAATGTATAATCGAGTTGAGTAAAGCAAAAGTTGAGGTGGCGCCACGTCCAAGGCTGTGGTACGTCCTCGATTAAAGACGTAGAGAAGAATAATATATAAGAAAACGCGATGATGAATAAAAATGTATAAAAATAGTTCAAGAAAACAAGGTGATGTGATCAGAGAGAGTTAATATAACGTATGAGAAAAATGTGCAATGTCGTGGATAAATTGTAAGCAATAATAAAATATAATTTATTTTCTTGTGGATAAAATACATATTTTGTGTACCTATGGTTATTTTTTTTTTTTTTTTTTTTCTATTTTTTTTTTTTTTTTTTCTTCTTTTTTCCGGAAGTAATAGTAGCGCTTGTTGCACAGTTGCCAAGGCGACTGACGTCTCTCCGTGATTCTATCTCTATATAAACTCAATTCTGTGCGATGAAACATGAGCGATTAAATATTTACCATTTTATAATAATATTAAGTAAATCATTTTATAAACAACTGCGCCAAACATCAAAACCATAAATGTTATTATTTCATAAAAGCCAAACTCACATAACAACAACAACAACAACAATTAATCTGAAGATATAATGGACTATTCGGTTCTGGGCCACTACGATCCTTCCGTTGAGGTCGTGGGGGCTGACCAGGATCTGATATGTGAGTTTTAAACGCGCGATGTTTTGACAGAACTCAACTACATCTCGATTTTAATTAAAAACTAGATAGTAGTAAATAGTGCTCGCAGCTGGTAGCTCACTTCTTTTTTTTTTTTTTTTTTTTACCCGCATGTCGTTTCTTTTGTTTTTGTTTTTTTTTTTTTCCGTATTCGTGCTATTTTTCTAGTGTTTTTTCTTTCTTTTCTTCTTTCTTTTGTTTTTTTTTTTTTTTTTTCTCCCATATGTAAAAATTGATCACACGCATGTTATATACTACGACGATCCTGTATATTATTATTATATTATTATACGGTTATTCAATAAATCATATATTTATTTATTAGTTAGTTAGTTATTTATTTATTTATTTCAACCCCCGTTATTCCCCCGATACTATATAATATAAATAGAAGAAAAAAACTAATAAAAAAAAAAAGAGAGAAAGAGATATCAATTCAACCATCTGGTTAATAAAAATAACCTTCAAATAAACTCATATTGCATTTAATCTTTCGACGAAATCGTATCTTATCCGTATTTCTATTTACTACTTCCACGATTATATGAATCTATTTATACGACTACCTATACCTACATCCATTATTTATTTCTCTGTTATTATTTATTATTCTAACTGCATGTTTTGAGGTTGGTTTCCATATTTTTTTTTTTTTTTTTCTCTTTCTTTAATATTTGTTACAACCAATCTGCGTAGTAGTTAGAACCGCTAATATTAAGAATAATAATTATTATAATTATGAATGTTTTTTACATTTTCAATAAAAAAGTCGTTTAATTCCATCGCCAATACAGAAAAGAGTATTATTTCTATTTCTATACCATTCTATATTGGAGAAAACACACACACACACACAGATAAGAGAATAATATACCACCGCAGTTCAATTTATACCTACTACCAAGCTATGAAAACCACAGATAAAAATGTACAGATAATTTCTATATAATGAAGAGAGAACGAACGTACGAACTAACTAACTAACTAACAAACGATTACCGCTTTATTAAATTAATCATATTTCCTTCTTTCCTTCTTTCTTTAATAAAGCCTTTGAAGCCTTTACTTTCTTTTTTGCATGTCTGTATATTCCGTAGTCAAATTACTTGGAATTAATAGTCTATGCATTTTCAAGTAATTGATAAAAACCAGTAATTTAATATCTGGATTAATTTTTATTTTCATAAAGAAAAAATAGATAAATAAAGAAGATAACGATCAAATTTCAGGGGAAGAATCAAACTATGATTTATCAAGCGAGGGTTTTGTACCAGCCGCAGAACAATTCGGCGATGAATTCGCTGGCGCGGAATTTCAAGAGACTAGAAATTTGCTCGCCGACGGTGGGGACAGATTCGGCGTTTCTACAGTCACTTTTGACAATGTCGAAGAACTCATGTGGATGGGAAACCAAGGGGTATTCAAATTGCGTTAAATTATCATCGTTTCTGATGTCGCAATTCAATCTCTGAAAACCGACTCTCTTCGCTGAATAGAACCATCGTCCTAAATCATCTTTTAAACCTCGTTTTTCACATCCTCAGGGTCACGTGACGTCATACTACGGTCCTGGACTTCAGAAATATACCTCGTTCCAAGTACACGCTACTCAAGAAATAAGACAAATACATCCTGTAGATGAGGGGATACTTGTATTAACTCAGAGTATGCTGAGATGTCAGCTACGTCGTGGTATACCTATATTTACTCACACGTATGTTTACTCATTTTTCAGATACTTATACTTTTCTTTTCTTTTTTTTTTTTTTTTTTTTAATGAAATATGAAACAAAATATTTACTCTTTATTATTCAAGCTGTGCAAATTTTAATACAACAAATGGTTTTTATGCAATTATGTATTTGAAATTATTTACTTTTCACTTTCTTTATAATCATTTATGATGTAAAAAACTCTCAATTAACACTCTCTTACATCTTTATATTATGATACTGAAAAATTTCATTATAGAATATGAATATAAAATTTAAATGAATTAATGATTTTATTCCAGATCATCAAACATGATCGATATGCAATGTATGCTACAAACTTCACCGACAAGACTGCTTATGGGAGGTCATCAGGAAAAAATTATAGACTTCAATCTCACCAGAGGAAAAGAAACCGGACTTGTAAGTTAAATGGGGTCGTAAAGATTTGAACATTTATTTACCGATTTACAGAAATCCGATGAATGATTTAGTCTTTATTAGTTTTTTTAGCTACGATTTGGATTTTAACAGATATAAGATCAAGAAAATCATTGAAATTGATATGAAAATTTTAGAAATCGTATGATAATTGGCTTTAAATCGGATTAGGAATCGTTTTTAGGAAATTCGATACCTTCTACCGATGATAGAGAATAGAATTCTATTTCTATATTCAAATCTCTTATATTTTTTTCTTCAATCCTTAGGTCCACGTTGGAGATCATGGTTGTGCGATACTTAGACAACACAGCAGACTGATATGCGCAGGTAATCCTGCGGGTAGAATCGATCTTCGAGATCCGAATACTCTGTCTATAGAACATACATTGGATACACACAGTGGTTCTCTCAGCGATTTTGATGTACAAGGAAATTACCTTGTTACATGTGGCTTTAGTAATAGGTAAGATGCCGTCTAGTTATTCCATGTGTTTTAATTAATCTAGAATATCATTTTCAGCATTTCGTTTTTCTCCCTTTCATATTTATGCCATTTATTAATTTTGTTTTTCTATTTTCTATCAGCCGCCAGGGACTTTCGGTGGACAGATTTCTTATGGCTTACGATTTGAGACAAATGCGGGCTCTTACTCCCTGCACAACCCTGGTTTATCCACTTTTACTCAAATTTTTACCGAGCTACTCAAGCAGAGTTGCTGTAGTTTCGCCTCTAGGACAAATGCAACTGTTGGATACTATCTACGCTAATGTACAACCATCAATGACTTGTTTGTACCAAGTGAGTATCAGCGAACTCTTGTTCTAGATAATTTTTTTGTTTTTTTTTAACGATAAATTGTTTAAATGAACAACACTTTCTAAAACAATGCATATTTTTCATTATCTTTATTCAGGTCGCTACAGCAGGCGCAATGGCGTTGTCATTTGACGTTTCTTCTACCTCGCAGTGTCTTTGCTTTGGCGATTCAGCTGGATCGATTCATTTCTTAGCTACAAATACACCCGATCCACAGTTTAATACATTCTCTAGGTAATTTGATACTAGTTTGTACGTTTTCTTTTATATTGCAATTCGTCATTAAATATTCTGCATAGTTGATGTTTTTCTGTTATTATAGAGCCACGGAGTTCGCTGACCCCGTCGAAACACTTCAACCCATTGCTTTCGACGATAACATTACACCTATGAGCAATATACCTATGGCATACTCTGGTCAACCTTTGCTTAGCGATTGGCCTGAGGAATTTATGAAAAAAGTGTACAGGTCAGCATTCAAAATAGAATTAATTAACGAATTGGTGATGAAAATATTGTATATTTACATATATTCAATTTAAAATTAAAGTTTTCACTGATTAAATGAACGATTATCCTCCTATTTTAATCGAATATCAATACTAAATCAATATTTTTCATTCATTTTCATTTACAGAAAAACACCGCCAATTGATTCAGAAATATTACGCACAATGAAGATGCAAGGTACTATAGGATACGCTCCTAATCCTCAGGCTTTCCGCAGAAACCAAGTGAGGAAACAATATTCTCCCACTCTTCTAAAATTCTCTCCTTCGTCTGTTGTTAAATTTCCATAATACATACCTACATATATTAGTCTATGTGTATATATATATATATATATATATACATATATATATATATATAGATATTGATTCCCTGTAGACTAATTACGATTATTATTATTTATTTACAGCAAAAAAAAAAAATCTGAACAATTTTATATTTTATCGAAAAGTTAGTTTATTCGAATATCACAGATCAGTTTTCTAATTTCTATTAATTATTATTATTATTATTATCACATAGATTTGTTGGATTTGGTGAAACAGATTTCTGACTACTATGAATAGTCCTATACTATTCTCATAATATTTATAAACAGGAAAGATGGGATAGGATAGAAAACAAATCAATTTTCATTGTAAAATTTGTCGAGGGTGAATAATGGATGAATTATTATACTAACTGTGTGCAGTTTATGTATTAATTAATTATTGAACGGGAAGTTAGCTTGCGTTGCTGTTTACTGATTCTATACTATAAATAATGGGATTCAAACTGTTGAACAATATCAATAATTGAAATATAGTTTACTTTGATATTTATATTTATTATATTAAAATTATAGAATCAATGGCTGGTAGAAACGCTCAGAATCTACCATAAAAATGAGTTTAAAGACTGATTAATAAGATTTCGTGATAATTACATATATAGTAGTTTAAACCGTATTAATAAAACACGTGATATTATATTTTCATATACTAGTCGATTGCGTTTCTACTGACAATTTTATTCAGTATAAACTTTCATTCGCATTATACGATGCGCAACGATGTAATACTAATTTATTTATTTTTTTTTTAATCTTATTTCTTGGCAAGTCTTGTATATCTTTTTTTTTTTTTTCTTTTTACAACTACCTCTAGTATTGTTATTAATTTATTTTTTCTATATCACAGATCAAAATAGTCGAAGATAATTATCTGATTTTATTTTTTTCCCCGGTTTAATTTCAACCTTTTTTTTAATTTTTTTATTTATTTATTTATTTTTTTTTGTTACAATGATACGAGGAGGATTAATTTTCATTTTTTCAATTAATAAATAGAATTAATCCTATTTAGGTATCTATAATATGGTATAGCGAATAAAATGTATATTCAAAGTTGTATTTGATTGAAATAAAGGTTGTATGAGAGACTCATAAGCCTGATTTAAGTAATTTGTCATTAAATCGTTCCCTCTTTCTCTAAATCTATATATATATATATATATCATTCGTTTATTTATCTGCTTAGAAATTGAAAATATGACAAATAAAATTGGCAACTTTTAGTATACAGTTATTTTTTAAGAAATCATTGAAATCGGTATTACGAAACTAGGTAATTCCTTTATTTTCAGATTCCATATAATTTGGAAAAACGTCGGGGCGTAGCGACTAAGCTATTCCCAAGCGACTCTCGCGCCAAGGCAGACGATGGTACATTCATTGCGATTCCTAAACGTTATCGTAAAATTGAAGTTAAATATTCTCGGCTTGGATATGACGAGTTTGATTTCGATCAGTATAATCGTACCAGTTTTTGTGGGCTCGAAGCTACTCTGCCAAATAGTTATTGCAATCCTATGCTCCAGGTGAGGAAGAGGCGCTGTGAGATATAACAAAGCATCTAGTAATTAATTTTTAGCAATGTGTGTAAAGTAATAAAATGATACAATTTTATCGCAGCTGCTATACTACAGCGAACCGGTGAGAATAGCGCTGTTATCACACTCGTGCCAAAGAGAATTTTGCCTATCTTGCGAACTGGGCTTTCTATTCCATATGCTCGATACCTCCAGGGGCTTCCCTTGCCAAGCAGCCAATTTTCTTAGAGCTTTTAGAACGGTTCCCGAAGCTTCGGCTCTAGGACTTATACTTAGCGACCTTCATCCAGAAGCTAAGAGAAAAACTAGTCTCATCAGACTAATTCAGGTGAGTTAAAATCCAAGATTAGGAAATTGAAACGGATATGGAAACGGAGCGATAAATACCCATCCTAAATCATCGTTTATTTTATATATTCATGTATTCTAGAGCTGGAACAGGTTCATTCTTCACCAAATGCACTACGAAATTTTGGAGACTCGTAAACGAGTTCAGGAAGAGGAGGAGGCTGCCCGACTTAAAGCGGGACCAAAGAATCCGCCTTTTGTATATAACGAGCAAGATTTTCCCAGCATACTTCAAGATCTTGGTTCTCGTTACAGGAATCACGAAGAGGATAGGAAAAAGAGAAGGAAGCAAGAGGAGGATGGTAAATATATGTGGATAACATCGAAAGGTAAACACAGCTTACGTGTAAACTTTGCACTGGGCAATTTTTGTGTTTATTTTTCTATTATTTCTTATAACTTACTTTTTTTACGGACAATATTATTTCATCATTCAGGGAATGTGAGCGATGCTCTATATCTTTATCCATAATATAATTATGTACTTCTATATATCTGTTATTCTTTTGCAACCGTAGATCCACTCATTTCTTTCCTTACATAGATGCATGTCTGCATCTTATTTGCATATTATTTGAATACCTGAGTGTGTCTTGACCTTCATTCTTCATTTTAATTTATCAATTATTTCCAAATACGCAGTTGAGGGATTCGATCGACTGGTATTTTCGTATTTTTGATATCTCGCATTCCCTTTGTTTATCATTCATTCTCATATTTTCAAATAGCGTAAATCAATCGTCGTTTATCAATTATAAAAATCTGCGTGAACTTTCACCGACTCCTTATCCCTAGAAAGTAGAATATAGATTAGATTAGATGATCTTATCTTTGATAGTTATCAGAAATAATTTCTCAGTTTGTGTTTTCTTTTTTCTTTTTTTTTTTGCTTCCGCAGGTATTAAAAATTGTAATAGTTTCTTAAAAAGGCTTGTACTTGTTTGCATTATTCTCATTTTGTTCTATATTAATTCTGTCATTGTTTGCCCAACTGTTTCACCCATTTTTAAACTTCTGACGCTGGAATATTCCAGCGCGCAAAATAATCTACTTACTTAAAACATTTTCTTTTCTTACAGATATAAATTGCAAAAAGCCAACTGAAGAGACGGAGATTCGCGATGAGGAAACTGAAATTAGCCGGCTGTTTGGATCAGAGCAAATTCACATACATCGATGTTTAAAGTGCGGACGGGAAGCATCGAAGCACTCAATAATGCTTTTGTGCAACTTAGTCTATCCGGATATCATAAATCCCGGTAACTATGCCTGCTGGTGTTAAATACCAGCTGAATTTTCTCTACGAAATGAAAATAATGGATATAAAAAATTAATTTCACCACATTTGATACACCGATGCTTATAATGATTTTTACATCATAGCGGAGGAGATTCCGTTCACATCTGTCTTAGCAGGAAGCTTAAGGCCGGAAAAGATAACTCCAGCATGGTGTGATAACTGCCAAAAGTTTACACCGACTTTGCAAACAAGACAATTGACAAAACTGCCTCAAATTTTAGCTCTGAATTGTGGATTAGACAGTCAACAGGTGACTAAACTATTATTTGAGATCATGGAGATGTGGCATAGTCATAAAAAGCTTCAATTTCAATCTCATATTATCAAATTCTAGGACAAAGCCTTCTGGCAGAACCAAATGGACCTCGTAGTTCAAAGAGTTATAAACGGAAAGGATGCTAGCCCGGCTCGAAGTCCTGTGCCAATAACTATAAAGCCATGTCGTTACGGTGCTAATTGTACCAGAATTGGTTGCAGATTTCGACACGCAGGGAGAGATTCTGGTGGGTAATTCTCTCTCATGTTAAATAAATGAATAAATGATCATTTGATTTACAATGATATAACAAAACTTGTGTAAATTTTTATTGAATAGAAACTACACCAACGTCTGCTACACCACCTACGGCAACAACTCCTGTACCGACTCCGCCGAGTCATCTTTATTACTCACATTCTTGGGTACCACATCACATTGAAATATCATTAAATCCAAATGGGGAGCCGTCGATAAATAGGCTTGATAAAATAACTCGCACCGACCCAGTAATGAGTAATAATAATACACCTGTACAAAAGGTAGTGGAAAATGGCCAGGGTGATAATAAAGTACAAACTAGCTTTTCAATAATTGATAAAAAATCCGACGATATTAATGCGAGCGATAATCACATGGCTGAACCCGAAGGCAGAAGAGGATCAGAGAATAGTTTAGAACTGGCTAGCGTTAGCGGTGTTAAAAAAATTCAGTACAGTTTAAGCGCAGTAGTTTGCTATGTCGATGACAAGAACGATGAAGATAGAAGAAACATTGTAGCCCTAATACGAGTCGCTCCTAGCTACCACGAGAGGTCAACAGGCAGTGCGGTATCTCAGTGGTACATCTTCAACGATTTTTGGTGGGTAAAATTTTCCCTCTTATAATAAAAATCCTGCTTATTTATTATATCAAACTCAAATACCATTGCGATTATCTGGTTTCAGTATATCAGCAGTAACACCGCAAGAGGCTGTGTGGTTTAATCTTGACTGGAAAGTACCTTGTGTACTTCATTACACCGCAGATCCGTCCCCAGAAAGTCTGCAATTTGTTAGTCCTCTTACCACAGATGTATTTGGTGAGGATAAGTGCATAGCGCGCAGTGGTGGCACAAGAGGAATAACTTTTACACCTTTGACTACGGATGAGATGCCAAAAAAAGGTTTATCAACAAGCTCAGTAGTACTGCGTTATAACAGAATCGCAATGGTACTTATGATATTAACAAATTGTTTTTTTTTTTTGTCTCTCCTCCTCCGCAGGTGAATTAGTCGCGATAGACGCAGAATTTGTAACATTAAATCAAGAAGAATCCGAGCTTAGAAGTGACGGTAAAATGTCGACTATAAAACCAAGCCACATGTCTGTTGCTAGAATAACTTGCATACGAGGGTAAGAATCTGCGCATATACATTAGGGTGCTTTTTTTTAAATGACTATTTTTTTTTTTGCAACTCCCCATTGAAATTCTTGTTGTAGACGTCGAAAGGGGAATCCTGTCCAATTTTTAGCTCTTAATTCCGATTCTAGTACTCGCGCTCTTATTTTTAAGTTTTTCCATGCTAAAAGCATGTGAATATTACTACTTTTTCTTTAGTCGCGCACAACTCAGCCGCATATCGATGGATTGTTCTCATCCAAGACTCATTTTACAGAGAATTTAGTGTTCTTCAAAAGTGCTTCAGGTAGTTTGGCTGTGGTTTCAACCGCCGCACTTGTGTGAGCCTCCAAAGTCGATTTTATGCATAATTCTTCTTTCTCGCTGTGGGCGAATAAACAGTTGGACTTGGAGAAAAAAACTTCGGAACAATTTCGTAGGAAATTTATTTTTCTACAAAAAAGTCTCACACATAAAGTCTCTCAAACCAGTATTTCAAAAGATATAAGGACTTTGATTTTTTTAAATATAAAATTCCAACAAAATATCAAGTTCAATATTTTCAATTCAGTCAAACTATCTTGGGCACTTTTGAAGAACACTAAATTCTCTGTCAAATGAGTCTTGGATGAGAACAATCCATTGAAATGTGGCTGAGTTGTGCGCGACTAACGAAAAAGTCGTAATGTTCACATGCTTCTAGCATGGAAAAACTTAAAAAGAAGAGCGCGAGTACTAGAATCGGAATTAAGAGGTAAAAATTGGACAGAATTCTTCCCTTTTCGACGTCTATAACAAGATTTTCAATGGGGAGTTGCAAAAAAAAAAAAATAGTCGTTTCAAAAAAAGCACCCTAATATACATTCAGAAGTTTGACGAGCAATTTTTCTCTATCTCAGATACTTTATTTCAATCGTTTTAAAACTTTCAGTCAAGGACCTCTGGAAGGTACTCCTTTCATAGACGACTACATAAGCACGCAGGAACAAGTCGTTGATTATTTAACTAAATTTAGTGGTATACAGCCTGGAGATTTAGACGCTAATTTTAGCAGCAAGCATCTTACCACTCTCAAATCCACATATCAAAAATTGCGTTTTTTAGTAGATAATGGAATAATATTTGTCGGCCATGGGCTTAAGAACGATTTTAGGTACGTTGTGTCGTTGAGTATTGAACGCAGCGGTGAATTGTATCGTTAATACTATTGGTAATAGATCAGATATTGATAAAATTTAATTGGAACCTCTTTTACAGGGTGATAAATCTTGTAGTACCGCCAGAACAAGTCATCGACACTGTATTACTATTTCATTTACCTCACCACCGTATGGTGTCTCTACGTTTTTTGACCTGGCATTTTCTTGGTAAAAAAATACAATCTGAGACTCACGATTCTACCGAAGATGCTAAGGCTGCTTTAGAACTACATCGTAAATATACGGAACTTGAAGCGCAGGGAAAACTGACCGAGACTCTTAAAGAATTGTACAGCGTTGGTACCAAGCTACAATGGAAGGTAAGTTTTGCCTTTTCTTGTCTTTTTCATTAAATAATAATCAAAGTTCTTTATCAAACTTATTTACGCAGGTTCCGGATAGCTGATATACGGAGGAGTCGATAGATTGAACGTGTGAAATAATGCTAAACAATGTTTGTAACATTGAATAGTGCGGAAAGAGACTTTAGAAGTTTTAATACGAATAAATTGAAATATAGGCAAAAGGGTGAAAAGAATAGGCGCGGAGAATAAGTCCTGAGAGAAAAATTGATGTCTGTTTTGTTTTTTTTTTTTTTTTAGCAAAATTTTAATCGACAGCCTTTGTGCAATTTTTATGTTTATACTATATATGGGAACAGTTGGTTTTCTTTTAATATTTAAGACGAGATGTTTTTTTTTTTTTTTTAGTATATAAGGAAAAAGAAAAAATAAATAAATAAGGGGAGACAAATAAAAAGATAAATGAAGAAACTTAGTTATTTGGAAAACAGTTTTCCATTATACGGGTATGGTCATTTTTCAGATTCGCTTTTACAAGGACGATCAAATAAGTGATTATTCAAGTATCCATAATCTTCATAATCGAATCGTATGGAAATATTATATTGTGAGCAATGAGATTAACGAAGTTTACGTAAAATGATACACAAATTATAGTTGATATAACTTAACTCGTGACTATCATCATATACATACATACATACATAAATAAATAAGTAATGAACAAATTCTTGTCAATCATGGTTGTAAAAAAAAAAAAAGAAAAAAAGAAATAATGTTTGTAACTAGTTTACTTACCGAATAACGTAACTTGTAATATAGTATACCTACCTACATACATACATACATACATACATACATACATACATACATACATACATATTGTCCAATGGCGCACTGTAAGTTGTTTTTTTTTTTTTTTTTTTTTACTTTTTTTCTTTACCTCAAGAGAGATAAAAACAAAAAAAAAAAAAACAAAAAGCCCGCAGAATTATTTTACGTAATTTTGTAATCGTGATACTGCATTTTAATTATATACAATATTATTATATTGAATATTTATTTGTTTCAATCGAAAATGACGTTAATAATGAAGAATTAATTACTGAATACAAATACCGCGACTTATTAGATAAATTGAATTGGTGGTAATCCGGAAATAGGATCGCAGTATGTTATTGTAAATAATTAAATAAATCAATGAATATACATTATTAGTATATTTAGTGAAAAAAAAAAACAAAAAACAAAAAAACAAAAAAAAAAAACAAAAAAAAAATAAAGAGAGAAGACGGAAAAGAAGATGAAAACTAACTAGGATCATTTATTAATGATAATATTATTTCTCTATTGGATGAATAGACCATTATCAAAAAAAATAAAAAATAAAAAATAAAAAAAAAATAAAATAAACAGAAAAAAAAAAGATTTTTATTCAAATGATTGTTAAAACAAATTTTTGTTTCTGTCTGTTTACTCGTATTGGTGAACGGGATTTTTTAAATAAATTTTTTGAAATATAATTAGTACGTGTATTTCTAAGTTTTTAAAGAAAGAAAGAAAGAAAGAAAGAAAGAGAGACAGAAAGTTGATGAAAATATACAAACAAAACAAAATAAGAATATTAACTGGCGAGATCGTAACAGACAATTTTCTACAAACAGAAAAAGAAAAAAAAAAAAAAAAAAAAATATGAAAAAAAAAAAAAAAAAAAAAAAACCAACTAAAGGTATATTGTAACTAAATAATAACATGTATATTTTACAAAACTACCTAATATTGTACTCGTCGTAAATTATTTTTATATGCATTTAAGAGAAAAAAAAAAAAAAAAAAAAAAAAAAGAAAAAAAAACGAAAAATTAAAAAAAAAAAAAAAAAAAAAAAAGAAGAGAAAAAATTAAGAAAAGGTCAGAACGTACCGTAGAAAACAAACATACATAATGTGTACTGTATATTTTTGGATATTTGGATGAATTTACTTATTATTATTATTATTATTATTATTATTATTATTATTATTATTATTATTATTATTATTATTATTATTATTTAGCGTCGTGCGACTTACTGATTGCGATTTAGTTTATTAGGTATTATGCATAGTCCGCGTCAATAAGAAAATTGTAAAAAACAAATCTGGTAGTACGTATAATGTTATATGTAATCATGCATTTATTTGTTATTGTTATGTCATTATGATTTTCAATAAACAATTGTATCATATTATACTATATAATACATACTATATTATTATAATATTTGTTCATCCTAACAAACGCGCACCTGGGATCATTTACGGAAAAATTCTCTGTAACATGAAAATTCCTTCATTCTATAATTTGGATTTTTATTATACCTAGTATGTGATTATATTTTATCACGCTATAGACATCCCGCTTATTCGATACCTGAAATTAAGAATCACCTAAGGAGTGGAGAGGAAATAAAATAATGATAATAACGAAGCAATTGATTATTCGTATATATAAGTATCGCGGAATTTATAGTTACGGCACAGATACAATTATATCGCTCATTGTTAAAAGTCATGATTTTTGATTCCTAATCTTAAAATTGAACATGCATAATTATTCATCGTAAATTATTGAATCTCTTCATTTGCTTTCTGGCAGACGGTTCACTGTTCAGTAAGTTCGGAGTATTTCTACAATTGTTGTAATTTATTTAAGGGGAAATGAAAGCTGACATGGTGCCATCTATCGGATTGGGATTTTCGGGATTTTCGGGAGCCCGTTTCTCAGCTAAAACACATTCGATCGATGTGAAATTGATATCAATGAAGCAGAAGAAGTGCACGGAGGGCATGACGCTCTTGGATTTCCAAAAAACGGAAAGGAACAAAAACGAAAATTCCAATCCGATAGATGGCACCCTGTCGCGCGGAATCAGCTTTCATTTCCCCTTAAGGGGATATGAAAGGCGAACTATACACCTCGAATTTTTGGCAGCCCGTTTCTCAGCTAAAACACATCCGATCGATGTGAAATTGATATCAGTGACGCAGAAGAAGTGCACGAAGGGCATGATGCTCTTAGATTTCCAAAAAGCGTAAAATGTTTCGGGTGTTTTCATATTTATCAAGTACAACGTCAGCAACAACGATTATTCGTTACAGAGCACTCTTGATATAAAATTGTACATTTTATTTTCGCTTTTTAGAAATCCAAGAGCATCATGCCCTCCGTGCACTTTTTCTACGTTACTGATATCAATTTCACATCGATCGGATGTATTTTAGCTGAGAAACGGGCTGCCAAAAATTCGAGGTGTATAATACACCTTTCATTTCCCCTTAACTCCCGTGAGAGGTGATTTATGCCGCACGGCCTTCGTTTTGGCAGTCGTTCGTTTGAAAATAAAGGCACGGCCTTCGTTTTAGCAGTCATTTGTTTATGAATAAAGGCACGGCTTTCGTTTTGGCAGTCGTTATTGGCGGTCCAGTCTTCTATCTTCCGCGGTCTGGATTCGGACCGCGGTTCACTAGTTGCCTATTGTTGCCCTATAGCCTTCTCTAAATTATTCTTTTCTTTGGCTTTTTCAAACTCATTTCTTCCCATACCCATTTCCTCTGATACTTAGTTTCTCAACTTTGCCCATTTTCCCTATTGTCCTGCTCTCCAATATTTTTCTGATGCTCTCATACATTCGATTACTAACATTTTCTTCGACTCATTCGCCATTCATGTCCATTAGAAATTAGTGATAATGATAGTATATTATCAGGCCCGGATTAAGTAGTCGCGATACCTAAGGCTACTCTGCAAAAAAGGCCGGATGTAGATTCAATAGATGAAATTTAAAAAGCGGCGACGGAAAAATAAACTAAATTCAGGCAACTCTTTGTAGATTACAATTGAATGTTCACAGTATAATTTAAGAAAAATTACATCCTATTTGGAAAGATTGAATTTTGAAAATTGAAGGGCCGCAAATTTCGAGGGCCTAAGGCTATAGCCTTATTAGCCTTATGGTTAATCCGGGCCTGTATATTATTACAATACGTATGCGGTTTATTTATATGACGATAACTGCGTGAAATGCCGGGAAACAAATAAAGAGATTCGATCAATTGGGGTGTTGCATGATTTTTTTTTTATTTCATATTCTAGTAGTTTTGAAAAAAACCAATTGGGACGTATTTTTTATTTTTTCGATCCAACCAAAATTGCCGTTGATATAACAGATTGAAAACTACAACAATATGACGTATAGGTAGTCAAAATAAAAATCTGAAAAAATTTGAGAATTATTTTTTCCATATTCAGAACCGATTGAAGGCCATCCAAGATAACTTTTTTTTTAACGACCACCCTAATGCATACGTGTCCTCATGCACGTCGTTATATTATTAAGTTGATAGCGATTTTCTGAGTTGGAAGAATTTTAAGTCGAAATCTGCTCCTGGTATCAGGAGAATATCTGACCCGAAGAGGTGTGCTGAAATTTTTGGCGTCAAAACAACCGAAAGCATAAACGCATACATGTAGTCGTGCAGATGTGGCGTTATGCTCGTTGTCAATCTTTTGGTCAAACGCTGATGTCCTTTTTCCGTGGATGCACTAGCGAGCACCGAGTGCGGTTTTCTCTAGATTCCTTGTATTTTCATTGGTTGGAAACTAGGGAAATCGCACTCAGTGTGCATCGAGTGTACCCACGGAAAAAAAGGGTATGAGTTTTTAAATTTCCAAGCAGAGTCGATGAGCTGAAAAATAATACACTGACGCTATATCCTTGGTAGCTAAAAATTTATTCATATATTTTAATATCTTTGGCCTGTTTTACAGATTGTTTATTGGATCCTGAAATAAAGAGTCGCAATGATTGTATACAAAAGTAGTCGTTCACAATAATAGCCACTATTGTAGAAATAAATATATTCTGTAAATAATGTAAATATAAAAAATGGTAACAAAAACGTGAACTAGATTGAAAGTCTTATATGGTTTCTCACAAAACCTAGAAATCTCTTTTATGCATTCTATGAAAGCTTGAAGGCACATTATGCTGTACTTGAGAAAGACATCGTAACAAGGTTCAAGAAATACCAATAATCTGTTGATAAACATTATGAAGAATTTCTTTGCGAAGAAGCTGAACTTCGTCCAGCGATAAAAAGAATAGACATGCGTTACTGCCCAACTAATAGGTTCGATCAAAAGCCTGAAAATTTGAATGAAGCTGCAGAGCAACTGGTAAGAATAGTCAGGGTATGTAGAACGACGTTTTTCCACGATTAGTCGTGACTGATAAATCACGAAACTGCACATGCCAATCACTCCTGACTGTATGTGGAAATGGTATTGAGAATAGTTGTTCCAGAAGTCCAAGTCTTCTTGTGGCCCGTAAATGCCATAGATATAAGGCATCAAGAAATCAGTGGCAAGCCATGTCAGCAAAATTGCGGTAAAGTTGAACCCACCAGCACATGCTTTGTCGTTATCCTCTGGATAGAAAATGGAAAGTATCGCTGCTAAAAAGTTTGAAAACAAAGAACAAAAATAATAAACACGCATGTATTAAAATATATCAATTATAATTTATAGTCTTGACATACCCAATACTATAAGAACCAGGTAGGTACTTCCTGAAAGATGTGATCCCACCAACACAACTATTATTATAATCCAGAAAAAATCATGTAGGATTAATGAGAATTGAAGAGAACCGAGCATCAGTGAAACACCTTGAATCAAAAAAAGAGAATAACCAACATATATTGGGAACCTTAGAACCTCGATACGCTAACTAGTGGCAGAAAATAGAACTGTTCTAACAAGGCTACAGTAACCAATGAGATGGCTTAGAACCTCGATACGCCAACTAGTGACGAAAATAGAACTACTCTAACAAGGCTAAAATTTCAAGGCCACGCCCATTCCAAGGATCCCAATATATTTATTAGGGTGCCGCAAAAAAACCGACTATTTTTTTTTTTTGAGTCTCGAGTGAAAAAATGTTAGTTTTTGATGTTTTAAGAGCCCTCTCCAAAGTACAGCTCAAAAAAAAAATTTTAAGAGGTCGCTCCAAATTTTTTTAAATTTCAAAAATCGTCAAAAATCGTCAAAAATCGGATTTTTTTTTTCTAATTCGAATTTTAATTTTTTTTTCTCGTTACGGTATAATTTTACAGACCAAAAAAAAATAAGTTTCTGAAAGTTTCAGTTCAAAATTTAAATTTTGAAAGGTCGCTCATAATTTTTTTTAATTTATCAGTGCATACTTTAGATTTTTTAATTATTTAATTATTAAAAAATTATGAGCGACCTTTCAAAATTCAAATTTTGAACTGAAACTTTCAGAAACTTATTTTTTTTTTGGACTGTAAAATTATACCGTAACGAGAAAAAAAATTAAAAAAAAAAAAAAATCGATTTTTGACGATTTTTGAAATTTAAAAAAATTTGGAGCGACCTCTTAAAATTTTTTTTTTTAGCTGTCCTTTGGAGAGGGCTCTTAAAACATCAAAAACTAACATTTTTTCACCCGAGACTCAAAAAAAAAAAATAGTCGGTTTTTTTGCGCCACCCTAATATTTATATATATAAAAAGAGTTAAGGGGGGGGTTCACCCAATCGGTTACCGATTTGTCTATTTTCTCTGGAACGGGGTAATCAATCGACTTGTCATTTCGGCAGCCGATGTTTGACGAGTAATGAGTTCGAACTGGTACGTTTGATCGGATGAAATCGGGATTTTTTTATTTTTTTCGATCGAAAAGTGTTGGCGTGCCATTTATTGCGAACTATATCAAAGCCCACGCATCAAAAATGCAAAATCGACTCCCTGAGCCCGATTCTGTGAGAAATTCTGAACATAACCATCCCATAACATCTTTGTTTTCGAACGCGATGAAGATGGAAGTTGTATTCCACGTTTTTGTGGTAATTTTCGCGATTGTCAGAGACTGGGGGCGGCCATTGCCGCTACAGCTGCTATAGCTGCTGATATAATGCGATGGTTCCCAGAACACCCGTGAGATGTCACCGTAAAAGTATGCTATACTATAGTAAAAGGATGAAGTTTAGATGGGCGCGTGGCGACATCTCACGGGCGTTCTGGAAACCACCGCGTTATATCAGCAGCTGTAGCGGCAATGGCCGCCCCCAGGCTCTGACAATCGCGAAAATTACCATAAAAACGTGGAATACAACTTCTACCTTCATCGTTGTCGAAAACAAAGATGTTTTGGGATGGTTATGTTCAGAATTTCTCACAGAATCGGGCTCAGGGAGTCGATTTTGCATTTTTGATGCATGGGCTTTGATATAAGTCGCAATAAATAGTACGCCAATACTTTTAGGTCGAAAAAAATATAAAAAATCACGATTTCATCCGATCAAACGTACCAGTTCGAACTCATTACTCGTCAAACATAGGCTGCCGAAAGGACAAGTCGATTGATTACCCCGTTTCGGAGAAAATAGACAAATCGGTAACTGATTGGGTAAACCCCCCCCTTAAAGTGTTATATCGAACGAAGGTAGTATCGATAGTAAAATAAATGTAATTCATGGTCTCAACCTACTCATTAATAAGGTAGCCACAAAGCGGGGATCAATGGAAATCAATTGTTCCAAAAAAAGTGCCAATACCAATCCAAATATTGGTGCGATCCATAGATAAATTGCAGAATCCCAATTATCTTTTGGGATAAGAAATATCCTCCAACCTAGGCCAATTAGAATGAATAGGATTTCCGGTACTGGCAAATGCAAAGTCATTACAAATATACCAAGATAGACACCAATAGTTACTAAGTATATGAACCATGATAGAAAGCCATAAAAAGCGCTCAAACGTTGCTGCGTAGATTTATTTCTGAAAAAAAAAATTAAGACAATTACATTATTGTTCTGGTTTGTATGGTTTTTTAGTAAAGCAACACTGAAGATCTTGACCACAGTGAATCAATATACTCACATTGTATTGCTATGATGAAAATATTTTTTTATATACGCCACTACGTCTTCAGCCGTGATCGTGAATAACGACATCTTACAATCAATCTATAATGATCTTGATGTGCTTCTCTCAATATTTATACGTACCGCTCACACGAGTCGTCAGTCGGCAAGTTGTTTATGAGTAATGGCTATTTGGACCTTGGCAATAACAACGGAAGTGGTCGGTGATTTATCTCGTTTTTTCTTCCCAATCTCATTTTCTATATTTACAGTGAAGGGATTCCCCATCCTCCGTCAAGGCCCTGGCACGATCAAACGCAAACACGTGCGCAAACGCGAACGCAGTGATCTGACGCTCCTGATTGGCTTAACTTTGGACAAATTTTTTCAACAACCAATAAGGAGCCTCAAATTACTGTGTTTGTGTTGTGACTGGACAAGCCTAAGGCTAAAGAAGAAAGACCTTATACACCAAAGCCCGCGAATTTCAAAAAATTATTGTGAAAAAATATGCATTCTATAAAATTTTAGAATCTATTAAATGACAAATTTATTATAAAATCAACTTTGTACACTAGAATAAACTAAGAACAATATAGTATATTTTACAATCGTAGTATAAATGTAATTAGTTACCAGTATAACTCACAAATTACTTTCGGAAACTAAAACTTGTGATTTTAAAATTTCATCGCAATCCAGATATGGATTGGATCAGACTAGGCTATTAATGATCATAGATTACTGTTAAACTGTAATACAGTTTACACCTCCATAGTCAAATGTTCCATCAAGCTCGTCACGTCTACAACATCTTCGTTTTGCAATTTTTGCGTCTTTACTTGTCGATTCAAGCCTTCGGCTGCGACTTTAACATTTTTTTTCCATTCTTTTTGATCGCATATCTCATAAGTCGTACAAAAAACTACCTCGTTTACGTCGCTTTCTAAATTATAAGAATATACTGATTTAAAACTAGATCTAAGAGCTCCTATCGCCTTGTGTCTCAGCTCTTGGTCGCGGCACACTAAATTCAATATAAAAACTCCACTATCTCCTATACACTTCGCAACTGCTTCAAGGATAGAAATTTCTAAGAATTGTTTTGGCGGACAGCTCATTCCAACTGCAGTGTCCTTGCTATCAACATCGAATAAAATTGCACTGAATTTCTTTCCCATATTTGCTGATTCTTGAATAAATTTCAGACCATCAGTTATTTCGATTTTTAATCTTTCACCCTGCACAAGGCCGAAATAATCTTTTGCTACTTGTAACATAACTTCGTCTATCTCTACGGCTCTGATTTTAATCTGAAAGAAATTAAAAATGAATTCACTTAGAAGCGATAATTAATCAATTATCACAATCAGTATTACGAATTTGAAATAAAATCTATGAAATTTTAGCCAAATTAACATCAGCTATTGGCTTCACCTGCGGTAAACACTGATGCAAAAATGTACAGAGGCCTCCACCACCTAGTCCAATGATAGCTATTTCATTTTGTTGATCGGCAATCATAGAAACTCCTACACTCATATATACGTGATGTTCACAAGCTAGATAGCCCGGGTCTACAACCTTCTTAGCTTTCCCTCGTCTAGATTTGACTGAAAAATTAAAGAAATAAGGATAATTGTGTGCGAAAAAGATTATAGAATGAATAACGAGCTCAAAAAGAAAATTGATACTCTCATTAAATTACCTGTTTTTAGTTTAGCTTCGCTTTGTATGGTGAATTGGTTGTTGAGAAATATCAGTCTTCTGTAAAAATCCCCTTGGTCATCTTCGATTTCCTCGATGACAAACTCCCCGCTAAATTTGCTGTTCCCTTCATAGCAGACTTCTCTCTTGCCAACACTCGAGTCCAAAGATAGATATGGAATTTGAGTTTTATCATTAACTCCCGCAGGAGCAAGATTCCGAACGCTAACACTCAGCTCCGTTTTCACTGTCTCTAAGTTTTCGTACGTATGCTCTCTGCGCAGAGTCACTATTGCCAGTCTGTTCTTCTTCGTTGTTTTCAACAACTGCTGACGTCCTTCTTTAGTGCAAAAAAGCCACATTGTTTCTCTGTTACGTTATAAATTTTTAAGAAATTAGCTAATTTAAAGAATAAAAAATAGAATTTTATACTTTTTAGTGTAAAAATGATGGAACAAATCATACGTATAAGTTTCACACAACTCAGTAATAAATTTATATCGTAATTCAAATTTTTTACTTACTTTCCTTGCGGAACTATGAAAGCGGCGTATATTTCGTTTTCTCTAGCCGCCGGCTGGTCCAAAACGTAGATTGTATATCTGGGATGCTTGTCCCCAGGTCTGTACAAGTCTAATGATACCTCGCCAACGTCCATAACATTTCCTTTATTAAGTCCTGAACAAATAACAGCCAATTGTTGAGCAGACTTAACGGCTGAAATGATATCATCGGTTGTTGAAACACGTTCTAAAACACCTTCAGTTAATCCAATTTCAAGAACCTAATAAAATTTCAAAGTAATTTTAAAATGGTGATAAAAAATCTTTAACATTTCCAAAGTTAACGTATTTTGTTGAAAATTTACAGGCTGCATTAGCTTTTTGAATTTAGTAGCTATAACTATGAATACTGGCATTGCATTTCCATCTTCTTCGCGAGTTTTTAACTCAGCTTCGTAACAACGAATTACTCTGAACATAAAATCAGCTTGTGGAAAATAGGCGAGTAACTTTTTTATGATATGTTCTTGGAGTAATGATATACAAATGTATCGTCCTCCGTTACGCAGAACTCTAGTTATCTCCTAAAATATATAAACAGAGTTTGAACTATCAGAAGACATTATCTCTTTTTTTTTTCACTTTGTCTCATTTTCTTACACTAAAGAGTTTATCAACCGTGGAAATAACTTCTTCGCTTTCGTCGGGCATCAAAGCATCGAGAGTTCCTTTATCTAATACAACGCTGAATTTATCATCGCTATAACTCATCGCCGTTGCATCCATTTGTTCAAAAACCATATCAGGTCTCTGCGTTTTGTTTTGATCTATCATTTGCCTGATTACAACTTGAGATATATCGATATTTGTGATATTTCTGTAATTTTTGAATACAAAAACATCTTAAAAAAAAAAAAAAAACACTGTTATGTTTATATTATGAATGTTGTTGTATTAAATACCTGTAACCAACGTTGTAAAGATCCATACTCAGCGTTGAATTACCACATCCTATCATCAAAACGTCGTCTTTTGGTTTAATGTATTTATGAAGATGTCCGCATAATTCCGGATACTCGCCGTACCTAATATTTCAAAATTCGATAATATTAAACCCTCGAAATCACAACAAAACGCAAATAATTTTAGGTTATGTCACGCTACTGAGAATTATACTTGGATGTAATTATTACCATTCGAAGGCCTTTTTTCCTCGCTTTGTAAAGAACGTATTCCAATAAGTTTGCTGACCAAATTCCTCGTGAGATTTAGGTAAGAGATCCATGCTTATTATTTATTAATATTGACACACACGCACAACAACCTAATCTGTCCTAACCTCTTTAATCAACATTCAAAATAACCAGACACGAGTGATTGTTCTCGTTCCTCAATCCTCGGTCGGTAAGTAGAACTTTTCCATAAACTATATAAAACGATGTAGAAAAGAAACCTTTGAGCGTAAAATAAATGCTCGACACGACTACAACGTAAGGCTGGATTTTCATGAGAATAAATTACTGCGGCATCAAGTTAAGACGCTATTCGTTGTTGATCACGTGGTTTCAGATGACCACGTGATAAACAACGAATAGCGTTACAGAAAAATCTTGCCACAGCATCAATTTGCTGTCATGAAAATGTGGCCTAAACTCGAAAACATTTATGGTATACGATTACGTGATCGATTTAAAAGCGATTTTATAACCTAGTTTCTAAGCTATGTATACCGGTTACCACATGCCTAAAGATTTTTAGGTTTTTGCGTAACTAACCTCTGCGGATAGTGATCGCAAAACGAGCAACTGTTAACTGTTGGTTAAATATTGATAATGGCGGGTGTAGTTCGTCTGCAAGGTCTCCAAAGTTTGAGAAAAACGTTGACAGTAGCTGTAAGGCCGCGACGTTGTATTAATTCAACGTCAAAGAAAAGCGAACAAGTTAAAAGTCAGGCAGAATGTCCGGCTCAAACTCCCAAAGAGAATTGGGTAAGCTACGGTTTTGATCGTCAAGACAAAGAAACCGATCGTAATGTTACAAAGTCAACATTCTTTATCACCGTAACCGTCTGTCTGGTCTTCGGAGGATTTGGGCTATCATATTTGCCAGATCCACAGCTACGTGATTGGTCGCAGCGAGAAGCTTACCTAGTACTTCGTAAGAGAGAAGAATTGGGTCTTCCTCCTATAGATCGAAACCTTGTAGACCCTGCAAAGCTGGTTCTTCCTACAGACGAAGAACTTGGCGATACAGAGATTATCATATAGATAAATTATACCTAATAACCGCGTGTAACTAGTTCAATACCTGTTAGCATTATATGATGAAATATAAATATGTACATTTTATTTGTAATAATGTAAGAATAACACTTACCCTCTACACAATCATGTTGTTACAAAATCTTCATCGTCGTCTTATAATAAAATATTTCGTTGAAAGATATTTCAAAGGATTTTATTATTTTTTAACTTATTGATAGTTTTAGCCCCTTGTAGATATGTTAGAAGTAAGAAGATCTTCTGGTTTTTGTCTTATTCTTGTTTCCAACCAGAGGTCTCATTTTTAGAGAAATTAAATTCTTAAGGGTAAAAGAAAAATGATAATAATTTTTTATATTTTTTTTAAATACCGTTTAATATTAGTTAAATATGTATAGTATTATTCAAATACTATATATTAAAAATATAATATAATACACCTCCAGTTCGATAATATTATAATATGCCATGCATGCATGCAATAGATGAGAAAAAAAAACAAAAATACCAATAATATTTTTATGGAAATAGAATCTAAAAGCCTAAATTAGTTTATCTAGTATTTTAAGATAATCTGTAATCTTTGCCAAATTTATATATATATATATATATATATATATATATATATATATATTTATATATATAGGTAGTTACAAATTTATATATATATATATATCTTTTTTCATATTCTCTTCACTTTGCGCAGATGTGAGATACACCGAGCTTTTTGAATGCCTGAATTTTAAATAACACAATTTCAAATCTCGTACTTGAGAGAAGAAAGAATACTTTTTAATAATCAATAATATTATTAAAACATAGATTTGTAACTTCTCTACTTAAATCTACTAACCATCCATATTTGCATAGATGATGTATAGTCATTGAATTTATTTCCCTAAATTGTAAAAAAAAAAAAAAAAAAAAATTGTATCCTGAATTTCTAGGAAAAAATTTCTTTATTATATTCTACAGTATTCCGACGAATCAATTCCAAAGTACTATTGAATTTGAAATGAAAAAAGTATTCATAGTTAAAATTTTTATTCAAATCTGTGTGACACTGATCGTACAAAGCGTGTATTGACAATAAACTAAACTCTGTAAAAATTTGTCTTTGAAGTTGTGTGATAACTGTCTTAAGACATAAAGATAAAACTGGCAATGTACATAATATTTGAAATGATATAAATTCCATTTTAATCATTATTTCATTAGTTTCAATATGCGTATTCTCTTAAAAAGGTCATATATATATTATATTATATATATGTTACCGCGTCAGCTGTTTCATTTTTTTTTTTTTTTTTTCTTCTTCTTTCTCTTTCCCCTAATAGCGTTTCTATTTCACACTGCGCAGTGAATTATTATTCCTTTACATACTACAATCTTTTCATCATGTTATTGTGCCGACGCAGTTGTAGGTGGTAATCCTGGTGTTGGGGGTAGAGGAGATTGATTAGGATTAATAACAGGAGAATAGTATGGATGATTTTGGGGAAGGGAAGCACTGACTGTAATCGGCGGCATACCCGGTAAAGATATAGGCGTTGTTACAACGTGGGGCTGAGAACTTACATTATATGGTAAAGCTGCGCTCGTTACACCAATTGGCAAATTGTAATTTTGTATCGAAGGAGGCAGCTTAGGTACCACAGACGGCGAACTGATGTTTACTAAGCTCGCAGGAGACGGTGGGCTCAGTGGCATACCAGGAATATTTGGAGTCCCATGGTACTCGCCTGCTTGTACAGTACCTGGATAAACATATAGATAATGAAAATGGAGAATTTTGAAGGAAAGTAACATCGTTTTTCTACATTTTTAAGTTTCTATGATATCTCTGGCGATCGAAGAGACCTGTATTCTTCTCTTCTTCAATCAGTATCACTTACTATGAGTAAAATTGATATCCGACTGCCCAGTGAAAAGATGATTAGTCGATGTCGTTGTGGTTGTTGCTCCAGCTGATACAGGATCTAATTGATGAATAACGCCTGTTTGTGGTAGCGCAGATGAAATTTGTGGAACAGATACTGCCGTCGATTCTTCTGTAGTATCTTTACTAGTGAAAGGACCTGCGTTGTTCGACACATAATTTGGTGGAATTGAAAATCCAGGTGGAATATTAGTCACTGGATTATTTCCACCGATATGAACGCTAGTCGACGTTGTTGTGGTCACAGGAGTCTTGATATTACTCTGTAAACAAAAAAATAAAAAAATGTTGATTATCAGATTCTAAAACCTGAAATAAATGAAAAAAATCAAAATTGAGATTAAAATTGAAAAAAAAAAAAAAAAAACTAAATTACCGCATATGAATGGCTGCTAGCGCTGACTGATGGGGCAGGAATACTTCTGATGGGTATTCGGTGAAGGTATCCATATCCGATCCCACAGCCAAGACTAAGTATAAAAAGTTTGTTTTTATCAAATTTCTAAATGCTTTGAGCGTTCACAGTAAAATCTTCTTATCTATTAAAACGACTAATTTTCGAGTCTAATTAGCTGAGCCATTACCAAACTGTAAACAAAATCTTATTCAAATCACCTTCCTTCTCCGCCCCAAGTATTATTAGGAGTGATTGTAACTTCTCTGCACGAATCATCGTTTGTATTATAAACGTATAATTTCAACGGTCGAGATTCATGGGCCTCGATCAAAGTGAATAAATCCTCGCTTTCATGTAGAACAGAATCAGCGCCAATAATATAATCCGTGAATGATCTGAGGCCGGCTAATTCGGCCGGTGAAGACGGATATACTTCCTGAAAAGAAAAATTATCATAAAAAGATGAACTTTTGTGTTCATAAATGATGAATAAATTCTTAGAGGAAGAAATTTGCGCATAATTTGACTCAGGATCTAAGACTCCAAAATCCACCTTCTGAAATAACGAGTAATGATTGAGGGGGCTAGACAGCCATACTCACAAGTACGTGCCAAACGTTTTCATTGGCTCCTTCAAAAGAGCAAAACCTTATACTGACGCCGAGTAAGCCTTGACCTCCCCAAGTTGTGCTTGGCGAAATAACGCACTGTCTTACGGACTGAGTCTTGCTGCTATAAACTGTTATTGGAAGTTTGTTACCGACCCCAGATTTGAGAAGTTCTTTTAAAGTGTCGTTATCTTGATCCTAGAGTGGGAGAGAGAGATATACAGCTTGAAATCTTTCGAATGTCAAAATGATGGAGAGATAGGAACGAAATTTGACATATTTTTACTTACCAAACGTGTGTTTCCAATAATTACAATGAAATCGAAAAAAGCTTCGAGGCCTGCCTCTTGTCCGGGCGAACCATCCTGAACCTGTAAAATTTCATTTTGTTCGATTGTTTTTTATTTTTATTTTTTATTTTTTTTGCGATGTTTTAATATGCGTGGTGTGAATATAATTAATGGTGAATATTATCTGCGAATAATGTATAATATGTATATGTGCTAATAGGTTAAGATAAGTATAGTAGTTGACAGATTCTACTTACGCGTAGAACGTGGTAGCCTTCTGTACCACCGCCTGATATTTCTACGCTTTGGGAAGATCCCATTATAATAAATTTTACCTTTAAATCTATTAAGAGAATTATTTTTTTATTCTTTTTATTTCGTCAATTTGACATACACGTATGTATAAGAAATATCATCGGCAAATGACTGTTTGACACACAACTCTTATTTTTGCATGAACAAAAATTACGTGGCACGTACTGTGGGTATGCAATGTGTTAATAGATGTCACTCGCGACTCGCGTTAACAATGCATAGAGTATATAAAAGCTACCTTAGTTCTTCTTCCTTGTTTTTCGACTTATCGCCCTTTCGGGCATGTAGTCTAAAAAGCTACCTTAGACCATACAGGATGGACCGCGCATTGCCCATGCTAAAGCATTGCAAGATTGCTGCTGGGTAATGAGAAAAAGACAGACGTGAACGCACGATACTGTATCGTTCGTCGGACAAGGACGCAATAGTCCACTAGGGGAGTAGCGCTTATGGTTACTCGGCAGCATTAATGCTCAGTCCATCCTGTATGGTCTAAGGCTGGATTCCCATGGGGCCCGAATTCACGGAATCGGAACGGAATTCTAGTGACTTTTTCTATGTGTAGGTGTATACATACACTCAATACATAGAAAAAGTCACTAGAATTCCGTTCCGATTCCGTTAATTCGGGCCCCATGGGAATCCAGCCTAATGGTGCGGTCCCATGTAGGCCCGGATCGCCGGAATCCGGAATCACGGAACGGAGTGGACGGAAAAGTCACTAGAATCCGTGTTCCGCTAATTTCATTCCGTCGTATTTTTACGGAATGGTGGATCCGTCCGGTATTCGCAAATTATAGTCGTAAATAATTTTGCTTTGAGAAATTGATGCACTTTTGGAAGTCTTGAATAACCGAATCATCATTAATAGACACATTTGAGGATCGATGATCAAATTTGTATCTACACACGCGTCTTTCTACAATTTGCAAGGTTATGTTCATGTAGAAGTATACACAAGTTCCGTGTTCCGTTCCGTCTATTTGCATTTCCCTGCGTCCCATGTACCCAAATTCCGGAACGGAATGCCGGAACGTCAACTTTTATTTGATTAAATAATCAATTATAGTTACAGAATTTGATCTTACATAGAAGCTAATTGAATAAATTACATATATTGATACAAAAATTGTATCTAAACAGACAAATAAAGCCGAATAGCACAAATATGGATCGGGTCCGTTCCGTCGTTCCGTGCAGTTTTGGTACATGGGACGGCAGGGTTTTTCAAGACCCGGAACGGATTCGGAAATCCACTAGATTTCGTCTGCGTTCCGTTCCGTGATTCCGGATTCCGGCGATCCGGGCCTACATGGGACGGCACCATAAGAAAGCTACGAACCGATGGCATAGTCGAGTGTAAACGCGCAGTTTATTACTCATAGCTAACTTCAGTACATTCGATAGATATTTAAGTCAGTCTTCTTTCTTTTAGATTTAGTTTTTTTTTTTTTAATGCGCCGATTGTTGCATTTAGGTAGCATAAAATTATTCTACAATTAATAAATGTGTTTTTTTTTTCTCTTGTTTAAAGAGATAATTTCTTTGTTTTTCTTTTTTTTCAATCAATCAATGCATGCGAACCAGGCAACAATTATTATTATTGATCAGAATTTATATTGCAGATTGAAGTGATTTTATATGTATAATATTATAACCTCAAACGGCCGTCTGCTTCGTTGATTACGTATGGTAAGTTACATGTTTGTTTATTTCACTGCTATGCGTAAGTATTTATCTACAATTATTTCATTTCTCACATAGATTGGAGATATAATAGTATCTCGATTTTGTTGATTTCTATGTTATAATGACGTTGAATCTACGCTAGAATTGCGCTCGTATAGTATTGAGGTTAGGTAGTTCAAAACTTACTTACTACCCTAAAAATTGACACTATTTACTATCAAAGTTGTGTGAAAATATTAACAAATATTTTATTGCATCTTAAATTTATTATGTTATTATAATTTTTCGAATAGTTATTCTCGTAGGTTTTCTATATACACTAACAGAGCTATTTTGGTTCTATAAGACCCTATGGCAACAGGTTTTAGCTAGAGAACATAAATTTGAATAGAATCTTGAAACCGGTGTTAAAAAGGCAATAAATTTAAGAAGCGTTTTATTTTTGTGTAATTTTTATGTACTAAAAAAAAAAAAAAAAAGTTTCAGCCTTTTTATCGTGAATGAGAAATACGTGAGTCTGCCCTACTAGTATAGGGAAAAATATGTTTTGTTAAAAAAAAAAAAAAAAAAAAAAAACCAGTGATAATTTGCATAAATTCAAATGCCGTGTCTCAATTCGCACAAAGTATACACTTGATGCGCATTTACCCTTGGACAAACCGGTAGTGACGTCATTAAGGCAATCCAACTGATAAAGGGGAAGTGCGCAAAGGTGCAAGTGTCAAAGGTACGGGAGATGCACCTTTTGTGTACCTTTGACCACCTTTAGACAGCCATATTGGAAATTTGAATTTCATAACCTAGAATCACAATCAACACAATAAGCAAGTCTATAGTACATTTATACCACGTCAGAGTGCAGAACACTCGAAAGTGTATACTTGATTAAAGCAGTTCAATTGTGAAAGGCGAATGCGCCATGAAGGGTAAGGGTAAAGGCAAATGCGCAAGGGACTCGAAACGAATTGAGACACGGCAAATGAATTTCATTCGATATCTATGATCGGGTAGTGAACATTATCGAATACTCGAATTTCCGATGTAATATTGAAAACATCGTAATATGTACATAATTCAACCGCGTAACAATTTTTTTTTTCTTATTTCGCATAAAGTATATATCTGTGCAGTAGATATATTTCTATATGCATATATTTCAATAAAACCGAGAGAAAAAAAAAAGTGAAAAAAAAAAAAAACCCTATAGATATATACTATTCACACATATATACAAATACTCATAAGTTGAGGTTGCTATGCCATTATCGATTCGCGAAGCACAGGGCGTAGGTCTTGTAGCTATACGAACGCGAGACACGAATGTCGTACTACACCTCTCGCAGTTAGTCTCGGATAAACTCTTCACGCATTTACACTCGCGTTTGAAGCCCGAATAGTTCCTGTACCAATACTCATATATATATATATATATATATATCTCCCTCTCTCTCTCTCTATCTATCTCTCTCTATTTTTCTCTTCATAAACGAAAACAAACAAAAAAAAAAAAAAAAAAAAAAATAGAAAAAAAAACAAGAAATAGTTTCGACGAAAAGTAAACACCTTGCAGAAAAAAAATCGAAAACAAAAAATAAACAAAAAAAAAAAAGTATAGAGAGAGAAAAAAAAACCAGAAAATACTCGAAAGAATAAAAAAAATAAAAATAAAAAAATAAAGCGATGAGAGAAAATAATCGGAATGCGAAAAGCAAATTGGAGACTATCGCGTTGTTGCACGGTTCGAAACTGCACCGCGTTCGTAATACCATCTTCAGAACAGAGAAGCAATCTGAGACGTGTACATGGACTTCAGCTTCCTTTACACCCTCAACAAGTGGTCGGTTGGATTGCTTTATTCGGAATAGCGGTCGGTACATTTACTGTGGTTCTCCCATACCTCGGTCCGAATTTACAACCATTTGCATCAGCCCTAATCGGTGTAACGTTTTCTCTCCACGTTGCCGCACATCTAGTAGCACTACTGCTTGATCCAGCCGATCCAAAAGTAAGAGCACAATCGTCGAAAAAAATTGTGCCAGAATTTGATCGTACAAAACATTTACATGTGATAGAAAACGGTCGTTGTCACTTGTGCAATATAAACACAACTAATAAAAGAACTAAACATTGTTCAATATGCAATAAATGCATTGAGAAATTTGACCACCATTGTAAATGGTTGAATAATTGTATTGGCGGTAGAAATTATCCAGCATTTATTGTATGCGTTATTACCGCCGTTATTTCGGCACTTGTTGTCGCCGCTCTTTCGGTAACAGAAATTGCAATTGTTAATATAGACTCGAGTATATTATTAAATAACTGGTACGTTAATATGGACAACGTTACTCTACCGATATCGCAATTATCACCACCTGGCACAGGGTCATTGATAGTGATTTCGCTCGTTGGTATATTGTCGGCAATTGCAGCCGCGCTTCTTATACATTTGTGCTTTTTTCACGGTTACATAGCCTGCCTTGGTCTAACTACTTACGAATACGTGAGAAATAAACGTGAGCGTAAGTTAGCCAAGGGGGTTTTGTCGTCGGATGATAGAAACGGCGATGATCATCAGTTGCGATCGCGATCGTGCGGCTCGTTCACATGTAACGATAAAAACGCAGCTGATAATAATAAACGACTTCGTTATCAATCCGATAACAAAAAAACAATATCCGGAAACGATTACAACGATATTAATAACGAGAGGAGTGTTTACATATGTTCAACTCATCAGAGACAGTCGTGCGGCGATGGTGGAGGTAACGTCGATGGTAGAAGAAAAGATAGACGAAATTTCCATCTATATTTTTCTTACGAAACAAGGGACAGCGAAACTTCCATAGAAGTATCGTCGCAGACTATTTTAAACGACGATCATATAGAATTAAGACGACAAGAACCGATAGAATTCAAACCCTCAACACCGTCACCAGTTTCTTGCTGCTTTTCAATTATAAATGCAAAATCTACAAGCAAACAACAAAAGGATGTTGAACAAAAGCCTTACGATGTTGAAACAACAACAACAACAACAACAACAAATGCGGCGATAAAGGAAAGAGGCGCTAGGTCTTGTCTTACTATGAGAAGAATACAATCTTTCTTGAGAACTAGATTGCGGAGAAATAATTCACGCGCGAGATCGCTGAACGGAGAACCGTCTAGGAGTCGAAAGAATAAAGTAAATCCCGCTACGACTACAACAAGCGGCGATAATGATTTGCGTGATAATGAATCACCGAAATCACCGATGTCTTCTAGTATTAATAGTTGCAGAGATGATAAACCAACGCAGTCAAGACCACCGCTAAAATTACCACCTTTAGTTTTACCGCCACGTCATAAAATGAAACAACAAATATCATCAACGATTGATGTACCGATTTCAAATAATACGGTCATTATTCCTGCACCACATCAGAAACGAAGCCAGCCACCGTTGAGAATAAGGAGAACTTCGTTTTATAAAAGACCGAGGTTTAAAATGGGACCACACGTTACTGAAACCGCCCAATTATCACCGATTCCTGAATCAGAATTTTCTAAACCAGCCTCTCCTAGAACGCCACCACAAATTAATCACTTTCCATTCCCACCGGCTGCACCTAGTATTAATGGAATGAAATTTAACGATACTTAACGCACGTGAAAATCATTAGAATACTATTAGACCGGTTCAAAAAAATCGATTATTCTTTTTTTTTTTTTCAATTTTCGCATTGAAATACTTTCGGAGGGGTGAAAAAAGATGCCTGTTAAAAGCGGAGCTCTTAATATTAAGATTTAGAGGTCGCTCATCGCGGATTTCTATTTTCCATTTAAATAGCATAGGAATTTTTTTTTTTTTTTCTTCAGAATTTCGTAGCTCACAAACCAATGAACAAATCCAAATGACTCTTACATATTTTGATAGGGGATTGAACACTCTAAAAAATGTATCTATCATTGTGGAAAAAAAAATCACAAAAAAAAAAATAGTTTACTCAACTATAAATTGAACTTTGAGCTTGAATAACTTTGGAAGGAGTCAATTTATCAAAAAATGATAAGAGAAGCTTTTTGTAGAGTGTTCAATTTCCTATGAAAATATGTTTGAGTCATTTGGATTTGTTCATTGGTTTGTGAGCTACAAAATTATATAAAAAAAAAAAAAAAAAAATTTCCTATGCTATTCAAATGGAAAATAGAAATCCGCGATGAGCAACCTCTAAATCTTAATATTAAGAGCTCCGCTTTTAACAAGCATCTTTTTGCAGCCCCCCGAAAGTATTTCAATGCGAAAATTGAAAGAAAAAGAATAGTCGATTTTTTTGAACCGGTCTAGGATACTATATAATATTTATTAGTCAATTCGTTTTTTTCTATCGTTGATATATTATAATAATTATTGATTATAAAACAACGAAATTTGTTGCCGTCCATTCGTTTCTTTTTAAATTTATACATCATAATTATTATTATATTCGATTATTATTATTATTATTATTATGCTAGTTATATTTATAAAATTATTATATTAATAAATTCGATGTTATATATATATACATATTGGTTGAATAAATATGATATCATTACATACGAAGAAATATAGAATTCTCATTACTTTGTCCCATGAACAAAAAAAAAAAAAAATAATTTAATAATAATCTAAGTTAATTTTTGGGAAAATAAATTTAATTAAAAAAAAAAAAAAAAAGAAGATTGAAATATACTTACTGAGATGAAAAATATATAACTGAAAAGAATTGGTAATAAATCTTGGAGATGGAGAGAGAGAGAGATAGGGAGTATAAACAAGATTGATTTTATACACCACACTCTCAGAAAATGAATGGTATTTCTATGCCATAAAGTTATGGCACAGACTGGTACAATAGGGGTATAGCATGACAAATAGTATTATAGAGACCAAATTGCCACTTTTGTGCCAGGAAGGACACGCCCTTCTTCTTGTTTTATCTAAATGTAGTTTATCATGCGATCCTTTCTTTTTATCATACCATTAGAATATAAAAAGAGCTGCATAATACTAGTTGCCATCGCACATTTCTCAATTATTTTCAATAGTTTGCTGTTCTGCTCTTCACAATCGAAGACAAGAATGGCGATACTTGTTCTCAGTAATTCAGTAGTTTTGCAATAAATATTATCTTTCCAATAAACCCAGATGGAAGCCAGTACCGTAGAAAGCAATTCTATATCAGAAAATACGAAGCCCAATATATGGAAAGACATTCTGGGGTCACCACGATATATCGTCGCTCCTATGGTAGACGCGAGTGAATTAGCATGGAGATTACTCAGCCGTAGACATGGCTCTCAGCTCTGTTATACCCCGATGTTACACTCGTCGGTATTTTGTAGAGATCCAAAATACAGACGCGAGGCTTTAGCCAGTTGCGCAGAAGATCATCCGCTGATAGTACAGGTATAAAATAAACAACATGGGTTGAATTTTGGATCTTAGTCAATTAATATCCTAACTTGGAGTCAGATACTTGAGACGAGGAAACGTTTTTTTCTTTTTTCTTTCACAGTTTTGTGGTAACGATCCTAAAATACTATTGGAAGCAGCGCTTCTTGCCGAACCATATTGCCAAGCTATTGACATTAATCTTGGATGTCCACAAGCTATTGCCAAAAGAGGTCATTACGGTGCATTTTTACAAGACGATTGGGAATTGCTTAAAAATATTGGTAAAATTTCGCTCTCAATTTTACTCCACCTGATATGTTTATGTTTATATGAACGATCAAAAAAATTTCTGACTAATTAATCTTTGATTTTCAGTCCGCACATTGAGTCAAGGACTCAAAATACCCGTTACTTGTAAGCTGAGAATTTTCCCAGAAATTTCTAAGACAATTGAATATGCGCTTATGCTAGAGGAAGCTGGGGCAGCTATGCTCACAGTCCACGGACGAACTAGGGAACAAAAAGGACCCCTTACAGGCTTAGCTTCCTGGGAACACATCAAGGCTGTTAGGTGAGTTTACTGTAATTTATGAAACCTTTTTTTTTTCAGGATATATCCTGTATTCTAATTCTGATTCCTTTATTTATCGCAGAGAGCACATCAAAGTCCCGATGTTTGCCAACGGAAATATACAGACAGTACAAGACGCGGATAGATGCATAGAGGAAACAAATGTTGAAGGAGTGATGTCCGCCGAAGGAAATTTGTACAATCCATTTTTATTCGAAGGGCGTTACCCACCCGCTTGGGAACCAGCTTTGGAATACTTGGACCTTGTGGAGCGTTATCCGGCCCCGAGTTCTTACATACGCGGTCATTTATTCAAATTATTTCAACACATGTATGTTTCAAATCTGTTTACTTATCGCTTTCATAATTTCTCAGTGTTCTGTATTTTGGGAATTAGGATGAAAGTAGATTGAACAAAAATTAAACGAGATAGTCGTACAGTAGATGAAAAAAAAAGTTAAACCTATTTGGAATTTTATAATCTTTGGTAATTAAAAGAACACTGTTACATTACGTACAGTTACAACATACGTTTAACTAGAGAGTAGACTTTGTCTAACAGGAAATGAAGAGGAGAGAGGAAATTTAGCCAGAAATTCTACAATGGAATCATTCCGTGGTGTAGTAGAGGCGCTAAAAGCCAGATATCTGCCATACCACGAGGGTCATTTACTATGGGAGACTGAGAGCAACGGTAAAAAAAAAAAGATGAAATTTCTCATTATTATTCAACGATTCAATTAAATTTTTGCTATTAAATATCTAATTCTTTCCCTGTTATAGATTACAACTTGAAACTACCACCCTGGTTGTGTCAACCTTACGTGCGAGACTCGCCCCAAGAACATCTGATCAAAGTTGAAGCCAAGAAAATGGAACAAGAGAATAGCGCGATTAAAAGAGACCTTAAAGACGAAGATGGTAACGAGATTTCAAGAAAACGATTAAAGAAGCTTCGCCGTATTGCTCGACGACCTAAGAGACAATTGGCTGGTGTTAAACGGAGCTCAGATTTGTGTACAGATTGCCCAAACCCATTGGTTAGCACTTTTCTATACTTTGGAAACCGTGATTATGCGCTTAGTTCGTATATAGATGTTTAATGTGTTGTATTACGCTTTCATTCCAGGGTTACAAATGCGGGTATAAACTGTGCAGACAATGTTGTAGAAAGAAATGTTTCAAGGAAAATTTGGACTGTGCAGGGCACAGGAATCTTACAAAAACTAGACGACAAGTAGCTATTGAATTTGCTGCAAAGAGACGAGAGATAGACACTCTTTAATAAAACAAAAAAATAAATAAAAAATTATGCAATGTATTTATAAACATAAATATACATAAAATCGTGTAAATAATACAATTTCGTACGATTTTTCTTTTTTCTTTAACATCTCAATGTTTTCACAACACCCGTTTCATATTTATATCAATTTCAGACTTGTTTTTTTCCTATTTGAATACCAAAAAGGGTCTATCTAGTCCTGAAATCTCTAAGGCTGCCGTCCCGGCCGTCCCATGTAGGCTCGGATCGCCGGAATCCGGAATCACGGAACGGAACGCAGACGAAATCTAGTGGATTTCCGAATCCGTTCCGGGTCTTGAAAAACCCTGCCGTCCCGTGTACCAAAACTGCACGGAACGACGGAACGGAGCCGATCCATATTTGTGCTATTCGGCTTTATTTGTCTGTTAAGATACAATTTTTGTATCAATATATGTAATTTATTTAATTAGGTTCTATGTAAGATCAAATTCTCTAAGGCTGCCGTCCCATGGTACGGAAATCGCGGATCCGGAACGGATCCGGAATTTAGTCACTTTTCGAAGCGCCAATCACAGGCGTTCCGCCCTCACTGGCTTGCGGGATGTTTTTCTCCTACTGTCCCATGAGGCGGAATTAATACGGACGCAACGACCGCCGGCGAATTGCGACCGTTCCTTTTAGCGCCAAGTTCGGAATTCGCGGCTGCGATTGGGTGCCAGCGGTTCCGTGTCGGTAAATTCCGGATCATGGGACACGGGATACTGACAGGGACGGATTCGTGTCACCCATACACAAGCATCAAGGCATGTATGTGGTGGCGTCTCTAACCTACGAAAAAGATAAACGTATGGTGCCAGCAGTATCTTCGTCCTCGCCAGGTATAGAAAACAAATTCTGAAGATCATAAAAGTACCATGGATGCCGAAACCGTTTTGTAAACCATCGCAGCTGTGTGGTTGAAAATTCTGAGTTACACACACACAGATACACTGGAAATTTGTTTGACAGTTCGCAAATACTGGTAGCGCACGCGGAACGGAATGTCCAGAACGCCTCTGATTGGCGCTTGAAAAGTAACTAGATTCCGGATTCGTAGAGACGGAACAAATTCCGGACCATGGGACGGCAGCCTAACTATAATTGATTATTTCATCAAATAAAAGTTGACGTTCCGGCATTCCGTTCCGGAATTTGGGTACATGGGACGCAGGGAAATTGCAAATAGACGGAACGGAACACGGAACTTGTGTATACTTCTACATGAACATAACCCTGCAAATTGTAGAAAGACGCGTGTGTAGATACAAATTTGATCATGGATCCTCAAATGTGTCTATTAATAATGATTCGGTTATTCAAGACTTCCAAAAGTGCACCAATGTCTCAAAGCAAAATTATTTACGACTATAATTTGCGAATACCGGACGGATCCACCATTCCGTATAAATACGACGGAATGAAATTAGCGGAACGCGGATTCTAGTGACTTTTCCGTCCATTCCGTTCCGTGATTCCGGCGATCCGGGCCTACATGGGACGGCACCACTGAAATGTAGATAGAACTGGAACGCTCACTGCCGTGGTAGGGGGCGCGCCGAGAGAGATAGCTCAACGGAGTATATTTGTCTGGCTCGCACCGCGTATAGTGAGGTAAGAATATTCGGTCCAGCTCGATACATTCTGTGCTGCAACCTGTCATGAGGCTGAAAATTTCGTCACCTGACTGTACAGAAAGGGACAGAGATACTCCGTTGAGCTATCTCTCTCGGATCGCAAATTCGCTACCCCCACCACGGCAGTGAGCGTTCCAGTTCTATCTACATTTCAGTGGACGGCACCATGCCCAGGTAGCATTGCATGTATCGTCAGGTCTTGTAAGCTTCCGATCGACAGTGACTTCCGTCAGAATTACGCGTTATCGTTGCATGTCTCTGCACATGTAGCGACACTACCATAAGATAAGAGGTGTATAAAAAATCACATCATTCCAAATCTTGAAAGTTTAAAAATAATATGAAGGAATCATATAGTTCCACGATCGGACACGGCTCAAAATTTTTGTTATTGAAGCAAGTATTTTTGAGAATTTATTCATAATTTTTAATAGGAACATACATGTCGAAAATTCAATTTTTATATTTTGATTCGAGATTCAACTGTGAAGACTAAGCCATAACAATTTACGGATATTTTTTCCATAAAGTACGTTTCCTGCTGATCAATTTCATCACATTGTTTTTGAAAATCCATGGCAAGGAACCGATGATATAGGCGTTCTAATGATTGGTGATGATTGAAAATATATATTTTTCAAAAATTTGAAACTCGAGGACCACGGGAGATAAAAATTTGAAAAAAATTCACTGAATTACTTTGAGCCTGTTGAATCTAAGAAAAAATTATCGACAAAATCGAAACGGGTCAGGGTTTTGAGTTGACCCCGTTAGTATGGAATTCCCCTGTTATAAAGATGTCTGTTAATGTATACATAATTGATGGCTCAAAGTAAATATTTATATACATAAATATTATAATTTCGAAACTGATTGAAAAAAAAAAAAAAAAAAAATGCATGAACCGATCGCTGCAGTTTGGAAAGATATTTGCTATCTATCATAATATATCTGGTTTAAAAAGTAAGAATAGTTTAAGCATGAAAATTTTCAGAAAAATAAAGCGGAGGAGTCTGCAGATCGAATCCGACAAACGAGAGAGCACGATTGATATTTTTATCGCGTATTTCGGAGAAATTGAATTTCCCCTAAATTCGTATAATACATTTCACGCTGTACTTGAATTTCTACAATAAGTTTTTGTCCCTATATTATTCAATGTGTTTTGATAATTTTTAATAATGTAATCTCAATTTGATTTTGACTGCTTATCGAATATCGCTTATGTATACTTAGAAATAAATACCTATAATTCAGAATATCTCAACATCTCTAGATCCTTAGATTATTATTATTATTATTATTATATTATTTTCTCGTGGACGCTCGTGTTGAACTAAACAACTTTTCAGTTTTAAGTTATGATAAATATTACGTCCAAATTCGTTTTATTAATAATTTCTGATACTCCTCATATTCTTCTCAACTGTTTAGTTGAACATTATAGTCTTGAGGCTGGCGCATGCGCAATACAAAAAATGAAGATGAAATTCGCCACTACGAAGATGAAAGAATGCATAACTCAGCTTTCAGTGCAACGATCGCGTTGATTTTGCGCTTGAATTGAAACTGCTTCAACAAGAATTCTTAACATAATACGTTGAATCTCGGTTTATCATGGAAGCCGGTAGAATTTCATTAAATATGATCCCCCACTCCGCCGCAGTTGGGTCCTTGCGGTAAAGAGACACGGCCGTCGAGCACTTCTCTTTCTTGAATGTACTTGACGCGAGACTCTCCCGAGTCTCTTGATTGGGAGAGAATTAGCCTCCCTTCCGAGACTTCGTTCAAATCTAAGTACTCGTTCTCTGTAGTCAGGCAGATGAGCTTGTCCAACTCTTGACGTAATATGGTGAAGGTTGGCCGGTCTTGGGGCCTCGTTCGCCAACAGGATAGCATCACGTCGTGCCTATCGAACATATCATGGATATTTCCTCACATTACGAAAGACAGTAATTATGGAATATGAAAAAAGATGCCCTTACATGCTCTTAGCTCTTGAATGATTTAACTCACAGAGAAATGCTGCAGTTTTCTGGTCGCTCCATTCTGTATCCCGCTTGCAGTCGTTTCAGGAGGTCTATAGTCGGGACTCCTGGATAAGGGTCGCCACCCAGGGTAACGATTTCCCACAAAAGAATGCCAAAGGACCAGCTGCACACAGAATTATTCGAATAAAAATAAAAATTCTTTTTTCGAAGACATAGTCTGGCCAATAGAACGTCGAAGCGACTTCAATTGAATTGGCAACAGTCTATAATTTTGCAAATTGGGATCCCTTTGCGATCACGGGGCAGACTGTATGATCCCTCGTTCCCAAAAGTGGGATGGAGTATGACACACGTGCTACTTACACATCGCTGTATAGACTATAGAGCTGGTGCGTGAGTGATTCGATTGCCATCCATCTTAGTGGCATTCGACCGTTTCCCGATTTCTTATAGACGTTTTCCCGATAGATATCTCGGCTCATCCCAAAGTCGGAGATCTTTACGGTTCGGTCATAACAGACCAGAACGTTTCTGGCAGCTAAATCGCGGTGCACAATTCTGTTCAACGACAGGAACTCCTGTAAAGATTGAACGCAAAGTTTTGCACAATGATAGCTTATAAAACGGCAATCCAACGTCCGACTTCCGAGCAAACTCATAAAATGTAGTCGAACAAGATTTTCGACTTACCATTCCTGTAGCGATCTGGCGACCAAAGTTCAGCATGTCCCCTGCTGTGATTCTGACGGAGTCGCAAGTAGTATCTGTATATGAAAAAGGATATAATACATACCATAGGGCATAGATGAATTGGGATAGTATGACGCCTAAGAGTAACTGCCCAACCAACACGAAATGGTAGATACACGTTTAATATGCGTGGATATAGTGGTAAAAAATATAAACGTGTATCCACCATTTCGTGTTGGTTGGGTGAACCTTCCTTACGCTTTTCTGCCTACGCTCTCGTTAATTTTGCCAAACGACCTGGCTATTGACGATACCCGACTAGAAATTGTGGTAGGGATGCGATCAGGACCGAATCAGGTTGACCATACGTCCTCATCAGGTCCAGATCAGGCAGCCCGATCAGGACCCGATTACACATGTAACGGAGCTCGGTAATGAGGACCGTATGAGGTTTACCCTATCAGGTTTGCATCGGGTTTCAGTATCAGTGCCTCATCGAAATTCTAGTTCGGCACCCGGTAATATTAATAGTAATTGCAAAATTATATCCACCATATCCACGTATTTTATTAGGTTTTAATAATATACATCTCGCTCTCGGCTAACCTAATCACTATCTTAACTTCCAGCAATCTGTAATTTATATTAATTATTCGGTCGCAAGTCTGGATGCATCGCAGTTACATGATAGTACGGTGAATGCCTCTACCTTATATACAAACGTTGACCCAGTCAGTGCTAGTGAGAAATGTTTTTCTGTTTGTCGCCACCTATCGGCGAAGTGGAACCCTATCGGCAAGTCAGTCCCGGTCGGGATTTTATCAGGCATACCATACTTTGGCATGCCTCACAACTGCCTGATCGGTATTTGATCGGGCATACCGTACTTTGGCGTGCCCTGCAACTGCCTGATCAGGTCCTCATCAGGCATACCGTACTTTGGCATGCCTTACAACAGCCTGATCGGGTCCTTATATAACTCGGGCATGCCGAGCGAGAATTTCTAGTCGGGTATATCTATTATTCGGTTGGTACACTGATAGAAAAGATCATTTGGTTCCAATGACTTGACTTAACTACTAACGAACGTGGATTTGGAATAGATCAAATGAACGTTCGTTGAATATTAACGACAAGAGATTTGTACGGAACGAATAATTTAACAGTTAATGACAAAAATCTCACAGTTAGTGAATGTTCTTTCGGATCAAATGTTCGCTAAATTCTGATCTAGTTTTTCACGTTTCATTAACTATAAACGATCTTTTCTATCAGTGTAATTTGAGACCCACACGCATGAAATATTTTCCCTTTATCAAAAATATGTTGCGCCTCAAAAACTCAAATGTATGTTTCTTTATGATTTTATAAGTTTGGAACGCGTTAGCGGCGATGTTAACTTCCCAGGCAGCAATTGAGGAGCTGGAAACGAAAAGGGCGCGTAACTGAAATCTGCCGGGTAAGTTTTGTCCATAGAACCTCGGAATCAAGAAATTCAAATCTTGATTTTTTTCTTGTGGGATCAATAGAGTAGGTAATTCCGCACATTTTTTGTGTTGGAACTATATGAAAATTCTTTTTCGTTTTCGAGATATAAGAGGAAAATGCCAATTTTTATGATTAGCAATCGGAATACTTTTTTCAGTTCAACTCGCTGCCATTTTTTTTCTATTCATTATTTTGATTTGAAATTTTTACGGAGCCATCCTTGAAACCTTTTGTGAGACACAGTATAAGGTAAAAGTCTTAATATTGAATAGAAAAAAAATGGCGAATTTACCAGCAAAAAAACTCTGAAAACCAGAGTCATCAACTTCCGAGACAAAAGTTATCGTACGAATTTTCGAATATATCTCGAAAACTCTTATATCTCGAAAACGAAAAAGAATTTTCATATAGTTCCAACACAAAAAATGTGCGGAATTACCTACTCTATTGATCCCACAAGAAAAAATCAAGATTTGAATTTCTTGATTCCGAGGTTCTATGGACAAAACTTACCCGGCAGATTTCAGTTACGCGCCCTTTTCGTTTCCAGCTCCTCAATTTCGGAAGTTATGGAACGAAGATGTAACGGCCATATAGAAATGTCCGCCACATTCAGAGATCAGCTACATATCTGGTACTTTGACGTCTCAGTGACGTCCCTGCGATGTCAAAGTACCAGATATGTATCTGATCTCTGAATGTGGTGGACATTTCTATATGGCCGTTACATCCTTGTTACATCACTTCCGAAATTGCTGCCTGAGTTCTTGCCATATTGCGTAATCCGTAGCGCATAATGGGGCTTTCCAAATTCCACGCCAACCTAACCTACCGTCGAAATTGACATTTTTGATATGGCTTCAATTTTAAAAAAAATTTTGTACTCTGTGAAAAAGAGCTCCATGATTTACTCCCAATTTTTTATCAAGCCGTTCACGAGACATGAATTTTCCAAAATTTGAGGTGTTTCTGTTTTTTGAATGCTCATAACTTTTCCGGAAATGCATCAATTCGAATGTTTTTTTTCTTCGAATTGTGTGTTTTTCAATGAATTTCGCAAAAATTTGATGAAAAAAAAAAAAAAATGTAGACTAGATTTTTATCAATTCCTAGATCAAAATCTGATTTTGTAAACTGTTTCTATCTTCCGATTTTTTTCTGATAAATTCTCAACAAAACTACTTCCTGTTTCACAAATTTCCAGCCTGGTCGCGTCGTGGGATTCTTGCTATTTTTTCAGAATTTTTCAAAATTATTGAATTTTTTTTTTACATAAAACAAACTTTAAATATGATTTTGAGTGTCTTATGAAATAAAATATCAATAAAAAATTACAAATAGAGGTAATCGGAAATCGTGAAGATAATAAATCTGTATTTGAAACGAAATTTGTATTCTTAAATGTTTTTGTTTTACTTTTGCTGTCGTTTAAATATATTACTTGCCTTGATCTTCAGCAGAACAAAAAATCTGTACGTAGTCATCATCGATCCCTATGAAATCATGTGGATGTAAGTACTTGATTGCGAGAGGAACGATAAGTGAAGCTAGCAAGCCACAATAAGAAACGAAATATATTTTTCACAACTTACGGGACATAGATGACATATCGCAGTTTTTTTTAAGGATTTTTTTGCGTTGCGGCGACTTCTGGCTAATTGAGGTGCATTCTTCAGCCCCGACCACCAGCGACCTCGCTTCTACGAGTGACTAGACAGAAGAATATACTTCATTTCTGGCTTCTATTTGTACCTCAAATGTACCTTCAAATATTCACCTTACGCAGGAAAGAACGCAAATCTCCCCGGGAACAGTACTCGACGACTAGGAAAGGATCTGGACCGATCGTACAGCACCCTAAGAGGGAAACGACATTTGGATGTTCATCCAACGCTTTCATCATTTTTATTTCATGTAGCAAGCTCCGCAGATCATTTTCGTTCGAATCGTCTGTAATCAAGGATGAGCCACTCAACGCTCCTGCTCGAATGCAAGCAGTTTTTGATAAATTGTGTCTGATCTTTCAGATTACGAAGGTATACCTCGTAACATTTTAACCGCTACGTTGGTAAAATTTCCTTGATCGTCTTGTAGGCGGCTAAGCCTGACTATCCCGAAGGCCCCGGTGCCCAAGACTCGCGTGGTCATTAAACGCTTCGGACTCACTTCGTATTCGTCTACCTGTATAGAGTCTTCATTAGAACATAAAAATTAGTGTCCGACCGAAACAGGATTCTCAGCCGAAACCGAAACCGTAACCGAATATTCGGCTCCTCTTCTAGTTTCGGCCGAAACCGTAACCGATACCGAAACTTATGTAGTTGAATTAAAATTTAGTTAAATTCTCATTATATGCTCAACGCCGGCGACTTTTGTGTGGAAGGTGTGGAGATGTCCACACTCGAAATTCTCGCGGCTAATTGTACAATTATTGTACAATTGAATTTTGCAAGTACGAAGAATATCAATTTTCTTTTGATCCCAAAAAAATATGGGATTGCCCCCAAACACGTCGATGAAACGAAAAAAATTATTTTACTTGAAATAATAAAATATGATGCACTTCCGTTTTTTTGGTATTTCTGGGGGATTGCGTGCTCTATAGAGAGAAAGAATCTTTCCTCAGTTAGAAGACTTAAGTTAAAAATTTGGTTCGTCTCGTCCGATAAATTCTCATATACCTAGTATGAATAAAAATTATTCCACTCATCCTGTTGCCCCCCCCCCCCCCCCCCCCCCCCCCCCGGTGCATTCGTGCTCCAACTTCACACTTGAGATTATCGGAAGTCGCCGGCGCTGTTAATATGCTCAAATCCAGTGTTTTTCCGAGCTTGGTAACAAATTATTCGATTAAATTAAATAAAACTTCAATTTATCAGGAAATCACTTTATTTTATTACGCAAAATTATTAAGAAAGAAACCCGTAAAACTACAACTTATATCAATCTTCAAGTCTTTACTCTTTAGTCTTTACTTTCGAAAATACCCGGCAGCGCCCGAAACGACACAAACGCTAGTTTCGGCCGAGTCGAAGTTTCGGCCAATTTGTGGCCGAAACCGAAACTGCCGCCGAAACCAGCATTTGCGGCCGAAACTGGTCGAAACCGAAACCGAATATTCGGTCGGACACTAATAAAAATCGAATCTTCAATATGTCGACAACAACGCTGAACAACTATAGATCTAAAGTGGTATATCTGCCGAAATACTTTTTCTCATGAACAACAACTTCATCCTCGATAATTCGGCGAACATACTACCATTCTAGCTTCACCGAATGTGAATTTCAAACAATCCAAAGCCAAAAGGTCGTATCAACCAGTACTTTCGATCTTTTGCCTCCGATCGATCAATTATCATAGTTTAGTGGTTCTGAACCTTTTCTTATGTTTTCTGCCTGAATAAACAAATGTGCGATCTTTCAGCTTTTGGAACGCCTAAAGGTTGATAAATTCCCATCACGATTGTGACAGGCAATGCCTACCACATGGAAAATAACTCAAATTAGCAAAACTGGGATGTCTTTTTCTTGAAATGTTTGGACTTTACCTGGCGTAGCCTTTGTTTTCGGAGCCTGAAATATACGTATACTGCGATGCCGATGCCAATGCCGATGACCACCGAAATCGTGCTGATCAGATACTTCGGGATAAAGTTACCTGGTTCTGAAAAATTCTTCACGTAAAAATGATGAAGAAATATTCCATTTTTAACAAGATATCTTAAAGTATAGACTCATGGTTATCAGGATTCAGGGTAATGAGAGTTAGTCCTCCTGGCATTCGTAGAATAGAGAGGTGGACCGGGTCGTACCTGGTGCATCGGTAGGCGGATTTCATTACATATGGGCAAAGGAAGGGATAAGTACCCTACAAAAAAAAAAAAATAATAAAAAAAAAAATAAAAAAATAAAAAATAAATGAATCAGTAAAAGAGAAAACGCGCTCAGGAGTGGGTACGCTCGGAGCTGAAGAGAAGCCCTGATTTGAATACCGACGGGGTATAAGCAGCTGCAAGCTGACCGTGAAGGAAATCCAACAAACAGCCCCCCGCTATCAAGAAGATCAAGCGCTTGAAAGTCTCAATACGGATCTGCAGAATGAGAAAACTGCGCGCACAAATCTATAGCAGAGTCATATTATATGGCGAAGAAAGTCACGATCTAAAAAGAGCTTACGAAAATAAGCGCGGAGTGTATATGGATGGTTACGAGGAGCAGCAACAGAATGAAGGAGGTAGAGCCTCCTTCTACTAACAGAAAGCCAGCTAAGATTCCTATGATTAGGGTGGATGTTTCAGGGGTGATGATTAACATTGTATGAAAGTTGTTCATACCTGCCACTTCTGCAATGATAGAAGCGGGTCTTTCAAAATTTTTGAAGGCCAATGTACCGATTCCGCGATGATAAGCATAAGCTTGGATACGCACTTGGAACTCTTTCACGCTTTTCACGTCAAGGAAAACGAAATTCGTAACGTTCTGCTAAAAATGAATAAATTGATGAGCCAATAAGGACGTTTTCTTCTCTAATAATTGTGGGACTCGGAATAACTCACTCCGGAAGCGACACCCTCTATGAAATATTTTTTATCCACAATATTTGGGTACATCCACATATAGTATCCATCGGGAATGAATTTCGGCATGGCCCACGTCACGTTAACGTCGAAACCATTTTCTCCGTTCCGGGTTGTCGTGGCATTGAGACCCTCGACTTTATCTAGTGCTGAAATATCGTTTCCATATTTTATTAAAACGTCTTGTAGCAATAATAACTTACACGTAATATATTTTATCAGGTCTCTTGAAACAAGAACTTTGGTTACAGGTAATCGTCGCGAATATACCGTTTCTGAGTGAAAAAAAACATACCTATAGACGGAATTGTTGCAAGTTTCGTCGACTTAAAAGAAGCGAATAACATTATGGTATTCACGTCAGATGCTCTGAAGCAATACTATGCAGTTTCCATCGATATTCCAGAGCAATTAATGTCAAAATACGTATAAATCTATTCACTCACGACACGTCCCGATGGTCATGTCCGTGCGCATATTGAGACACGATGGCGTCGTAAAATTCATCACATTCGTGTCACCTGAGACTCCATCTACCTTGTTTGCCCATATCGAAATCGTGTAGGTCATCTCGAAGTGCATATTCGTGACCGAAAAGGAGTATCCTTCCTGTTGGTAAACGAATAAAGGCGTATAATTCGTCCACCTTTACGAAATATCTAGTAGTATACCTACTGCCAACTCCCAACGCACATCTAAATATCGTAACTGTTGACTTTTTGTATGTACAGTACACGGAGAGAAAAGAATAGTAATATTCACAATGTAACATAGTAACCATTACTATGTTACATGGTAACGTAGATTTTCAAACATTACATTTGCTTAGTTACCATGTAGCATAGTAAATATTACCAGAAAAATAGTAATGAATCCTATTTGACATAGTATCATTTACGATTTTATAAGAAATAAGTCTGGTTACTATGTTGGAATGGTAAATATTACTATTCTCTTCTCTCCGTGTAGAACCTCGATTATCCGAATCAATTGGGACCGGGCCTAGTTCGGATAATCGAAAATTCGGCTAATAAAACAGTAATATTAGGTTACACGATGTTCAGCGCTGGGAAATGTTCAAGAAATATGTAACACACATACTAAGAGGTTTCCGTGAAACATCGCAGTCAGTCAATTATCTAATTATTTATTTCTTCCTACATTTATTTATTCATTCATTTATGTATTCAATCATTTTACGGCCTTTGAAAGTTTAAAATTGAAAAGGGGATGGCCAGCCTGCGAAAAACAGACGAAAAACTTGGATAATGCCGAGTAAGGAAGTAAATGACTGCGATATTTCACGGAAACCTCTTAGTATATGTTATACCATATATACAGGGTGATTCAGAATTCGTGACGAATCTCTTGAGAGGTTAATCCTTGTCAAAATTGGGATCGAAAGTTCCTTAGCCATTTTTCTGAAAAATGATTTTTTTCCTTGGAAATTATTTTTTCCGACAAATTTAAGTTTTTTTTTTTTTTCAGAGTGGGACGGCCATGGGATCTCACGTGAGCTACGTTCAATTGATAAAGGTCTGATGACAATACTCTCTTTTTGAAATCCAACGGAATATTTCCATTTCTCTAACCGTGCACAATTCAAAATAATATAAATATTCCGTTGAATCCCAAAAAGAGAGTATTATCATCAGACCTTTATCAATTGAACGTAGCTCACGTGAGATCCCATGGCCGTCCCACTCTGAAAATTTGGGTTTCTTACTGAAAAAATCTCAGCTTCCACGTGAAAAACTCAAAAGCAAGATCAATTTTGGTGGCGCATGAAAAAAGTGGTTTTTTTTTTTACGAAAATCGTGTTTTTGAGACTGATTCCGTGAATGTATCCGGAAATAAATAACATATTCGAAAAGGTGAGAGTTTTTCACATAAGAGACCTATATTTTTCCAATTCTTTTATCCCGATAACGATATGAAAACAATTCGCATTTAAAGCTCAATCAGGTCGAAATGGTAAACTTGTATATGGCATTTCTAGCGAACGGTAAGTCCTAGAGGGTTCAGACTTGGTGAATTTTTCGATCTTAGTACACACTACAAGAGGTAAAAATTTGAGACAAATCAATTTTTTGACGTCCCGTTCATTGGTTGATAATTGGTGGACTTGCCCATATATATTAATATATTGAGATATATATTGATATGTATATTAACTAGGGGGGCTTCGCCAACCCCCCATATTTTAATTTGTATCAGTTGTTTCAAAAACCAAATAATCCGTGGATTTTATGTTCTTCGAAAAATAATAGAATTTTTAATGAAGTCCAGTGAATGTTTTGTGACTCGCGATTATTATATTCTTTTCACATTGGCTATGAGGTACAAAGCATTTCGATTTTCCTCGGACTCTGTTATTTCCTCATTATCTATTCCTTATTATATATCCAGTAATCATTTTGGTAACCAATCTTGATAACCAAAATGTCTGACGGCGGCGGCGGCAGCGGTGGCGGCGGCGATATATCTTTATACAGTCTGATGTCTCTATAAGTCTTCCCGACCCCCCAAGAAAAAGAGTTTTTCCACGAAAGTAGGTACCCCTATTTGCCTTTGCGGAAAATCTATGGGGAATCCCTAGAAATTCTAGGAAATCTATGGGGAATCCCGAGGAATTCTGGAAAATCTATGGGAAATCCCTTGGAATTCTAGGAAATCTATGGGAAATTCCCCGGAATTCTGGGAAATCTATGGGGGATTCCCAGAAATTCTGGATAATCTATGGGGAACACGTGGAAACATTAGGGAATCCCCGAAAAAAATATGGGGAATCCATGGTAATAGTGGGGAAAGCCCGAAAAATCTATGCGAAATCTATGGGAATAGTAGGGAAAACCCGGAAAACCTATGGGAAATCCCCAGGAATTCTGGGAAATCTATGGGGAATCCCCAGGAGTTCTGGGAATCCTATGGAAAATGCCTAGAAATTCTAAGAAATCTATGGGGAATCCCCAGGAATTCTGGGAAATCTAAGGGGAATTCCCAGGAATTCCGGGAATTCTACGGGGAATGCCTAGAAATTCTGGGAAATCTATGGGGAATTCCCAGGAATTCCGGGAATTCTACGGGGAATGCCTAGAAATTCTGGGAAATCTATAGGGAATCCCCAGGAATTCTGGGAAATCCATGGGAAATCCCCAGGAATTCTGGGAAATCTATGGGGAATACGCGAATTTCCAGTCACGGAGTGACGTGGGAAAGTGTGCAGTTTAATGGAAAAAATACGTCATTAATGCGAGTTGGAAAAATGAGCTTGTATTATGCAATACAATGTTAAAAATTGATTTTCAATCATGTTCTCTCACATTCTAAAATTCGAAAAAAATACAGGTTACTCCTTCCAAGCTTATCTCCAATTTCAGCCATTGTAAAGTTTGGAGTCACATCTAGTTCGCGCGATATTAATTGTCAAAGTCCGCCGTGTGCTCTCTTGCCGCGCGGTCTAGCCAGCGATACAGTTAATTTGTTGATTCCAAAGTTCATCACCGAGCTGAAAAACAAATATGGTGATGATACACGGAGAGAAATGTCAAGTAAATATTCCTATGCAGCATGGTAACGGTTACCATGCTCTATATTGCTCTATAGTTTGTATACAAACTAGTTTATATAACATGTTTGTATATAAACTAGTTTGTATACAAAACTAGTTTATATACATTTGTATACAAACTATAGAGCAATATAGAGCAAGGTAACCGTTACCATGCTGCATAGGAATATTTACTTGACATTTCTCTCCGTGTAAAATCAAAAAAATGGTATATTTCACGGATGGTGCTGTATCGCAATACAAGAACAAATTTTATTTTATTAATATTACGCACCATCAAGCCGATTTCAACATAAAAGCTGAGTGGCATTTCTATCATCTCCACCTCACACATGATGTGCAAAATCTGCTCCATTTCCAAGGCTTATAGCATCCTAAGGATAATGTGGAAAATACATGCCGGACCAACACAATAAAGGTATAAAGACCAAAACAAAATCTTTTTGCATAATTTGTCGCTTTCTTCATGGCGAATATGGTCGATGAGTGCTATAAAACATGTTGCAGATACGCACTTTACTGAAATTCTGCATTCTGGATATTTCACACTGGGTGTGCCGCGCGGCGAGAGAGCACATGGCGGACTTCGACAATTAATATCGCGCGAACTAGATTCGACTCCAAACTTTACAATGGCTGAAATTGGAGATAAGTTTGGAAGGAGTAACCTGTATTTTTTCCAATTTTAGAATGTGAAAGAACATGATTGAAAATCAATTTTTAACATTGTATTGCATAATACAAGCTCATTTTTCCAACTCGCATTAATGACGTATTTTTTCCATTAAACTGCACACTTTCCCACGTCACTCCGTGACTGGAAATTCACGATCCGATAAGTGGTTGCAAAGATACGAATTTTTAAAGAATTGACGATCAAAAAGTTTCGAATTAGGCAACTTCTATGGTTTTTCGAATTTCGCGAAATCCTTCGGTCAAATAGTATATTATGTGGCATGCCCGTAAACCAAGTGTTTTTCGGCGAGAATAATGATTTCAGGACGAGCTAAAGGCGAGCCGAAGGCGAGCCGGAAGCGACTTCTGAAATCATTATTCGAGTCAAAAACGGTTTACGGGTGCGCCCCATACTGTATTTTTTTCGAAATAGGCATGAAAAGTCACTTTGACGCCTGTTGAGATTCACTAGACGAAGAGTAAGGTTATGGTGTGATCTGTCGCGCACTTGGTACCGCGCATCGAAACTGCCGTATAAAGTCTTTATACGGCAGCTTTGGAATGCGCACTTCGAACTGCGCATCCAGACTGCCGTATAAAGACTTTATAGGGCAGTTCTGACATCAATCGTATAAAGTGACACTTTGTGGATCGAAAACAGGCGTCAAAAAGTGACTTTTCAATGCCTATGCCGAAAAAAAGTGACTTTTCAATGCCTGTGCCGAAAAAAATTATTTCCCTACCAAACTAGCATAATCACCAAATTTAGGTAGAATTGCTGACTATGACTGACAGGAGTGGTACAGTTGACGTGGAACCGTCCATATACTATATGAACCGTTCTCTCGAAGAACGACCTGAAGCGACTTAAGTCATTTTTCGAGAGAACGTATTAATAAGTAGACAAGGTCACAAAGTATCTATATACCAAATTTCATAAGATTTAATCAATTTTTGAGCAAACTGTGAGTGTTTGAAACCACACGCCTACCATATTATCGCCCGCGTAGTCTCCCGCTCGACAAAAAATAAATAAAAAACAAAAAACAACAAAAACAAAAAAAAAAAAAAACATTAAATAAAATTAATAAAAAAAATGAATAAATAAATAAAAAAAAAAAAAAAATTTAACAAAAAAAATAAAAAATAACAATTATTTGGTTTTTTTTTCATATCCTTAAATAAAATTAAATAAACAAATATCTCTTACTATTACATTTTTCTCGTGTTTTTATAGCTATAAAACATATTTTCAGTAGTTCTCCCGAAAAACGACCTAAGTGCTCTTGCATAAACTGTCGCGAAAAATATTGTTAAAAAATGTTTATTGAAGATTTTATGCTTTAAGTCCATTATACGACAGTATAATGTTTGCAATAAATAAAAAAAAATTTGATTAGTTATATTTAACGATGAGCAGTACAATGTTGAATTTTCAAATCGCTTTTTCTCGAAACGACCAAATTGCACTTAGGTTGTTCTTCGAGAGAACGGCTCATACCGAGAAGAAATCTTGATACTGCACAGTCAAAGTGCCTGACTGCGCATGCGCGAGTTACGTCGTCCGCTGAGGCAAGTGAGCCATCCCGAGTTTTAGCTGTCAAACTTTGTTTTTGGCGGCGATGTAATTGATACGAATTTTTGAGGTTATAATCTCAAATAATTGCGTTAGCGATTCGGAAAGGCTTGAAAAGATTTATTGAAACTTGATGTTCGACTGTCGCAATTTATTTCGAACAGTTGATTGCTCGCTTCGATTCGATTGAATTATCTTCCGATATGGACTATTTTATTCAAGATTGCTAACCGATGCCACTTTTATTTTGATAATTCACGTTAAATAAAAATGAACAACAACATAACCTCAACTGAATAGTCTACGCGCGAAAGTTTGACAGCTCTTGCTTCATTTTTCGCAAGTTGGCACCCCTGCCTCATACGTCATAATATTATCGCGGGACCATCTCACCGACCAATAAAATTGAATTATTTGGCGCATGCGCAGTTAGGCGCATCGACTGTGCAGCATCAAGGTTTCTTCTCTGTATGTGCATATATCAGTGCTTCAACGTGCATGTAAATTTTAAAATTTCGCGCCATCGTTCAAATAGATAAATACTACGTAATAAAACGCGGAAAACGCGCGCATAAAGAAAAAAAAAAACAAGTTATGGTTCGGATAATCGAGGTTCTACTGTACTCTGATTTCGGAGCTCTGAAAGTCTCACCAAGGATTTCTAGAAGCCATTTTAGGCGATCATTTGTCGAGAAAAATATTTGCATTTCTGTATCATTGGCGAATGAACGTTACTTAATAATAAATTATATCAATCGCTTACGTCTGCGACCTGATGGTTCACAACGTGATTGCCTGGTTCATCGTCGAGTATCCTGTTGTAATAGCAGCTTCGATCTGTGAAAACAGTTAATACTAGTATTTGATGAATGGAAGAAGCACTTATCAAGAGTTCCGCAAAAACTCGTATAAAAAATAATTTCGTGAAGATTAAAAGTATTTGAAGCAGCCAACCCGCACGGAATAGTATTTTATGTGGCATGCCCGTAAACCGAGTGTTTTTCGGCGAGGATAATGATTTCAGTACGAGCTGAAGGCGAGCCGGAAGCGAGTTCTGAAATCATTATTCGAGTCAAAAACGGTTTACGGGCACGCCCCATACGATATTTTTTTCGACATAGGCATGAAAAGTCACTTTGACGCCTGTTGAGATTCGCACTTGACACAACGAAGAGTGAGGTTATGGCTGGCGCGATCTGTGGCGCACTTCGACTGCGCATCAAAACTGCCATAAAAAGACTTTTTATGGCAGGTTTGGATTGCGCACTTCGGACTGCGCATCAAAACTGCCATAAAAAGACTTTTTACGGCAGTTCTGAAATGAGCGGTATAAAGTGCTACTTTACGGATCGAAAACAGGCGTCAAAAAGTGACTTTTCAATGCCTATGCCGAAAAAAAATATATATATATGTGCCATTCCACGTGAACCGGATCAGTCACCTCTCAGATATTTTTTTAATTTTGCATGTCGATTCTCCTCGGGGAGTTAGATTTTTGTGCCAAAGGATTTTTCAATTAGTGCAAAATTCGTTGAGTTATTTGCATAAACAAATTCGAGCAAGGTTTTTTCAAAAATTCATAGCTCCGCCAAAAATGACACTGGACATAGAATGTATAAAAAAATATGTACTTTGAAAAAAGTTTGTTCATCCATTGTTTATTTAACAATTAAGTTTTCAAAGATTTTTAAAACAGGGTGTGACACGATCAAAAAAATCTTTTAAAACACTGACATATAATTTGCACTATACTACAGCCTGTGAATTAAATTTAGGAACGTGTTATTTTTTGTTTTCGAGTAAAAAATCGCTAAAGTTGGCGGCGTGCGCCAATTCCGTGCTAAAATTTTAAGCTGCAATATTTCAAAAACGAAAAAGAACACGTTCTTGAAACTCAACGTATCGCTTATAGTTGCCATTGGGAAACTACGGCGATTCACAATGACATCGCTATACGTTGGAACGACGTCATCAGAGAGGGACTTCCGAAAGAGGACAGAACATAACAAGCCTTTTCATTTCTTGGAAAAAATCTCATAAGGCTGTCACGACACAGTCACTGAGTCGTTGGATAAAAAATATCCTACAAGAGAGTGGCCTGGACACGTCAATTTTTTCGGCCTACAGCACACGCCACGCTTCAACATCAGCAGCGAATCGAAACGGCGTTAATATCGACCTCATTCGCAAGACAGCCGGTTGGACACCAGCTTCCCAGACTTTTAACAAGTTTTACAACCTAGAAGTTAAAGAAAATCGCGACATTTTCGCCAAAACTATCCTAAAACTGTAAAAATATACATGTTACAAAAAAAAAAAAAAAAAAGCTATGTCAACTATGTCAACATAAAATATAAGGTCACAGTTTAAAAATAATTGCTTGCCGAGCATAATTCAAACATCTACATCTGGTGATCTAAAGGAGGAGGCGCGAAATACAATTGAACGATTAAACGAACTTACCTAAATGAAATTCTATCGTAATTGTATGTAGCGCCTCCTCCGAAAGATCAGTCCCACCCTATAGCATCCCAATAACTACGGTTAATCCCGGGAATAAAACGGCAAGCACTTCGAAACAATGAAGAATATGGACCGGAATCGGACCGGTTGGGTAAGTTACTAGAAATTTTTTAGTTACTTACTTTAAACCTTATGGCGCTACCAGCACAGAGAGCGGGTACTACATCTGGTGATCTTTCGGAGGAGGCGCTACATACAATTACGATAGAACTTCACTTAGGTAAGTTCGTTTAATCGTTCAATTGGCGCGCGCCGCCAACTTTAGCGATTTTTTACTCGAAAACAAAAAATGACACGTTCCTTAATTTAATTCACAGGCTGTAGTATAGTGCAAAGTATATGTCAGTATTTAAAAAAAAATTTTTTGATCGTTTCACACCCTGTTTTAAAAATCTTGGAAAACTTAATAATTATTAAATAAACAATGGATGAACAAACTTTTTTCAAAGTACATATTTTTTTATACATTCTATGATACTCTTTCCGCGTGAACTGAAAAAATTGAGTCCAGTGTCATTTTTGGCGGAGTTATGAATTTTTGAAAAAAACCTTGCTCGAATTTGTTTATGCAAATAACTCAACGAATTTTGCACTAATTGAAAAATCCATTGGCACAAAAATCTAACTCCCCGAGGACAATCGACATGCAAAATTAAAAAAATATCTGAGAGGTGACTGATCCGGTTCACGTGGAATGGCCCATATGCGAAAAATATATGCGACATATATATATGTGGACATATTTGTTTTTTGCGCTAACATATATTTTTATAAGTTTGATATAAATGTCGGATATATGTCAATATAAATTTTGCGGCATGTATGTCGACATCTATGTAAAAATCAATCAAACATATTTGTATTTTGCGTACTTATATGTTATATATTATGCGACATAGATGTCGCATATATTTTTCGCATATATATATTTCCGTGCGGGAAATGTCTGATCTTTCTATTTATTCCTAAACTCACCCTCGGCAGGGGTGAATTCTATTATGTATTTCAAGGCCAGCGGCTCGTAATCATCTACGAAGACTAACTCTTGAAGTACCACTGAGATGTTCGTAACTTTCAAAGGTTTATGAGTATCTGTAATTAATTTTTTTTTCAACACGTGCATGTAATAGGCCCTTTTTCTTGCATGTGAAACGGATAGAAAATTGCTCATTTCCAGCGAGGACTTCATCACCTCCCTAGGGAGTTTCAAATATCAGGAAATTTTGAAAATTTGCAAACTTCCCAAAATTTCCGAAATTTTGAAAATTCTCATAACTTCAAAAATTTTCAAAATTATTGGAAAATTCCAAAATTTCCGTCGTACATGCGCGAAAAAGAGCCTTTACATGCACTCGTTGAAAAAATTACGGTGTGCAACAAGGGGGGAAGGGTCATTTCAAGCGAGGGTGATGACACGTTGCACGAGTCGGAGTCTCAGGCGCCGAAGGCTTGAGGCATCATCTGACCCTCGCTAGAAGTGACCCATTTCACCCACTTGTTGTATAATGTACTAATATCGTGTAAATATTTATTATTGAAAGATTGTAGTGTATAATTTGATTTCGTACCCGACATTGTTTCGAACCACCCAGTAATTTCGGGCTGGGAGATTTCATATGTCAAGGCACGATGGAATCGAAACTGATATCGTGTCTCTGGTGCAAGTTTATGGATGTATGCGCTCCTCTCGTCGATCTATGAAAAAATATTACCGTTTATGACTGCATGTGATTTGAAATATACTCTATATTATACAGATCGCCAATTAGGGTAAAGTGCGGAGAGATGCCGCACTTTTTGGAGAAAATTCATAACTTCTACAAAAATAGATATTAACAAACGTATTTAATAGTGACGTATTCTTCAAACTATGTACTAGAATGTGGCAAGAACAAAAAATTGATAAACTTTTATGTTCATATAAAATAAACGTCAACAAAAAACAGTGAAAAGCGGCGTCTCTCCCAAACCCTATGGGAGAGATGCCGCAGTAGTGCGGGAGGAATGCCATACGGTTTCAAATGCCTTTTTCGGGCATCTAGTCTTCCAAAATTGTTGCACAACTGCCCGGAAAATTATTGCACTTTTTACATCTGATCCAGTCGTCGGTTTTCTTCATTTTATGATAATTTTTCCAACATTCGCCACAGGAATCTTCTCTCGCATTTTGTGACTCTGTTTCTTGTTTCCTGGACTAACTAGATAATAAAAAGGGAAAAAAAGAAGAAAAATGAAAAAAAAAAATTTTCTTTTAAATGAGAAGGTATATGCGGCATCTATCCCGAATCGCAGAAAGAGACGCTGTGGTGAATTGTTCAATAAGAATACTGATTTTCGCTTCGCGAATGGAACGTACATCTCAAATTGGGCTGTAAGAACTCAGTAAAACCATAACATTTATGAAAACTGTAACGAGGATAGTGAAACTTGCATAAATAGACTTCCCGCGTGAAATTTCAACGAGGAAAATTCGTACGTACCATCTTCTGCCCGCCATTATTTTCTTCTGCTTGCGAATTCGATCGCAATGTCGATTTTCGTCTGCTTCATTACTCTAATACTAAACATAAATCGCCATTGCAACACCATTTGTAGGCAAATCTCAGATATATGAGAAATGCGGCATCTCTCCCACTGCGGCATCTCTCCGCACTTTACCCTATATAGAACACTAAAATTAAAACTCAATGTGATCGATTGCTCAGCTCTAATGTCATCTCATGGATATCAGATCTTGAATACTAACTCCAACACGTGCAACACTCCAGTTGCCATTCTGACTCGTGCGATGCTCGATGAAAAATGTCCCGAAATCGTGAGCCAGTATAATGAATGTAGCGTCTCGGCATATGAGGGTGGCATTCGCCATCGCTTCTTGATCCCCGTCTGTATTCAGAAATTGGACGGACAATGAAGGTGATAATAAAATTCGAAGAATAAGTGTTATTTTTTGACTGAGAATCACACGATTATCTGTTGAGAAAAACTATAACTAGAAAAATTGCGGGAATCTAAATTTCATTATTTATATATATAGAAATTATTGAAATGAAAAGAACTATCGTTCTGTAGAAATACAGTGGGATCCCTCAATAAGCCCTCCCAAGCCGCCAAGGGGAAGTGTTTTTCCACGAAATGAGGTACCCCCACTCTGCCTTCTTCGCTAGTCGCACCAATGGTTTTCCGTCTCTCTCTTTCCTCGCTACGCTATGTCTTAATAGGCGGAGTGGGGGAACGCTGCGAGCGACAAACTGGGGAAGCGGGCTTATTGAGGGAGGCCCGATTGAGGGATCGGACTGTATCTTAATGAGCAAAATTGACGACACGGAGACAAGAATGTGAAGACACGTCCATCCATCTAAACTCCAAATCCGCATAAGACAATTTCTCCCTGACACTATATACGCGAATTCGATATGAGATGAGACTATAAAGAAGAAATATTTTGCATAACTCACATCTGATTTTGGGCAGCTTTTCGTTACAATCCTTCAGACATTGTACCTGAAATATAAAATGCAGACGGGTGTCATTCGATCGACGTAGTGGGTATAATTTTTCTTGTATTCGGAGCACCACTTGCTTTTCGAAAAATGGAGCATTGCTTCGCGAGGCTTAAACTTTAAGTACTTTTTCCGGTGACTAAAACTTTGATTTTCGGAAATCTAACTATGTGGCGCCAAAGTTGAATAAAGTTTCTATATAAAAAAAGTCTGAAAGTTTTCTCCAAAGCGTTCATAGTTTTCGAGATATTCCAAGTAAAAAATCGCACCTTGGGATTCGCTCATACTGAAATTCACGCACGAAATCGCCGAAACATTGACCTGACCGACACTGCGAACGCCTGATACTCTCTAAATTGGTAATTTTAACCAAACAGGTGTAACGGTCCAGGTGAGCGATGCAATTCTTTAATTTTATTCTATATTTCGGACCTGTGTTATGGCGATATTGGCTTTAATTTCTATATCTGTGGATATTCGGATATGCCATATGCGTCTGTTATACCGATGGACACTTTCACTTTCACAACACTGGAAGATTATTTCTATATTTATGCGATTATAACTGCGTCTACTGCACGTGGCTGAATTTACTACTTAACTAGGCAAATTATAAACTAAAATTGCTTGAGTAAAATTATTTAAATTATATAAATTATCTATGATAATTTCTGTTCCGGTTTTTCTGTACCGTGGAAACTGAATTTAAATCAGATACACTGATAATGATGATGACTCTAAATTTATTATAGATGTAAATATACACATTTACCTGCGGGATAAATGGGATTACATGTTCATTACACTTTTTGATTTCATCAACGCTCCGTAACAGTTAAGTTCATTCAAGCGTGTAGAACGAAAAACGAGATCGATATCAACCAAAATTGACAAAAAAGAAATAAAAAATTCGGATACAAATACAAGTCGCACCTACATTGAATGAAGGATCTAGCAACCCTACAAATCTGATCACGATAGAGATTGAGCTTTGTCCATGACGCAATGGGACCTTTTATGACAACTTGATCAAGATCCGGCGATGATGTTTAAATCTGCTCCGTAATTTTTTACATAAAAGTACTCGTCGAAAAATACATACTCTATTGTGGCGACACAATAATATCTCAGAGTTTCTCTCCACGCTCACTACGCGGCGCATCCAACTCACTACGCTCTCGCTAGCACCAAACTAAGGCTACGCTTCGCATATATATACCGATCACAAGGGACCACCAATGTCCACCACCGGACACCCCGCGTCTAGGGCACGGTGTGCTCGGCTCTCAGCCCTACTGACGAGTCCGGCCGAGTACACCCGGACGAAACGCAATACCACATCTTCATAGAAGGTTCGATTCCTTCACTATTTTTTCCAGATTTATTCGCAAAATTGAAATCACCATTGTTTTTTCTTCCCTATATCTGAGAATATTGGACAATTATATTTAATGCTGTAAGTACGGTCGAAAGATCGTTCTAGAGAATCGATGTAACGTGAATACTAGACTGTGTCAAAATAACTTTTTTTTTTTTTTTTTCGATTAAATATATCTCAAAAATTTCTTCAATATGAAAAAGAAATTCTCCTCAAGTTTGAGCTCAATATCTCTCAAATTGAGCTAGCGCAAAGGGGGGTCCCCTTTCCCATCTAAAATACATGGGAAATTTTTTTTTTTTTTTTAGTTTTAGAATAACTATATGAATAAAATTTTTTTTTAAATTTTGTTACACACTACCTTATAGGAAATTCAATTCTCTACAAAATTGTTCCTATGCATTTTTTCTCTAAACTCAACAGAAACAAAGAAATTTTCTGTTATTAATTCATTAATTTTTTTTTTTTTCCTCCTATTCAGCGCTATGTAACTTTGTTTCTGTTGAGTTTAGAGAAAAAATGCATAGGAACAATTTTGTAGAGAATTGAATTTCCTATAAGGTAGTGTGTAACGAAATTTGAAAAAAAAATTTATTCATATAGTTATTCTGAAACTAAAAAAAAAAAAAATTTTCCCATGTATTTTAGATGGGAAAAGGGATCCCCCTTTGCGCCAGCTCAATTTTAGAGATATTGAGCTCAAACTTGAGGAGAATTTCTTTTTCATATTGAAGAATTTTTTGAGATATATTTATTCGAAAAAAAAAAAAAAAAAAGTTATTTTGACACAGTCTAGTGAATACTTTTCGGCTTATTTAGAATCTGAAAAAAAAAATTAGATTCGCGAATTAAATTTGGAAATCGCTGAGAGATACCGCCAATTCGGTGCGATATCGAGAGTCGCTGCAGCGAATCACCGGTATAACTACCCTTAGGCCTGCGAAAACCAGCTCATCTACCATAAGTACTTTATTTTAGGTATACACAGTAGGACCTCACGCATTTTCTGTGCTCTGAAAAATACTGATTCGGGACATTGCTGTTTCGGGACAATGAACGGTCGTGACTTTTCTCATCCGGGACCACGCGAGCGGTCGCGACTTCGCGAGTTCGGGACAATGAACGGTCGCGACTTTGCGAGTGCGGGACAAAGAGCAGTCGCGACTTTGCGAATTCGGGACTTAGGTAGGGTCGTTGATCGGGACTTCGATCGTTCGTGATTTTGAAGCCCACTCATTTTTTTCATGCTTCCCACAATATTAGTGTCATTTGAGGCCCTAAAATTGCATAAAGTGACTGGTCTAATTATTTGAGGAGGATCTCAATCAATCTATAGTCGAATCAATTTTCTTAGACTAGATTGATTGAGATCCTCCTCAAATAATTACCAAGTCCGAGTGTTAACTTCATGATGAATAATATGAATAATGGTTTTATACGTTTTATATTTATTTTTACAATTTGCGTCTGGTAATTGACAAGAAATTAAAAATTATTCACGATATTCTCTATGACTTTCATCAGATGTCGAGCCTCGATGTTTGCATTGAACGGCAATTTATTACTAGACAGCCAATCAAGGACTTGGTAACCACTGAAACAGTTGCGGATCCGACTCTCGGCCAACTCAACACGACTCATTAGTACCTATATCTTTATTCAATACGCTGAACTGGCTGCTCATTGGCTTATATCTATTTATTGCTATTGCTGGAGAACTATTGCTCTGACAAAGATTTCGCAGCGAAAAATAGTTTTCCATTTCAAAGAGGAATCGCCGCATATAGGTTTGTACGACTAATTGAAAGACACCCTGTATACATGAGGCCATCACTAAAACCAAGAAAACATTCTTGGACTGAGTTTTTATTCTTGACTCTTGACTCCAGAATTTAATTTAGTCGAATGGAAATAATATTCTGTCGGATGAAGATTAAAAGCTAATAAACTTAAAAAAAAAAAAAAGGTTTCCAAGCCAAGAAGATCAAATCCAAGAGAAATATTTTCTTGAACTGAGAAACAAAGTTTTTCATCCTTCTAATATTTTTGGTTGAAGTAAATATTACTTGATCCGAGTTGATTTTTTTTTCTGTGCAGCTTTCAACCTGTAATGAAAATGTGAATAATTGCATAACTTACGCCGAAATTAGAGCACTGGAAATCGCAAATCTCGTGCGGGATGATTGGCTTCTCGGGAGTGTATTCGCAAAATACAATAGTCCGCAGCATAACAAGTAGTATAAACTCACTTTTTGCCTTCATTTCGCGGAACTAATAAAGAGAGTATCAGACTTCCAGCTCACAGATTAGGATCAAACTTCCAGAGGTGTTTCCTTGGACCAAAACGTGAAACCTTATGCCATCAATTCTAATGGGCTCTCCTTTTTAGGTACTCTCGAATTCAAAGCTCTGAAATTACTGATCAATTATTGAAATTGTATGAAAATGATAAAAGGATCTAATCGGCGTACGTCAAGAGGTGATATAATTCTTCTGTGTGATAGAACGGTCGCCATCACATAGCAAAATTACGTCCTTCACTGTTCGAATTTGTTTTTTTTCTATCAGTTTCGAACAGTTTCAGTAATTTCTTGATAATTTTAGAACTTTGGGCTGAAGAAGAAACATGCATGGGTTCCATATTTTGATTTAAGAGTTTGATCTAAATCCGTGGCTCGGAGACCTGATGCTTTCCTTGTATACGTTTAAGGCCCATCCCTAGTCGCCCATCCTCCTTTTGGTAGAAATGTGTACATTTCGACTATTATCCGAGCCCAGGCGTAAAAAAAAAGGCCAACTTAGCGCAAATTCTATTTCAATGCCGAACACATACGTCCAAAAAAATGTTCGTTTTGTGCGAAAATAGAATCTACAGATGGTTTTTACATTGTTACAAAATTATTCGAATTCGATTTCCTCGGCGAACAATGTAAAAACCATCTGTACACTCTATTTTCGCACGAAACGAACATTTTTTTTTTTTTTTTGACGTATGTGTTCGGAATTGAAATAAAATTTGCGCTAAGTTGGCCTTTTTGTGCGATTTTGACGCCTGGGCTCGGATAATAATCGAAATGTGACACATTTTGACCAAAAGGAGGTAGGCGACTAGGGATGGGCCTTAATACCCACTGTAGTTGAAACACAGGGCTCAAAATGAGTCCCAGCTTAAGATCACTCTGAGTAATATAATATACGTTTGAAAATGTCTTCAGATTGTTCTAATTGTGCCACAAATTTTAACAACTTTTACAAAATTAATAAAATCTTATTCACGAAAAAACAGTTTGAACCTAGAATGACAGATGTTAGCTGTTTTCTGCCGCTGTAAAATCTTACTCCAGATAACATTCAGGATGATGTGGTTTCTCTATGTATTGTGACGTGGTATTCGCAAATCCCCGCCACAGCGCAATTCTATCGGAAATGCTGCAGTACGTATGATAGACAGGGTCTCCAGGCAAAGGAAAAACTTAAGGAAAAATATTAGATGTAACTAATGTTATTTTATTTTTGTAAATATGTTGATTCGAGTTCGAGACACCACGAGATGTCTATTGTCGTGGGAACTATCGACGTAATAAAGTATGGCTCAATCGGAAGTAAGGAACCTCTCGTATCGCCAAGGACGACTCTGTCGGCGTGCCAATCCTTGGTTTGCCAAGAAAGCGCCAAGAGAAGCACGTAAAAATCTTCCCATCACCCGGCGAAGCTACCGTCTACTAAAAACTGCACTTCTGATGTGAGGGTGGTGTGCAGGGTCATGTGAAGGTGCATCTTCACAGCCTCCCACCTAATGAATCATCAGCTGGAGCATTTATCGACCAAACTTCACACTGAGAGACTCTTCGTGTCAATAAATGGTAAAACTATATCAAAGTTTAGTATGGTAGGTTTCGAAAGCAGGGAAGACCGGGCGTACATTTCACAAATTCATATGGTATAATCTAGATATTTAATGTCACCATCAGATTTTTAATATTTATGCATCATCCAGTGCTACTTCATCAACGTATAATGTTATGATTTGTAGCGCGATATGAGCTAAATAGCTCAAGGTTAAGTTGCGATATACGCGGGATAACCCTCGAGACAATACGTATGGGGCATTCCATGCAGTGGCGTAACGGAGATGCTTCGGGCCCCCCTGCCAGATTTTTCGAAGGCCCCCCCCCCCCGTATTTAATGAGACTCCTGCTTAGCAATATTTTATATTTTCTACATTTAAACAGAAGTTAACCTCACAGGCGGGGGGCCCCCAGGAGCGGTGGGCCCTCCGCTACGCCACTGATTCCATGCCAAATCGACCTGGTCCTGATCCTCGACCTCTCAGATCTGGTCCGCGATGTTTTGTATGATTTTTCTGACTCTGAATAGTAATCAGAATTGTTTTTCCAGATTTTCCAAAATCAATTCAAGCGCGTCATTTATTTTCAAATTTTTTTTTCAACACCTCGATGGCCCTGAACAATCTGAAAAAATTCTCGAAAATTCTGTATCAGGAATGAAATTTTTACAACCGTTATTCATAATGTCTGGGCTTTTGCTCCAACCTGTTTTTTTAGCTTTTTAATCATAATTTTACGTTGCATTTCTGGAAAAACATAAAAGGTTTGAAAAAATCTGAAAAATTTCCAGGAATCCTTGGCTATCGTTAGAAATATTCAAACAGCAGTCCACGGTGTATTGATCTCCACTTATATTTTTTTATTTTTTTTCTTCGAAAAAAGCTAAAAAAAAAACAGATTGAAGCGTATGTCCAGAGATTATGAATTTTGGTTAAAAAATTTTGATTTCCCACACAGAATTGTGGAGAATTTTTTTAGATTTTTCAATCGGGGCCATCGAGGTGTTGAAAAAAAAAAAACTTTTAAAATTCAGAACGTACTCAAATTTATTTTGAAAAATCTGAAAAAATTGTCATTGCTATTTCGAGTCAGAAGAATGATATAAAAAATTGCGTATCAGATCTGAGAGGCTGAAGGTTAGGAACAGGTCGATTTGGCATAGAATGCCCCATATATATGAGTCCACCAATTACCTGTGAACGATTCGTGGCGAAAATTCCGATGTGTCTGCAATTTTGATATTTTACATAATAGTATACAGGGTGATTCAGAATTCGAGACGAATCACTTGAGAGGTTAATCCTTGTCAAAATTGGGATCGAAAGTTCCTTAGCCATTTTTCTGAAAAACGATTTTTTTCCTTGGAAATTTTTTTTTTTTCAACAATTTTTTTTCCTTCTATATCATTTGTTAATTTTAAAGAATCCCATATGATGCCAATGAGCTTTTTTTTCAATTTTAGAGAGATTTCTCAGTGATAGCTTCTTATTTGGTGAAAGATGTTAAAAAACTATGTTATGGTTCCAAGGAAAAAAATCATTTTTCGGAATAATGGTTAAGAAACTTTCGATTCCAACTTTGACAAGGATGAACTCCTCAAGGAGCATAGATATCAAGTAGTAGATTAGACAAGTTGAGGAAATTCGGAGTTATATAGCAGTATGTCACAAAATAATAGTGACAACGAATGCTGCCATCTATATTTGGTGGTAAGATAGAACATCGATCGATATGGTCAAAAATTTTTAATTTTCTGGGAACCACCGCCTTATATCAGCACAGGGCCGTTCCCAACATATTGGGCACCTGGGGCAGTAGAAACTTGAAGCCGCCTTTTTTAATTTTTTTTTTTAATTTTATTTATCCTTTTGGGTTTTTCATTCTCTTGAGATTTCGAATGTTGTCTCAAAATGCCGCCTTTTCCAAATGGCGCCTGGAGCACTTGACCCATTTGCCCATGCCTGGGCACGGCCCTGTATCAGCAGCTGTAGCGGCAATGGCCGCTCCCAGCCTCTGACAATCGCGAAAATTACCATAAAAACGTGGAAACAACTTGCGCCTTCATCGTTGTCGAAAACAAAGATGTTTTGGGATGGTTGTGTTCAGAATTTCTCACAGAATCGGGCTCAGGAAGCCAATTTTGCATTTTTGATGCGTAGGCTCTGATAGAAGTCGAAATAAATGGCACACCAACGCTTTTCGATCGAAAAAAAAAAAAATCCCGATTTCATTCGATCAAACGTACCAGTTCGAACTCATTACTCATCAAACATCGGCTGCCGAAAGGACAAGTCGATTGATTACCCCGTTTCGGAGAAAATAGACAAGCCGGTAACCAATTGGGTAAACCTCCCCCTTAAACTGATTTCATGCGTATTGACATCGTCGCTCGCGAACAAAAATAGAGACCTCTGATTGGCTCAGAATTATTATCAGCTGTGTGAAGCAGTTTACGCGCAGCCAATGATGTCGATTTTATTTTTGTCGCGCGACGATATCGCTACGATGTGAATAAGGCTTGAACGATGCGCGCGCATTACTATGTTATCATTTCTGATAATGTTTTAACCTGTATAATTCTTTAGTTAGCTGTCAGTTGATGTTAAATATGAGAATGATAAACCGAGAATAAAAAAAAAAAAAAAAAAAAAAAAACACCGGCACTGAGTAAACTGATTAAAACTCAGCCGAGAGAATAAGAAAATTCCATATAATCGACGGCGAAAGTGAAATCGTCCTTAAAATCAAAAAAATGATAGATTCTATATCATGGAACAGCGCGAGAGACGAAGCTATTCATCGAACAGTGGGAGAAGCCCAGCTCCGAAAGTACGGTAATTTTTTACAAAAATTAACTCAAGACACAAGCCGTACCACCGACTCATCTTTAAAATATATTATCGAAGGGCCTATACGTCTGGTTTACAAACCATGCGAAGATATAAGTATAATAGAAATGGTAGAAATGGAGAATAAAACATTAGCTAAATTGCTAGCAGCGGTTGCCGGTACTTGCAGAGAAATCAGACTCCTCAAAATCGAGGCTTGGAAATTTTATCAAAAGTTATTCACCCATGGGGATCGTAGCACTTCTATAAACGACGGGGATAACATCAATATCCTATTATCAATTTTGCAGGATTTATCAACTTACGTTAACAGAGTTTCTGTAGTAATAAATCTGACCATTCAACAGCTGTCTAATCTTACGAGTAACGCATACGATATATACTTTCCTCTGGTTATAGAACACCTAGTCGATTTATTTGTCATTTTTGTTACCCTCGATGAGATAATAGATAGCCAACCATCTCTGTTGGATGGTTGGGACCAGTACTGCGTTGGCGCTAGTACAATACTTCACAATTCAGATCAGTTCAATATACCAGGTTCTAAGCTTAGAACATTTGAAAAATTGCTAAAAGATTTGCGCCATCAACTTCTGGCAAATAATTTATTTCTCAGAGCTATAGACCGTGCTATGGATATAAACAAAACACCGATAATGCAGAATCACATAGCTTGTTATCTAAAGAACACTATGCTTGATGTTGAGAAAAAGGCGGGTGATAATTCTGTGTTTAATAAAAATTGGGTCAGAATAAACGTCGGCGTTGTTGTTGCCGTTAAGCTTTTTGGTACTCTTGATAAAAGAGTTCTTAAAAGACTTTGCGAAGTAAATAAAAAATATTACTCCGTTACTTTGGCTGGTAATGTTACTTGGGTTCCTAATAAATTTCTCGCTACTTTAATACCTAAGGAGTCTAGCTCGGTAGTAAGCTTACCGATCGGAGAAAAGATCCTCGCTAATAGAATCCAGAGATTGTCTGAGGTGACAAATTCGCTTGGTCGAAGAGCCGGACAGTGGGCAATTGAAATGCAAAATATGCTCGTTAGACCTGTTGAGAAATTTCAGCTCTCAGATTTGGATAGGAAATGTTGTCTGCTGATAGAATTCCTGAACTTGGTTGAACAGATAAAGGAGAATATATTCTCGGTCACAAACCTTCACGCCGCTTTGCTTAAACCAATGAGCCGAAACATTGTCCAGCTCGTCTGCAGGCTTATAGAAATTCAGAAATCGCTTGAAACTACATTCTACACGCTCGGTTCGGTCGTCGTTCAGTCACAAAACCAAGCGATACAACATTTGAGTTACCAGATATTAGTCATTCTAGAAACTGCTAAGAAAGGACTAATTCTAAGCAAAGACAAAGGCTACACGAGGGAACAGCTCGACGCGCTCACGCTGATAGGGCTCAGCGCTAGACTAATGAACGGTCCTCCAACAGCGGACAGAAGGCTGATAACACGATGCGCTTTAGCAGCGGCTAGCCAACTCACAGACAGCTTTAAGGATGAAGAAGTAATAAAACTGAGAGGATACCTCGATTCCTACGATATAATTGCAGAATTACAGGATCTGGTTTGCCAGGCTTGCGATTACTCCGTTATACTCCATCACCAGAGCATGTTGCCGGCTTATTTGAGCATGGTGATAGATGGGAATTCGGATATCAGTAGAATTGTTCATTTGCTAAGCGCGTTGAATAGCGCGATCGAAAATCACGAGCCTTCAAAATCATCGGCGGAAAATAGGAGCGAAGAGAACAGAGCAATGGTGATTAAAAATGTGTTGGAGCCGGCGTGCCACGAGATTGAAACTAGTCTGAGATTGCATGTCCACGCACACTTGAAACTAGATGATTCTAATCCGTTTAAAATTGGAGCCCTTAACTCTAACAGGATAGTTAGAGCCTCGCCGCTGCCTCTTGCTGGGAATTTTATAAGCCCGAAAAGATTCATTGAACATTATTTAGACGATATGTTCTACAATCTAACAACTGTGGCTCTACATGACTGGAGGACGTACGGAACTATGCGAAGATTAGCCAGCTACAAACTAAACCTGGAAATGGTTCAGGACCATTTACCAACACAGAATTTAGAGCAGGGTTTAGACGCCCTTGAAATAATGAGAAACATAAACACCTTCGTTGCCAAATATTTGTACAATTTAAACACCCAGACATTTATAGAGCGTACAAGTTCGAACAAGTATTTAAACACGATAGGGATAAGGCACATAGCAAACTCGATCAGGACTCATGGTAACGGGATAATGAGCACGACTGTGAACTTCGTCTACCAATTTCTGCGCGCAAAACTTCATACTTTCTCACAGTTTTTATTCGACGAGCATATAAAGTCGAGATTAATAAGAGATATAAGGTTCATAAAATCGCAGAGAGACAACGGAGCGACTCCGTACACTTATGAAAAAGCTGAAAAATTTCAGAAGGGTATACGCAAGCTAGGAATGACTGCGGACGGGCTTAGCTACTTAGATCAGTTCAGGATCTTGGTAACCCAAATAGGAAACGCTTTGGGTTACGTGAGACTAATTCGTTCGGGAGGTCTACACGCTTGTTCAAACGCAATTTCATTCCTCCCTGACATAAATTCCGATACATCGTTCGAATCGACTTCTAAGAAGTTGAATTTTAGGGAGACGACACAAGCCGCAGGGAAACGGCTCGACGACGACGTGTCTAACTTGGTGCAAAGCTTCACAGAAGGCACGCAATACTTCAGACTATTGGTGGATGTATTTGCGTCCGCATTTCGCGATGTCAAAAATCTTCACCTTCAACAGTTCTACGCTATAATACCGCCGATGACTCTGAGCTTTATCGACAACGCTTTATCCAACAAGGAAAAAATGTATAAGAAAAATAAGACTGGCGCAGCTTTTACCGACGATGGATTTGCTATGGGCGTTGCTTACATTAACGCTCTCCTTGATCAGAGCAGCGAAATAGACGGACTACAGTGGTTCAAAACAGTCGAGGATCAAATAACAGCAGAAAGAATAGCTGCGCAACGTAAAGACGATTTTGGTGATGAAAAATTGCAACAAACTAGAGCTTTGACTCTTAAACGTTTGGCAGAAAGAAACGCCGAGTTTCAATTACTGTATTATAGTCTCTCGGGCGCAAGAGTATTCTTTAAACAACCTGAGGCATCCTATGCTTGAGTCATTAGATTTAATTATACAATTTAAACTATCTAATATTTTTTATAAATAATTGTAATATATGCATATACTATATATATACCTAAAGAAATCTCGTGAGACAATTATAACTTAAATCATTGACTGTATTGTGCTGATAAGATATTAAAATTTTTTTCCTTAGTTATTATCATTGATTGTAACTCTGTAATTAAATTATCTACATAATATCAGATAATACCTAGTAATTTGTAAGCTAAAGCTATAAAGCTTTAATTTTGTCACAGTCGTTTCGATACAATTCACAATCTGTTCGATATGTACAGAGTTATTGTAAACGTATTCAAATAACTGATAATAAAATATGTAAATTTGTTCACAATCTGTTATTCTATTTGTTACACTCTTTCCGAAAGTAGATTAAATCGATAACTAATTAATAGATTTCAAAACCGCAGTCAGAATTTTTTTTTTTTTTTTGAGAGGGATACCGATCCAAATTTTCTCATCAATTTCTGCTTTTATATTTTCTTTATTACGTATCTCAGCAGGGTTTACTTTAATTTTTCTCTACTATTTTCTTTCATATAAACTATTAGCTAATGTAATAGTATTATGTACTATTATTATTATATTACATGACATGACGGTATACTGTATAGTTTTCAATGAAAAGAGGCGTCGTTGTGACCAATGTGGTGCGGAGGATAAATTTATTTTCTTTTTTTCTTCTTTTTAATCTGAAACTGAATAATATATCAGATCTTGATAGAAAAGCAAAAAAAATTGCATTTCAAAATCATCCACACGCACACACACCGAATTATTATAATTAATTCTTGAATAATACCTACATAATAATGCAGAGCAGAACTAGCTTGATTATTATAGCGAGAGAAAAAAAATCCCAAACTAAATCTGAAAGATTTACATAGTAAAGTAAAATGTGGCTCAATAGCCAGAAAACTTAAAGTATTGTATAATTAATTATCGCTAGCCTGCTATCAGATTTTAAATTTTTGAATTTTTGAATTTTCATTTCAAATCATAGATTAATTAAAGAATAATAAGGAGTGAGATACTTTTGAAAGGGAGAAAAACTACCGCTAATTAGTTATATATCACGTTTATTAGGAATTATGTAGTTTGATTCTGCCTTATGTAATTTTTGACTAGTATACATTGGCAGAATTTAATAGCTTTTCGTATAAGCTAAACTCTGCCTTATTTAATAAACGACAATGTTTTACCAATATATGTTTAATTTAATTTAATAATTAAACGAGCTATGATATTTAATTTCTCAAGTTATTTCCCATATTTTAATTTTTTTTTTTTATTTTTTTTTTTTCTTCTGAATAATTATCATTTTCGTTGTAACTATTTAGTTATTATACGTTTTTTTGAGTTATAGTTTTATTTTATTTTATTTTATTTTATTTATTTATTTATTAATGAATAGAATTCCGTCATTTATTCCTAGCTTTTAGATATTATACCAGATCATTTTTATTTTATTGAGCAATCGAAAAGTTGACTTATACAAATACAACTTTGTTGCTCTGACTAGAATGCACATAAATCTGTATTATATTATGTATGTATTGAAATTAGTCGGAGTCAGATTTCCTCGACCAAAAACAAAAAAAAAAAAAAAAAAAAATTTGGCTTTACAATTATTAGTCGTCGATTTTATCATTCGACGCAGTGTGATATATATATACTATAGCAGCAAATCTACATCTACCTAGGGTATATTATCCAATACATTTTATAAATCTGAAGTATCTATACGCAATTCAGATATTATAGCTTGTATAAATGTATTAGAATTATTTCTTTGAAATTTAAACTGTTGAGACTAGAGAGATAGCGAGAGAAAGATTTAAGTCTGGGATCTTGATGCCTCTTCAGGTTCTAATAGATCGTCGCACGACGGCGTAGGCGGTAGTAATTGTCTTCCTCCTCGTTTCTTACTTCGCGTAAATACTTTTGTAAGCTGTGCAAATTTACGACGTGATACTGTAACAATATAGGTATTATTTAAAAAATTTTAAATTCTTTAAATAATATTATTCGACAATTATTTTATATAAAAACGATTAATATTTTCAGCTTTATACCTTTACCCATATTCCTCAATCTTTCTTTAAACAAATCCTCGTCGTCGTGGGTCACTGTGCCAGAAGATTTCTCACATTCCTCTAATTTCGTATCTGCGTAGAGGAGAAAAGTATGAAAAAAATTTTTGAAGCAAATTAGACATAATTATATACGTTCATTAATATCTTTATTCGTAATTATTTATTGTATTACTATAATAATACTCACCGCTAGCCAAAGTGGAAAGAAAATCTTCGTTCCACCTTAACTCAGCCATAAATTCTTCATTCTGAAGAAATATAGCGATACGTTCATCTTCTATCATAGAACTTTCTAATGTACTTCCAGACTCTGGTGCCTCACACCCTTCTCCCCACTGTCTTGGAAGTCTTAGAAAACTATCTGGCAATGGTCCTAACAGAGGTGGTTGCCACTTGTAAATACTCCTCAATGATTTACTAGTCTCAGATTTTTCAGCTATTATTATTTCTTGCGCAGGATCTTCGCTCTGCTCTATCTCACTTCTTATCTTTTCATTTTCATTATCTGTACTCATAGCTAGTAGCTGATCAATTGTAGTATCTACCGCACCCTGATTTGAGCGCAATACTGCCTGAAATAAATTGTTTTATTCGACAATTTTTTTTCGTTTTAAAAAAAAAAAAAAAAACAATTTTCAACGAAATATTTCGGATTTAAATTTTCTGAAATTTTTTTTTTTTTTTTTTTCATTTTTTTTTATCGAATTTCGTATAAAAATGGAAATTTGTGTTATTTCAAAATTAGATATGATATTTCATATTATATTTGAACTTGGTGTGATTCAGATTATCTAATCAGATCTAATCTGCAGTGAGATTGATATGATCTTGACCTAGGTCGAAATGAATATGCGAATGAATGTTTAAAAGTTATTTTATTATCTTTTTTTTTTTTTTCTTAAATAATGACAGAAAAAAAAAAAAATGAAGATAAAAATTAATTGTGAAAAATTAATGATTTAAGAAGATAATAAGGATATGAATATATATATGTATTAAAAAATGATAAAAAGATTGAAAATTACCTCTATAACATCGTCGTCCATCTGTGGAAACATGTTTTTGAAGTCAGCCATCGCCTGGTAAAATTCCAGGGTGGTTTGTTGCTGTTCTGCAGCAGATGCCATTGTGTGTTTATAATTTATATTATTTAAACATAACAACAAGCTGATAATAAAAATCAGAGACTTAGTTTTTAGCCTTTATTTTAATCCAAGTTATATAGTATATCACGTTAAGTAATATAACTTTGTAGATGTTATATACATTTTTTTTTTTTTTTTTTTTTTGGCACGTTACATATTATACTCCCTAAACACGTTCCGTTCACATCCCTCAATAGGTAGGGTAAAAAAATTAAGGAATATTACGATATATCATCGCGTATTGTGACTAGTAATAATTATGCATTACTTTAAAACTCGGCGTGTTAATCGCCTTATTGATATTATTTTTGAATATTTAATTCCCTCGCGTACATCACGCATTTCGGTATCATTATTTACTAACTTTTTAACAATATAACTTCGATTCGATTGAAATTTTCTACTGCTGTTGTGACAGTTTGTTCGGCTGCTAGACTTCAAGGCAGTGATGCCAATTCGAAAACATAAAAATCACTACTACAGACGATAATTTTAATGGTGCCGTCCCATGTAGGCCCGGATCGCTGGAATCCGGAATCACGGAACGGAATGGACGGAAAAGTCACTAGAATCCGCGTTCCGCTAATTTCATTCCGTGGTATTTTTACGGAATGGTAAATCCGTCCGGTATCCGCAAGTTATAGTGGTAAATAATTTTGGTTTGAGAAATTGATGCACTTCTGGAAGTCTTGAATAACCGAATCATCATTAATAGACACATTTGAGGATCCATGATCAAATTTGTATCTACACACGCGTCTTTCTACAATTTGCAGGGTTATGTTCATGTAGAAGTATACACAAGTTCCGTGTTCCGTTCCGTCTATTTACAATTTCCCTGCGTCCCATGTACCCAAATTCCGGAACGGAATGCCGGAACGTCAACTTTTATTTGATGAAATAATCAATTATAGTTACAAAATTTGATCTTACATAGAAGCTAATTAAATAAATTACATATATTGATACAAAAATTGTATCTAAACAGACAAATAAAGCCGAATAGCACAAGTCGGCTCCGTTCCGTCGTTCCGTGCAGTTTTGGTACATGGGACGGCAGGGTTTTTCAAGACCCGGAACGGATTCGGAAATCCACTAGATTTCGTCTGCGTTCCGTTCCGTGATTCCGGAATCCGGCTATCCGGGCCTACATGGGACGGCACTGTGACGTCACCAGCAGTAATCTAGTAGTTTGATAGGTGGCGCCACTTGATTTGCGCGCTAATATTCGAATAAAAGTCCAATTAGATATTCAAATGAATAATATAGAATAATTATAGATGAGAAACCGAACGTTCATTCGGACTTTTGTTAATATTTATAGAACACTTGAAATAAAGATTATATTATAATATTTAGGTTTCAGAGTTTAACGTAAATAACACTTAAAGAAGTCCGTTGCATTTGTTTACGTTCTCACGAACCAACGTTCGTGAGAATTGAACTCGGCAATAGATGATATAGACCAGACGCATCGATAAGTGCTCTGGGAAGAAGGTTCGAGAAAACGGGACGATCTCAAGAAGGGGCAAGGCCCAGCCCTCATAGTCGGGGGAGGGCTGTAGCGCCTTTGCCCCTCCACTGATATTCTTTACTCCCTTAAGGCTAGGTTAAGATGTGTGCTGTATAGATGTATATAAATATACGAATGAAAGCTTGTGTGAAAAAGGGGATCTCCCTCCTTGGAGATCCGCCTGAGTCGAACACTTCTATCTTGGCACTCGCCTAAGTCGCATACATTATATACATTTCTACTCTTAGATTATTTTCAATAAAGTATTAGGTGCTCTTATTACATATTGCATCTTAATTTCATCTATATACCAAATCATCTCCAAAATCCCTTGATCTACGTAACATCCTAGTCCAATTCTCGCTGGAGTGCTCATTAGAGCTTTAGCGACAAACGGATTCCAGCCGACTAAGTTAAACATTCATGAGGACGCCTTCTGGTAGTTACCAGAATTACCTAGGACGTCACAGCACCATCAATATTATACGCATTTCGGGTAATTACCCGCACGTTGGCAGCACTGCTTCAAGGATTTCTGGCATAGACTATATAGTCACTACTTTCTTTCGTTTTGTCCACGATTTTGTCTAACTAATAGGAAAAGGGTAAAGATTATAAATATAGGCGGTAAAATACGAATGAAGTGAAATTTAGACTAAAATATAAAATTCAATAAAACTATAATTACTTTGAGATGATATTCCGGAGATTATTGATTATTATTCCAATCATTAATGAAATACTATTCTGTATCACGATATAAATATTTTAAATGCGTATAATTCCAGAATAACTTTACAATATATTATTTCGAAAAAAATAAACATTGCGCATTTATTTTATGTTACAAAAAACTTTATACAGTTTATTTATTTACAGCGTTATTTTTCAATTCCTGAGTCCTTTGATCGTCGAAGAATTCAATTGAGGATTTATCAACGATTCGTACCAAGAAGTTTCTGCAGAAGCTAGATCTCTGGGGCTGAAAAATAATTTCATTTCTTATTCAAACCGTTGTTTTATTCCTTATTATCCCTATCCAGTATAATTCAATATATTGTATTGATCATAAATTAATGTTTATTGATTTATAATAATTATTGCTCAGAGTTTAATAGCAAACTTACATCTTTTCATCACTTTGTGGTTTTCTGACTGGATTCCAAGCAGTAACTGGATTTTCATTATTAATCATTATCCCACGTATGCAAAACGATAATCCAAGTCGTCCTAATTTAGCATCCTGAAATAATCGTCCACGTTAATATCAAAAATGACAATATTTAGGTTTCGTTAAGTTCGAATGAATAGAAATATCGAAAATTTAGATCTTGGAATCCACGCTGCTGCTATTTGAATTTTGACCTGCTCTTAAAGCAGATTAAAGTACCTTCCATTCAGCTATAAGGCAATCCGAAATACTAAGAATATCAGCAGCTGTGTCAGCCTCTTCGATAGCTCTGGTAGTATTAAGATGATTTTCATGTAAAAATCGCAAAAAAGTAGATGGCTGGGTTTGAGAGAAGTATGCGATTTCATCTGGGTCGTGAACAAATTTCCAAGAATTGCCTTCTCCTACCACTCCTAGAAAAAATTAACATTGTTATAATTATAGAGTATTGAAAGTTGTTTAGGGTGTAAAAAAAAAAAAAAAATAGGTAGATAATTCAGAGACTAACGTTTTGGATTAATAACACGTCCAACTGCGTGAAGAAGAGTCAAAGATTCACCTCGCCCTCTACCTTCACAACCGGAGTGACTAGTGGATACTAAAAAAAACATGAATACGATGTTAGATATCTAAGTTTGTAGAAAATCTACAAGCGATTTATCCGCACAAACCTTTCAGGGATGCAAATATTAGATTAATAACTGTGCTTCTAATGTCTCCGATACTGTTAGACAATATTTCGTCTATTATTTGTTGGGATACATTCACCATGTGGGAAGCCTGGGTGTTAAAAACTACCGAAACTCTCTTCAATATATTTTTCGTCACTGTTTGCGTGACTGGATTTATACTGGGAAACAATAAAATAAATAAAGATAATTATTTATTTCATAGAATACAATTTTGTGGAATTTTGCTTCACCAAAAGGAAAAAATCACCTAATATGATCGATTCCAAACTGTTCCTTAATCTTTGGAGAAAATAAGTTCTGCAATACTCCGATCCCACCAGAATCAGTACAAATAAAAACAACAGATTCTTTGCCAATTTTGAAGTACTGTCTGAAATAAAATAAAATATAGATCCATAAATTAGAGTATACCTAGATATCAAAGCATTGATATAAATATATATAAGTTAGTAATAGGAGAGTGATGATTTGTCTCACTCTAACAGCGTGTGAAACGCGTTATTGTCTCCTAAGTAAACATTGGGAAAATCTTTAACGATAAGAAGTCGTCTAGAGTAATCTTCAAAGATAGAAGAATATCGCGTAGTTCTGATTATGAAATCTTCGAATTTATCACCCTGACGCATATATCTATCTGAAAATAAAAATAATCGTTGATAAATTTGTAGCAATAAAGCGATTCGAAATTGATTAATCTTCGATTCTTTGATCTGAGAGATCAAACAAGTAAATTCCTTTCTCTATGTAATCGACCTACTATTTTCATCCGCTCCTTGATCAGTAGGAGTTATCCATTCTATACAATCGAATCCTCTTTCTTTAGCTAGTAGTTTGAATCCGACCGTTTTCCCGCATCCAGAAGATCCGGAAAGTACCAAAGCGCATGGTTTACCTTTAATAGTTTTGTAATCTAACCAATCAATTATTTCTTTTTGTTTTTGTTTGCTTATTGATAATTCTGAGGCCTGTTGAGGTTCGCAGGCTTTCAGAAGTCCAGGTAAGCTATCGATGTTAGTCTTTCTATCAATAATTCTAGTAATTGATGGCTTAACTACATCTACAGACGATCTTCTATTAGTTTGTACTCTCGGACGTTTTGAAGGTGTAGATTTTTCATCTTTTGTATCGCAATCAAAGGACCATTTCATCCAAGCGCTTTTATTACTCTGCGAATAGAAAAATACGACGTGATTCTTAATTTTTTTTTTTTTTTTTTTTTTTTTTTTTTCTCACGTTTTTCGAGGGTCGGAATTTTATTCACCTTTGAATCCGACATATTTCTAGCATAGGTTTGTGTTTATGACACTAGTTTTCCAATTGTATATAAAGAGTAAAAAAAAAGATTAATATATTTTAGCCTAAAGGGTAGCGAGATTCGTTCGAATTGAATTTATCGAGTCGACAGATTGTTAAAACGCTTTAAAACAATTCTAAAAATCGTAAGAATTCACCGTATCGCCAAACGTCAGATTGACAGATATTTCAAATATACGTTTGATCGTAGGTTATGTAAAATTATAACAACAATAAGACACACGCCTGCCTCTAGTGGCGCGAAAACGAAGTACGATTATCTTGCGTATACATTAAATTTGTCCAAAAGTCGGATGGACAAGATCCGACGTATAACCTGATTGGTGCTAAAAATTTCAGGCAGCCAATCAGCGAACGAGTTTATATTCCATCGTTTCAATTTTCAATTTTTCAAATATGGAATTATATTATTCAAACATCAACATGAAATATTCGAAAGAAAAGTTTATTTTATGTCTTGAATAGAGAGATTATATACATATTATGCATGACCTCGTTAATATACTTTTAGATACGCGCTCTATGAGAGCGCAGTTTAATTTTATCTCAAAGTATTACAGCTGCATCCAAATTACATGAAAATTGAATTTGAATCTTATTTGTTCACATTACAACTTTGCTTTTCTTTCTTTCTAGCAATACACGTTACATAATTACGATATTATAAATTATTATCATTATTATTATTATTATTATTATTATTATTATTATTATAAATAAAAATATCAGTCCAGTTACAACTTTTGCATTTATTATCGCCTAGTAGGTGCATCTGCATCCAGAGCTGTGAAAAAAAGTGATTTATTTGAATTAAAAATGATTTTTAGGTCTTGAGTTAATTAATTTTAATTAATAAAAGACGAAAAAATTCAAGATAGTTTATGTACTCACTTCTACCATCGCATGCTACTATTTTCAATTTATCAATGATAGCAACTTCTTGTACTTCACGAAATTCAACATTGTATAACATAAGAGTCCAGACATTATCACAAAACCTATAAGTGTTTAGTTTACCAGCCTGAAATAATAATTTCGTAAATAATTACGATACGTATTCTCAAAATTATCGAAGTTATAAAAAACAGAAAAACAAAAAAAAAAAAAAAAAACGATAAATAATTTCTAACCTTAAAAGTAAGCCGGGATTTAACCCTTGTAGCGAGTGCCTGATTAGTTGCTTTATCGAATTGTAGAACTACTTTGTTAGCCAATTGTCGTGTTATTTGTCCATACTAAAACGAGAATTATCAAATTTGAATAAGAAAAAAATTAACCTCCGATATCCATAACCTCTTTTTTTATTTTCTTTAACGTAAATAATTCGGGTTATCAAACAACACATAACCTGAATTAACTCGTCCAAACTTTCTTGGAGCGTATGACCCAACGTTGTATTTCTGTATAGCTGATAAGACATTTTCAATTGATTATTATTGAATTAATATTATAGCGTATCAGTTCAAAGTTTGCCTTCGCTGTTCGTTGACAACAAGATCAAAACAGCCGAAAATCTAGTGCCTTGAAGTTGGCGGAGTATTGATCTTTTACCAACTATTTAGATTCTAGACGAAATCTACAATATTAATTAATAATTATTAATAAATTAACGATACGATAATATGTTTTAGTTTTTTTATTTATTTATTTTGTTTCACCTAAATAAACGATCAAAATATGAATGTTCCCTTTCTATCTTCATTGTTAATTCTCACACTTGAATACCTAACCTAATCTAACCTAACCTAACCTATTCCTACCTAACCTGTCAATCTGACAGCCGAGCTGCTACCCGCCGCCATGCTGAAGTTAATAAGTAAACGTGGCACTTTCGAACGTTAAAACTAAAAGCGTGCGTATAAAATTTGCTTATAGAAACTAGTTGTCTCTATTATTATATAATTCTAAAAATGGTAAGAATTGCATTCTTACATCCCGATTTGGGAATCGGCGGTGCTGAGAGGTTAGTAGTAGATGCAGCATTAGCGTTAAAAAACAAAGGTCACGAAGTTAGTTTTATCACATCACATCATGATCCGGATCATTGTTTTACTGAAACTAAAGATGGAACAATTCCAGTAACTGTAGTCGGTGATTGGCTGCCTAGAAATATATTTGGCAAATTTTTTGCCCTCTGCGCATACCTCAGGATGGTAGGTTTAAAAATTGAATAAAAAAAAATTAATATTTAAATATTCTACGCTTTCATTATGTTCATGTTTCTTAATTATTCTAATACTACGCAGGTTTACGCTGCAAGCTACATGTTTTTTTTGGACAAAAAACCAGACGTTGTATTTTGCGATTTGGTATCAGTCTGCGTACCCGTTCTTCGTCTCTATATACCCCACGTTATTTACTACTGTCATCATCCAGACCAGCTTTTATCATCTCCGGGTAGTAGATGGAAGTCTTTGTACAGAGCGCCGCTTAATTATTTGGAAGAAATAACGACCGGACAGGCTCAGAAGATATTTGTAAATAGTAAATACACGGGAATGGTGTTCAAGGATACGTTTAAAAGGCTCAAAGTTGAGCCTGAAGTATTGTATCCGTCAATAAATACGGAATTTATTGACAAAACTAGAGTTGTTACGCTGGAAAGAGCTCTGGATAAAAAATTAAACGACGATAGTATTGTATTTTTATCTATCAACAGATACGAACGAAAGAAAAACCTCAATTTAGCCATTGAAGCTATCGCCGAACTCAGGACGCTCATTGACGAACAAGATTACAAAAAAGTTCATTTGATTATGGCTGGTGGCTACGACAAAAGAGTCGAAGAAAACGTAGAGCATTATTTAGAACTTACTGGACTCGCGGATGAGCTACAAGTCACAGAAAAGATTACATTCCTCAGATCTCCATCAGATATTGATAAATTATCTATTTTAAAGAATTGCGCAGCTCTGATTTACACACCGCCTAATGAACACTTTGGTATTGTACCTCTGGAAGCTATGTATGCAGAGAAATTGGTCATTGCTAATAACTCGGGCGGTCCTAAAGAGTCTGTGATTGATGGTGTGACCGGTTTTCTTGTCGACTTAAGCGGAAAAGCCTTTGCCGAGAAAATGGCTGTTGTTGTAAAAGACAAAACGATAGGATCGAGGTTTGGTAAAGCTGGTAAGGAACGATTTGTGCAAAAATTTAGCTTCGCTGCTTTTAGTAACCAGCTGGATGAATCTGTGCAGAATTTGACTGGGGAAAAAAAGACTAATTGAAATGATTGCATTTGCGCTGTAGGATCGAGTGATAAACTTAAACGATGTTATCGCTCTAATAGATTGAATAGAAATTTTCGCTATTTTATATATTTATTATATTATATTATATTTTCTGAATCTACTGTTTCTTTTTATATTAAAAACAACAGATTTTTAATAGATCAATTTGTCAAACATTCTCTTGAGACCCTTTTCCCAGCAATTTATTTTTATCTTCATTGAAAAGAGTTACAACTATTAATCAGATAAACTAAATTAGAAAAATGAAATGAAACTTATTAAATATTTTTTTAAAAGATGGAAAAAAAATTAAAAATAAATTAAAAAGTCAAAAATTTTTGGATGTAACTTAATAATATATTTTTTTTTATTATTTATTTATTTCTTTCTTTTTTTTTTTTTTTTTTTAATCTATTTTAACAAAATATTGCATATTATTATCAATATTAATTTTTGGTCTCTATCCCACACTGCTACACAGCCTTCATAAACTGGCTAATTACGAATTATTATACAAAAGCTACAACGGGTAGGTGATGTGTATACGGCATACAAAGCAAAATATTATGAAACAGAATTTAAAACCATATTAGGTAAGTTAAGTACAGTCAAGCTATCATCATTCAATATTATGGGAAGATAAGAAGCTCTATGAGAGCAGTTTTCATTTTTTGTCGTCTAAATTAATTAAATAATTAGAATTTGAATCTTATTTGTTCACATTGATACTTTTTGTCATTTTTTCTTTTCTATTCTTTTCTTTTCTTTTCTTTCTTTCCTTCTTTCAATACAATACAATATTACATAATGGAGATAATTGTTTCGCGGTTTCTTTCATCAATTACAAAACCCAAATAAAAATTGTCGAAAACAAAAAAATAAAAATAAAAACAATTGATAATCATCAAGATTGAAAATAAAATTCGTAAATTAATATTAATATTATTATAATTATAAATAAAAATATCAGTCCCTCTAGAAAATTTGTGCATCTGTTATCGTTTGGTTGGCGCATCCGCATCCAGAGCTGGAAAAAAAAAAAAGAATAAAAATTTCAGATTATAAATAAATTATTCATCAATGTTTTTTTTTCCATTACGTTTTAGAACAGAAAGAAAATAGTTGCTGCAAAAGAAAAAAAAAAAATTTGATATACTCACTTTTACCGTCGCATGCAACTATTTTAACTTTATCAACGATCGCAACTTCTTGTACTTCGCGAAATTCAACATCGTTTAACATAAAAGTCCAAACATTGTCGCAAAACCTGTAAGTATTGAGTTTGCCAGCCTGAAATAAATATAATCATACATGAGTAATTAATTAGTGCTGAAAATAAAGTCAAGTCGTTAAATTTCATTATTGGTAATTTTTTGGCTACACAAAAAAAAAAAAAAAAAAACCATATCGAAATATTAGCCAATTCTATACAATGATTATGTATTTTGTTTTCATTAAAATGTAAGAAAAAAAAAAAAAAAAAAAAAAAAATGTATAAATAGTGATAAAGGATGTTTAACCTTGAAAGTAAGCCGCGATTTGACCCTCGAAGCTAGTGCTTGATTAATCGCCTTGTCGAATTGTAAAAGTACTTTGATAGCCAATTGCGGTGTGATTTGTCCATACTGAAAAAACGAATATTATCAAATGTTAATAAGAAACGTGTGTGTGTGTGTGTGTGTCAGGTTTCGTGAAAAAAAAAAAAAAATTAACCTCCGATCTCCATAACCTCTTTTATTTTATCCATGATATTGTGTGTGTATTATGATATACTTCGTGTTATCGAACAATACATAACCTGAATTAACTCGTCCAAACTTTCTTGAAGTGTATTACCCAGCGTTGTGTTTCTGTATAATTGATAAGACATTATTATAATCGATTATTAATGTAATAATAGTTAAAAGAGTTTAACCGCTATAGTATAGTTTTAGTGACAACAACGCGAGGAATCAACAGAGCTAAAAAAATCAGCCGTAAGATACTGCCTTGAAGTGAGCAGAGTATCGATAAGAGAATATTATCGCAAGTCGTTGATCACGTGATGGCGATACAGGTTTACCAACATTGTGATTATTTGGCGGGAATATTTGAAAATTTCTTCCACAGATATCAATTGTTGTATAAAAAGGACGCATATTATCAAAATCTTAAACAATTTGTGTTAAATTAACCTTTGAAATTAAAGGTAGAGTTATTTTAAGATAAAATAACGAAAGATAATATGCGTTAACATATGTCTATCGCATTGTTTACAGGATGTGCTTAGTAGCCATTATAGACTGATAAGTGGGGTTAAAAGATTAAATCAACAATCGATAAGACAGTGTTAATTTAAGTCGCGCAATAATAATATATATAACCAGCAAGTGGATTTTTTTTTTTTTTTTTAATAACGTATGTACATACATAGTACGTCATATTATGAGTTTCAAAATTCAAAAGTCAACAATATAATTAAATGTTTACCGTATTGTATAGGTATAGGTAGGTATAGTATCGTGTGTGTAACGCGTTCGAAGTCGAACGATGTTGGCAGAACTTTTTAGAGGCTTGAACATGGATTGGAATGGCGGTGGAGAGATGGAAGAGCGAATGTCTATTCGTGGTTCGAGTAAATCACTCAAGAAATACGGGAGTACAGCTAAGCACATGACGCGTAACGAGAATTTAATAAAACACGTAGTTTCGTCGAGTGATACCTTGCAAGGTATCGCGCTTAAATATGGTGTTACGGTGAGTTTATCGCGTATAAAAACTTGTCAATTCTTCATATTTTTTTCACATCCTTCTGTCATCTCGATATTAAATTTCTCTATTCACGTGACAGTATTTCCCTTTCCTTTACAACGATTAATATCTACTTAATTAATAAATAAATAAAATATTTAAATAAATTCTACGATCCAATTGAGGTTAATAACTAATCATAAATCTCCTCCTCCCCCCCTTACTCCTCCATACCCTTCGTCAATAATTCCGAATGTTTTTATTTACTTTGCCAGTTTTCGACAATTTTTTACTTTTTTTTTTTTTATTTCTTATATATATATATATATACGCTTTCCTTTACTTCTAAGTCGACATTATCATTAAAATTACAATTATTCTCTTATCTCCGCATGTATACATATCTCATTTAATATCTTCCATAGTCAAATAAACTATGTAGGTACTATGTTCCATTTTTATTATATAGAAATAGTAACAACACGCTCTTGATAATCTGTTTGTATTTGTCGATGATAAGAATAATCACAATCACATTGTTAATATAATAACAATTCGATCTATACATACTTACATCTTTTATTGTTACCCCGTTTATGAATTGAAAAACAAAAAAATGAACCATATAATCACTTTTACAGACTTTCTGATACTCATATTATTATGATCAGAAATCTTATTTTCTTCTTTTTTCTTCACGCAATCCCATTTATTTTTTTTTTTTTTTTGGAACGAATCGAGAGATAGACTTTGAAAATTTTCAAAAATCACTTTTTCAAGGACAACTGTAACACCGGTGTAAAGAAAACAGGATCAAACTTTGGGTCTCTTAGTCCTGCTAGTGGATTTGAAAAAAAAAAAAAATAAAAAAAATTAATAAAAAAGATTTGCGCAACTGTGTGATAACTAAACTACACGTGATTTTTTTATCACATGACTTGAATAATATACTTTCTCTTTTTGTATCAACCATGCAATTGTCCCAGTATTCCCATTTCTCACACTTACACATATATCCATGTATTATATTTATTCACGAAATAGATTAAACAAGTATCTGTTAGATGAAATAGATTTTCATTCTCATCAATCATTATTTGAAGATATTTATTATTATTATTATTATTATTATGCAACCAAAAATTGTCATTATTTGAATAACATTTAATATATTCTATTCATGTTGACACAGTTTTGTTAACACGTTCTCAAAGTATCTTATATAACACAGATATATACTATACATTCAGTTCTTCCTGTGATATAGCGTTTCATTTTATCTTCTTTTTTTTTTTTTTATTTTTTTTTTAATCTTCTCTTCTAGACAGAGCAAATACGAAGGGTGAACAGACTTTGGGCAACGGACAGCTTGTTTCTTCGTGAATATTTGTTAATTCCAGTAGCCATAGACAGTTGTACATCGTTGACTAACGACGCCGCCCCAGCTTCGGGACCTGATACTTCGCACAGCATCGAAAGCGTGAGAATTCTATTTTTTTTTCTTCTATTTTTTTTTTCTCTTATAGATTTGTGAATTGAATGTTATATTTTTTTATTTTTTTTTACAGGCGACCAGTCCCTCGTCTGTGACTTCTTCTATAGACGAAGAAAGTTCGATAGATGAATTTCTTGCTAAAATGGATTCTTCGATAGCGAGTATGAAAAAGGAAGTTAAACGCGCGCAAGGAAATAGTGAGTAAGTTAAATGCACCTTAAAGCTTCTTATTATTTAATATTATGCCAATGATTTAAAAAAAAAAAAAAATCAATAATCGAAAGCTTATTAGATATTTTTACTTGCATTCTTTGACACAGTTTTGGAGAATACGTGTAAGTGCATAATTTACGCTATGCATTATTTTCCGATATAATTTGCTGTTTGGATTTTTGCTGATGATTTTCAGTTAATTTTTTACCTTTAGAAGCTAAACGACGAGTTAAGGATTTGAAGATATCTTTCAAAGTTTTGTTTGACTAATAAAATGGTCACATGTGTGTGTTAACGCATAAAACGTTGCGTAATAATAATTACGGCATGAAGTATTTTGTATTTGAATTTTATTCTGCACGTTCTCACAGCTTCTCTAATTATTATTATTATCAGGTTTAAAGCGTAATCGATTGATATTAACAGCATGATGAAATACATATACAGAAAAATAAATAAATATGAAATATAGAATGAGATTATTTTTTTATTTTATGTAGCTTGAAACGTTGTATGAAATATTTTTCAATCTATCTAAGTATACAAGTTTCAAGATCACTTTTTCTTCGTGTTAGACTAATAGAATTCACGTTTATATTGTAAATGATTATAAACTACTACGTCAAAAACTAAAATATTTGTCAAGTGACGTACTATTCTTTTTTTACTTTTGGCTAAATGTCTAGGTTTTGCCATGAGGGGGATGACTCGTTCACACAGCGGCGGAGAGCCGTTGCTAGATTACGCAACTCGCACCCTGTTAGCTCAACCACAAACTCATCAACCCCCGCCCCTGAGTTATTGAGGGCATCATCGTCGAGCGATGTTCATAATTTACCATCAGCTGTAGTAATGACTCAAGGAAGAAAGATCAAGACGTCTTTGCAAAAACTTCAACAACAACAGGACGAAATGTTTCAATTGTAGCAATTACAATCGACTTGCGCTATATGTGTAAGGACTTAGATTTTTGGCAAATTGATTTTTTTTTAGGAAAGCGCAGTGCTGGATTGACAACAAACACGTTTCAGTTACAATTATGTATTTCATAGTTTGATACCAAAATCGATCTCTATGTCAGATATCTTATAAAGTAAAGACCATCGATGTTTAGAACTACTCTATAAAAAATTTGACCATTCTTCGTTTTGCGATTTTGACGATATTTTTTCTTTTTTCTTTTATCCAGCACTAACAAGCTTTGGAGTAACGAGTAATATAATTGTTGCGAGGACAGGTATAAACGATGAATAATTAATCTTCCTGTTAAACTTTGATGAAATTTATTTCTAAAACCAATAACAGTTGATTTATTAATTTATAAGAAACCAAATAGAGGGTTTTAGATTAATTTTTCTTTTTCTTCTTTCGTTTTGTTTGCTGTTATATTTTTATTTGTTATATTATTAGATTTATTGGTTTTGAATATATCTTTCTATTACAATAGTATAGTCTGTTTGTCAAATTGATAAACGGTTTTCTATTTTATTTATTTTTTTCTTTTCATTTTTTCATTTCATTTCTTCGCAACAATTTATTCTCTATGGACGATAACTTAAAATAATAAACAAAGTAAATAAATAAACTAAATAAATAAATAAATAAATAAATAAATAAACTAAAGTATTAGTGGTGAACCTTCTGATGCCTTACATATATATTGTATCCAGTCTTGAATGATAATAACACTTGTTAAAGTTATCTATAGTTATTATATTATAACATACCGCGCACTGTTGTATGAATAATCGAAAATATGCTTGTATACATATAACATCTTCTAGAAATTTATTTTTACTTAATACATATAGTTTTCAAACTATAACTGTAAAACTATCTAAATTCATATTTATTGGCAAACAACAAGCAATTATGCCGAAAAGGAATTACGATCCATTAATATTGTTACTATACAAATACAAATACCTATATATATATATATCAAAGGCTTAAAAAAAAAAAATAATAATAAATGATTAAGATAATCTCAGAATATTATGAAAATCTATTAATACTAGGTACATTTCGAAAGCTTGAAAATTTTGTATAATAATTTCAACATTCAATATTATAATATATATAGAAACGAGTAACAGTTTTATATAATATATTAAATGGAAATTGTTATCTCCACAGGTATAGCAAAAACAGTATATAATTTATCATTCGTTATTCACTAAATGAAAGAAAAAAAATAGTGAAACTAATTAATGGTATATTATATATGGTATATAATAGAATCACAGTTATCGTGTCTAAGCCTAAAATAATATGAATATTATTGAAATATTATGAGATTTAATTACCTAACTATACTTTAGCGACAAATATATTTCTATACTTTACTCGCACATGAAATAGAAAACATACCGAATTTTAGCGTATATTCTATAGGGTATAGAAGTGGTGAAAAAAGAGATTTCAACTTTTTTTTTTTTGTTTAAAAAGTTTTTCTTCGTTAATATATATTGTTACGTTCCATTTGAATTTTCGTTATTGAAAAAGTAATAAAAAAAAAAAAGAAGAATAAAAACATTACAATATTCCGACTCGTAGGAAATGTATTGATATATGTATAACTCATTTTTGTAACGTACTTTTCTATGTTTTGCACAAAAATATTGTTATATTATAAAGAAGAAAAAGAAAAAAAAAAAAAAAAAACGATATTGTAAAGATGTAAAGATATATGAAAAATGTATATGAGATAATTACTTAGTTTGTAATTATAAACATCTACCTATCTTCTATGTAACTATGTACAGACTTTGCTATAGGTTTCTAATACTAACATATAGCAGATCGATAAAGTTCTCAAACGTTCTCTATACGTATGTTAAGCCAAATTCAATCGATCATGTTTTTTTTATTTCACTTCTATTAACAAAAAAAGAAAAAAAAATTTAAGAAGATTGAACGCTGGACGAAAAATCAATCTTTTAATCTTTAATTAAATTATTAATTGAGTTTTATTTCAGGACACAAACTTTTAGAAAACTTGCAATTGTTTAATTATAATATAATCTAATACTGAACTGACTATCATTTGATATAAAAAAAAAAAAAACTTCTAAAATTGTTATATTAATAAAAGTATGCAGCATCGAATCGCAGTTCTAGTCTTGAGAAATTGAAATTTATAAACATGATCTATTGAACTTGACGTTATAGTTATATATTACTTGTTAGGATTATTAATTTAAGAAACTAAAAAGATACAACAATGTTAACGTGTGTATGTAAGCCGCCTTTCTCATGGAGGAGCTTTGCTAATAGATTGCCAAGTTTCACAGCTTACATATACATATATTGTATCGGTGGCAACTCAGTGCATAAATTATTCTATCTTTAATTGTTAATTAATATGCACAGTCGACTTTTCTTTTTTTTTTTTTTTTTTTGCATTTTCTCCATTCATTCTTTTATTACGACTTGGTTTTTTTTTTCTATTAGTCACTGTAATTAAATTCATTGAATGTATGTCTGTATGTGGTGCATACATTTAACTAAGAAAAAATAAAAAAATAAATAAAAAATAAAAACAAAGTCGTAAAGAAATTTGTTTACTTGGTGGTACTTTATAGTCTATAATATACATAATTCAGTCAGAATTATTATTATTATTATGTATACGGTATTAGGTATACACCGTCATCAAAAATATATACCTATATTATTGTAAAATACTTCCGCGTAGGTATTTCGGATATCATATAACATGTTCAGCGATAAAAGTCTTGAATAAATAATAAAAAAAAAAAAAAGAAAATAGCAATATACAATATATAATCAAATCTTTAAATAGATTCCTATATAAATTTATCAATCAAATGCAAAATAAGTTCCAAAATTATGTTGACCATGAATAAAATGAAGAATTTAATAATAATAAATATAATTATTATTTAATTTACTCTATTAATAGTATCTTGCATTTTCATATGATAATATCGTTTAATTACATTTATTTTCATTACTGCTTAGTGCGCAAAAAAATTCTATCTATAAATGTCCATTCAGTAATCGCTGTATTTTTTGATCATTTTTCATAACTCCAGCTTTTACTTGGCATATTTTATCCAACTGAATTTTTATGTTAGCTTCAATGTCTTTGAGAGTTCCCTTCATAGGCTCTATCGACTCTTGAGTCAGGCTGCAATAGTTAAAGAACATTAGATTAATCATTGAATTTCTTGATACCAAATATTCTATGAATTGATAATACCTAATGTATTATGTATACTCACACTTGCTCGTGCTGTAATTGTTCGCTTAATTGATTATACTGGCTTCTCCAATCCTGCAATTCTCTCTGCATCATTTCCACGTCTTCCTGTAAATAAAAATCAGACTCGGTCAAGTTTTTGTATAAAATTTAGTAGCATGTTACTCAACAACGTCATACAAATTTGCGTACCTGCAAATAGTCTAATAATTTACCCAACGGGTTTGTAGCTCTGGTTAATGTCTGGATAGAACCGCGAAGTTTGTCGACTTCTTTTATCGTCGATTCACGATCTCTCCTCGATCCTACCTCCCATTCCTGCAATAATTTATATTTAATATTACAAATTCTTAAATAACTTTGATATTAGGTAGTTTCAATCAATCTTTAAATTGAATTCGAAGTCAAACGTTTAAAACTCCCATTCTATGATATAATAGGGAATACAAGTCATCCTTACAATCTCAACTTTCTTAGGCATTACATCCACGTTATTCGTGTTTATCAACTCTCTCTGGGTTTCCAAAATCTGAGCTACAAGGTGCCCATGTTCTTCCGAAAGCTGACTTTCGGTTCTAGGCAATCCATCGATGTTCAGCGAATCCCCGCTCCCACCTGTTTCCATAACTACCATATTATCAACGTCGTCTTCTTCCTTTGTATCGAAATTCTCAACAATAACGTTAACAGATCCCATCGGAGTTCTTGAAGAAGAAGAAAAAAATTATAGTCTAAACCAACTGTATCAAATCTTCGTCTATTTATTTTTCAACAAATAAAACCCACGTTATATCTTCGTTGAATATAAATTCAGCCTTCGATCTCATTCTCGGAGCTGCTGGTCTCGCACTCATCGGTCTACCACTTGGTGGACGGAGAGATGTTCTCGGTCTGATTACCGCGGATTCGGGAACTCTGAAAATAATATTAATTAATTAATATCAAAATTCCAAATTATTATCCCAGCTAATCTAATCTGCGCCGCTCACTTTGCTACGGTTGCAGAATCCTCCAAAGTTGGAAAAGATTTAGGCGGTGGTGAACCGGGGTTTTCAAAAGTGTGTTGTTTTTCTAACTTCGTGATCTTACGACCCGGAGATAACAAGCTATTCGTTTCATTAGCTATCTTCTCAGTTGTAGATTTCAGTTTAGAGTCATCGTCTATAGGGTTTGAATTCCTTTCTGCGCTTCTCTTCGACTTTATTTCCATATGTGAATTTTTTCTCGAGCCATCAGCCTCCTCCGCGCTTCTTTTCGATCTTGATTCCGCCGACAATGTAGATTCAATATCTGATATTTTATCAGTTAGAATTTCCTTCTCTTTATCATTATCATTATCATTATCAGACTGCAAATCCTTTGGCTTGTGAGTCGGTGAATTCGTTGAGTCCGATAACGCGCTTTTCAGTTTTGTAGAATCTAAGGCTTTCGGCGACAAAGGATCCTCCTTCCTTTGAACCGACGCCGAACGTCTTTGTCTCTGCCTCACGGACGACGGTCGCTTTTCCTCCACCGGCTATAATAGAAAATTCGTTGAACAAAAATAAAGAAAAGAAAGAATCTTTGATCGCAATAACGTTAACAACAACGGGTTGATACCTCCGCAGGAGGTGCCTCAACGACCTTTTCCTCCTTCTTCTCAATTTCCTCATCTTTAACTTTATTCTCTTTTTCCTGATCTCGATGTTTCTCTCGTCCGATTTCTGAGCGCGTTTTTACTTCCTTTGTTACCGCTTTACTCGTACTTGAAGATCTCTTCTTCTGATCATTACGAGGCTTTTCTTTCTCCGCAGGTTTCCTCGACTGTGAAGTTTGCCTGGTTACTGTTTTCTTAGGATCTTCTTTAGCAGTCGATTTCGTTTTCCCAGTTACTCTAGATCTGCCGTTACTACTTTTGTAGTGTTCTATTGCTTCGGCGCTGCTCACCTGTTTAAAAAGCAATCATTATAAGGAGGATCGAGTATTATATTCAATTTTTTGACAAAAAGCGAACCTTTTTATCCAGCGCTTTTCCAATCGCTTGTAATAATTCATTAGTTTTAGTCGGTTCGTGTCCGGCGATGATTTTGCTCGGTCTTACCATGAGATTTGTGCCGGTAATCAATTCTGAAATGATTTTTTAAGGGGGAAGGGGAGAATTATAGTAGGTTTATAAAAATTGCGTTTACATCGATATTGAACGTGTTTTTTTTTTTTTTTTTTTTTTTTTTTTTTACACTCACTCACAACGTCGATTAATTTTGTCAAGAAAGCTAGCTTGGCTTCTTTGTCTTTTATGTTATCTGAGTTTAATTCATTTTCGGTAAATAGACCGTCGAGAAATCCTGTCTCTCTGATTACCTGAGAGTGATAAAAATTTTGGCTCAAAATAAGGGCGATAGACGAATATTGAGTATTCATATTCATATATTTATAAGTATAAGTATTAGGGTGCTTTTTTTGAAACGACTATTTTTTTTTTTGCAACTCCCCATTGAAAATCTTGTTGTAGACGTCGAAAGGGGAATCCTGTCCAATTTTTAGCTCTTAATTCCGATTCTAGTACTCGCGCTCTTCTTTTTAAGTTTTTCCATGCTAAAAGCATGTGAACATTACGACTTTTTCTTTAGTCGCGCACAACTCAGCCGCATTTCGATGGATTGTTCTCATCCAAGACTCATTTTACAGAGAATTTAATGTTCTTCAAAAGTGCTTTAGGTAGTTTGGCTGTGGTTTCAACCGCCGCACTTGTGTGAGCCTCCAAAGTCGATTTTATGCATAATTCTTCTTTTTCACTGTGGGCGAATAAACAGTTGGACTTGGAGCAAAAAACTTCGGGACAATTTTGTAGGAAATTTATTTCTCTACAAAAAAGTCTGACACATAAAGTCTCTCAAACCAGTATTTCAAAAGATATAAGGACTTTGATTTTTTTAAATATAAAATTCCAACAAAATGTCAAGTTCAATATTTTCAAGTCAGTCAAACTATCTTGGGCACTTTTGAAGAACACTAAATTCTCTGTCAAATGAGTCTTGGATGAGAACAATCCATTGAAATGTGGCTGAGTTGTGCGCGACTAAAGAAAAAGTCGTAATGTTCACATGCTTTTAGCATGGAAAAACTTAGAACGAAAAGCACGAGTACTAGAATCGGAATTAAGAGCTAAAAATTGGACAGGATTCCCCTTTCGACGTCTACAACAAGATTTTCAATGGGGAGTTGCAAAAAAAAAAAAATATCGTTTCAAAAAAAGCACCCTAATAAGTATATAATTGTAAATAAGTATAAAAATAAACATACCGATGAGACAACATCGTGTAGAAATCTAAACGGAGGTTTTTTTAACAACTTTTCTGTAAGCGGTGGTTTTTTGAAATATTTACCAAGAATATCTTGGGTCTTTTTAATAACTTCAAGCTTAACGTCTTCTGTCATATTCGAAGATATATTCAAACATTCATTCGATGTTTAATTTAATTTAAAGGTTTTGAGTTTTGACAGATAAGTTTGTTACGATGCGCGTGTTATACTTTACGGTTGCTATTAGCAACGGGGTCACGTGATCATATTATCTCTAACCCAATATAAACCACGTGACTTTATAGCTTTAGCCAGTTTACAGTTTAGCCAACATAATGGAAAAAAAAAACTTATTAATAATTGTAAAAAATAAAAAAAAACCCGAAATATTTGATAGAAATAATGACAATTTTAAAAAAATGTATTTAACTGAATATAGATGTTAAAAATGTAATTTTTTTTCATCCTTAAATAATTCCCGTTCAAATTACTTTCAAATAACATATTTTCATCATGAAAGGCGTGCCCCTTTATGTAGGCCATTTTGTGATGCGTCGTGTCCCAAGGTGGACGTTCCATCAGGGGCAAATCTTTCGTCTGTGTTTATAAACGCGAGTTTTGTCTCAACCGTATCTTTTAATAAATCTTCAATAATATTAGATTCATATCATAGCTGTTAATTTATCGAGCAAAATATTCTGTATTTATTAAATTCACGATAGTGATAAATATATATTTTATAAACGTTATAACAACAAGTTTTTTTTTTTTTTTTTTTTTTTTTTTTTTTTTGTTTTTTTGTTTTTCCTTTTTCTTCTTCTACTACAGTATAATATAATCTGCGATTGAATTGAGTTCGTTTATAAAGGTGTATATGTATACACTAAAAGAAGTTTAGAAAAAAAAAAGCATTGATCATTGACGGCGGTAGCGTTTCTCTCTCTCTCTATCTTACAATGGCTCAAATTATAGGTAATTATTAATTAATTAAACATTTTTAATTTAATATTCTATAATATCTGATATAATATATTATGATATACTATTAGATTCTCTTTTCATAAATATAGTACTAGTATATCTTTCGTTCCTTTTTTTTTTTAGTAATATAATAAATAAAATAATAATAATAAGAAAAAAAAAAAATTTAGAAAATTATTATATACTGTGTATACAATATACTAATACGTTTACAGAAATCGTTAAAATTGAACATCCCATCTCAACTAAGGAGGAAGATGACGATGATGATGATGAAGAAGTTTTATTCGGTATGTTAATATAATATTACGCATATCATACTACTACTATGATATTATAACTAAAACTCGCTAAAACCTGAAATAATCGATTATATTTAAAAAAATTATTAATTAAATTCGTTTTTCATACATAAATAATATTATAATATACATTAAAATAAATATAAAACACACCTGTTTGATTTTTAACTTCAGGTGACTCACAGAACGAAAATGTTATACAGGCTGCAGATGCTCAGGAGGAAACGATTTTCAACGGAGAGAGTGAGGATTTTTTTTTATTTTTTTCATTTTTTTTTACACATGACAAATACATGTATTTAAAAATTATAAAATCATTCAAAAATCCCTCGAAAAAAGCAAAAAAAAAAAAAAAAAACCAAACTTTTTTTCAAAATCGAAAATTTTTCACAAATTTTCTACCGCCACTGTGTTTATTTTTTTTTTATTTTATTTTATTAACAAATTTTTTTCAATGTTACAGCAATTTCTCAAGATACGCAAATAATTGAAATTGTAACAAACTACGAATGCGTTACTTGCAGGCGTATATTCACATCTGAAGATGTAAGTATGCAATATGCGTACGTCTTATTGTCCAAACGAATATATTATTCAACATTTATCATTAGTATAAATTGATAAACGATTTTTTTTCATAATAGAAATTTGTTTTTTTCTAAATAGAAGATAGATTGAATTTTATTGTTAACGCTTTTAAGTATTTTAAAACCAACGTTATTCGCATTATAACATTTTTGCATTCTATTATGGTATAGACATTGAAAGATCATTTGGACGTATGTAGAGACGACGACGATCGTTCGGATACTTTGGAGATTGGCCAAATAGCTGATTACGATTCGAACGACGAAGAATACGTCGACGATCCTGATGACGACGATGATTCGAAAAGTGAATCTGGTAAATAAAGAATACGTGTGAAAAAGAGTTGAATTTGATTAGAAGCTTTGTCAAAGCTCGTAAGGGAATGTAAACATCTGTAAAGTTCGGAATTTTAACAGTTTTATTTGGTTTTAATTACAACAGATGTGGAAACTCCAAAAAACAACAACGGATCAACAGCTATAAAGCCAGTATCAGCTGACAAATGTCATTGCTGTGGTGAAAATTCATCTACAGCGCATAGCGGAGGTGAATACAAGTGTACAAGCTGCGATTTTTCATTTAGAAGAATAGCAGCCTTGGAAAGACACAGAGTTGTTGTTCACTACCAGCAAGAATCCCTAGTTTGTAAAGCTTGCGGAATAACATGCAGCAATAAAAAAAGTCTGGGAAAACATCACTACACTGTTCACGCTAAGCATCAAATATTTAAGTAAGAGAAAATATACCTAATATATATAGGTGGATTCAGGAATGAATAAATTTCGGTATTATTTCAATCAAAAATATAAAAAATTTAATTTTTTTTATTCATATTACAGATGCGAACGATGCGACAAATACTTTTCAAGAAAATATCACTTGGATAGACACGTCGTGCAAACTGGATGCGACGGTGTCGCTCGTTCCAGTTATGCTTGCCAAGTGGGTGAAAAAAAAAACAACGTTTCTTTTTTAATCTCGGGTTTCAGTTAATTAATCAAAATTAAATACATAATAATGTGAAAAACTAACAGAATTATTGGGAAATTGAGAAAAACAGTTTTACACAAATTAATTAATTAATTAATTAATTAATGAATTTTTTCCAGGTTTGCCACAAGGTGTTTACCCGCAAGGACAACTTGCGAGAACATTTGCGTATGCATGCTGGAGCTCCTCAGAGACAGAAAAAAGCAGTATGCTCCCATTGCTCTAAGAAATTTTACACGACTCAACAGTTGCAGATACACGAAAGAACGCACACTGGTGAACGACCGATATCATGCGATTTGTGCAAAAAGACTTTTCTATCGTCACCAGCGATGAAAAAACACAGGCGTGTTCATACGGGGGAAAAACCATTCCAGTGCAAATTTGTGAGTATGAATTAGGTGTGGCGGAGCTTAATTAATTTATTGAAGTGGATATTGAGATTGATATGATTAGTCGATTAGTTGATTGGAATTGATGACTACAGCAGGGTAAAAAAAAAAAAAAAAAAGAAAAAAAGAAAAATGGTTTAGGTGAAATTATTTGGGTTTTTTTTCTTTGTTTTTCTTGTTTTATTTTATACAAGCTTTAACGCTTTATTTAATGATTTATTAATTATCGTTATATTATACTTATTTGAATTTGTTATTGTGTTTTAAACTCTTTGAGTCAATTGAAAATAGTTAAAAAAAAAAAAAAAAAAGAAAAAAAAAAACGCCTGCGTCTAAAAATATATGTGCAATAAATTTAATTACAAGCAAACAATAAGGATATGAAGAACAATCAAAGTAAGTTTCAATAAAAAGGTATTAAGTAATGGTAAAGAGTTTTTTAAAATATATATAGGGGGCATTTCAACCAAAACCGACAAACTATATAAGATAGAGTTTGAAAATTTGTAAATATCGTCAGTTTTGAAATTCTTTAAGCACAGAGAAAAATTCACACCACAAGTTTCAATTTTTTTTTTGTCTCTCTCTCTCTCTCTCTCGATATCCTTGAATAAGATAATAATTAATACGTTATGGAAGAAAAAACTGCCTCAAAGAGTCAAATCTTTAGTTTTAGTTTTAGTTTTTTTATTTTTTTTTATTTTTATTTTATATTATATTATTTAGTAGTCTGCAATCAAGCTCAACGCTCGATAGATATAGTTTTTACTTTTTTCTTTTTTTATGTGTGTGAATTTTTCTCTATAAAGCTTATATCGGTATATATTATATATATATAAATTACATTATAGATAGATATACTATATGGGAAAATTATTTTCCAAACTAATTGTCGGTTTTGGATTGAATACCCCTATATTATTATATTAGATTGTTGTGTTTTTGAATGAAATGAAAAAATTTTGAGCTTGTGAAAAAATTTGAAAAATTGGGCTTCCAAGCTATGAAATATTTATTACCATATTTATAAAAAAAAAAAAAAAAAAAGCTGTGTTTATACATAATTTAAAATATCGTTTTGCTATAACATTCCATAAAACTTGTTTATTATATATTATTGTGAATTCAGACCTGAATTTACCATTAAAGTATTTTTATGATTATTCTTATTATCTTCCGTACCGAAATAAACACTGAGGCAAAGTGCGGAGGCTATAGACTATAGCGTTAATACATATTTAATTATATCGTTGAATTCTAAGACCGTTAATATAATTAACGGATGAAATTTTTCTATCTTATTTTCAGTGCGAAAAAAGATTTGCAGCACGCGAAACTTTGAATCGCCATCACCGTACTCACACCGGAGATAAACCCCACGTTTGTCAATACTGTGGTAAAACATTTATCCAAGCAGTACAGCTACGGGCTCACGTATTTCATCATACAGGAGAAAATGCATTCTATTGCGAAGTTTGCGGCAAAGCGTTTAATAGAAAAACCCGACTGACTGTACACATGAAATTTGTTCACGAAGGAGCTACGCCGTTCCAGTGCACAGCTTGCAATAAGTCTTTTATTAGAAAGGAGGATCTTTCCAGACATTCCGTACTTCACACTGGAATTAAACGTAAGATAAAATTGCATCGGAGGATCTAAAGTTCGAGTTGCAAATTGATTATCTAATCGTTTTTCAATTTCAGCCCACAAATGCGACAAATGTTCAAAGACATTTGCAGTAAAGTCTGCGCTGCGAGTTCATATGAATACTCATAGACGCGAGTTGCCACAGTCTTGTGACGAATGCGGACGAGCATTTATTAGACAAGACTGTCTGATGAGACACATGCGAACCAAGCATAGAGACATGCTAGAAGACGTTGTCGCAGAAGCTGAGAAACGACGCTTGCAAAAGCAATTGTATAAAATAGCTTCATGCGCTGCTGCAAAGACAAAAAGTGTTAAATCAAACGTTACCGTTCTCTCACAAGATAAATTACTCAAAGTTATCGTAGAACTGTTGACTCTTCTTGTAGAGGAAGAAACTTTACAGGTATATTGACTATAAATGATCGGGAAAAATTCATTTTCATCAAATGTTTAGGTTCGATGTTAAACATTTCATTATTTTCCAGGCTTTTGGATGGCCCGAAGCACCGATTCAAGATGTTCTTGAAGCTGTGATCAAGCGTTGCGGACATCAGCCCATCCCATCAGATAGTGATTTATTATTCGCTCAACGTCTGAGAGAGAATGTTAAAATATTATTTACTGTCGTTATCGAAGATGACACTGTAAAGTCACTTCTGACCACTCAAACTGTGGACGAGGTGATTTTACACGTTTTAAAATTGTCCAAAGAGAAATGAACTGAACAGTATACCGTTGATTAAAGACAAAGAAAGATAGCGACCAAAAAGATTCCTCTAACGAACATCCAAATATTGTCATTCGTTTTAATTTTAATCTTTTTTTTCGAGTTTTTCGAGTTTTTCCTCTACGCTCAATCGATACAGAATAACAATTCGGGTTGAGAAAGTTTCTATTGATTTTAGAGACATAGTTTATCTACCACTTTGCAAATAAAGTAAATTTTAAATTGATAAAGAAAATATATTGGTATTGGTATAATTGGTATTGGTTTTGGTTTAATTATAGTATTTGGATTGTGATTGTCTTCCATATTTACTTCATTTCTTGAATGTGAAAGATACAGAATTTAGATACGAATATTATTTCTTATTGCCAATTGCAAAGTGGGGAATTAAATTTCACATCAACACGATAATGATAATGATAATTCTGTTTTTTTGGATCATATATTATATTATCCGGATTCTTTTTTTAATAACAGAGAAGTAAGCGATTCCTCATTTCAATACTGTATCAGTGTTGTGTTCTATAATGATATTAGTTTATCGTTTATGTTCTCTAAATATAAATATAGAACAAAAATCAGAATATATCCTTACACATGTAAATTAACATATTTCAATTTGGTGAAGGCTTTCTTATAGGTATAGATATGGTGAAATTTCGTATACTTAATGTATCTGCCAAGAATTAATAATACCTAATAATTTTTTTTCAAGCTGAATATATGAATACTCGAATTAAAAGCCACAGATAAACGCAATTGATTAAATACCTAAATGATTATATATAAACACAAATAACATTCTCAAAGCATTGTTTATCGAAAATATTTGGCTTTCTATAGTTATCTGTGAACTACATACATACATACATACATACATACATAATTATGACAATTTCAATTTAAAATTCGCTAATGTTATTTATTCTTAATAAGTTATTGCTCATTGTGGTAATTTTTTTTTTGACCAAGTGAATTTATTGTTGAAAGATACTATATATATATATATATATATATATATATATTTATTATATATCAGGTATTATGTACTTTTACACATATTTCATGGGTTTATGAATTTACATTATTCTAATTGAAGAAATTCACTCGTTTGATTATAATTGTTATTTCTCTATAAGGTGGTTAAATGGTATTTAATTAAAAAAAAAAAGAAAAAAAAAACCATTATCACTATACAATTAAGATATAGACCAATATGTAACTGAGAATAACATAAGCATAAGCCATAAGCTTGAATGATTGCCCACACACGTTACGGCATTATGTAATTTGTTACATATATTAAAAATTGTACAATACACTGCGAATGAGCATTTGTAAACTGGCTTATTGTTAGTTAATAGTTTCATAAATTGTAATTATTAAAACTAAATCTAAGGAAAATAAGGCCGATTTCTATTTAGCAGAAAAAGTAAAGTAAAGTATAAAGAAAAGCAAAGCAAAGCAGAGCAGAGTTTAGTTTAGAATTGTATTATAGTTTTTGTCAGAGATAGGCGTGCCTTAGAATTTTGTTGCCTATTCGCATAGTGGTGAAAGAGAAAACACCATTATCTCTTAGTACAAAAACAGTAGATCACAGTAACTATATAATTATGAAAACCGATAGAGAAAACAGTCCGAAGTATTAATTAATTTGTCTAAAAAATCTGTGAGAATCAATTTTCTATACAGAATTCAAATATTCATTTCTCTGCTTTGTATTAATTATTAACTGCAAATAGATATTGATCTTAAACTGATGATCAGCATATATGAAAAAGCATTACCTTATGCTTTGCTTACGATTAAAAAAATATTATATATGTATTTGAATACAAAATTGTATGTATTCTTAACAAATTATTTCTTCAATATTTTATCATGTAAACAAGTAGGTAACAACTTTACTTGTGTGTTTTGTAGTTTTATCTTTTTTCTCATTTTTCTTTATCAATTTTTCATTTATAATGTAAGGATGAAAAAATTTGCAAGTAATCGAGACGAATTATGACTACCTACTACTACTACTACTACTAAGCATTTCGATTTTCTAACTGGTGATTATATTATTATAGTCACATAAAAGTTTGCTGATATAATGACTTTATTTAAATAATAATCTATGCAGTTTTTATTATTACTATTATCATTGCTTGTTTTAAGATTGCACCGAATTGTAATAATTATTTTTTATCAATAAAATAACAATATTTCAAATAGTTTTCATTGTATGTATGTATTTTTTTTTTTTATTTTGTTCATCCTTAATTAATTAATTAGGTATTTTAACATTATTTTTATTTATTGATTTAGGGTAATAATATAGGGAATTGTATATTTGGTGAATGGTAAATTATTCAATTTAATTATGTGAGTGATTGAAACTGTATTTTCGATGAATTATAGTAAACGAAATTCATTAATTTTTTTTTGTTCTTTTTTTTTCATATCATTACAGTTTCGCAAAATTACTGACTTTTTTTAATACTCTTACGTACTGCTCACTAAATACTACTAAATAACTTAAATTTAATTTACGATAGAAGCATCTGTAGTAATTTTTTAACTGTTATTTAAATATTCAGCAATTTGGTGGTGGAGGAACACCGCGAGGCACCAGTGGCATGTTCGCTCCAAGACACTTCTTCTTCTTCTTTTCCTTCTACTTTTTTCTTCTTCTTTTTCTTTTTGGCCAAAGTAATAACCGACCGTTAGCTTTGGTTTCTATTATAATATAACTTTACAATTTTCTCAATAGAGAACAAAAAATAAAAAATAAAAAAAAAAAATTCAAAAAAAAAAAAAAAAAAAAATTTAAACTAAATTCGAGAGAACTATAATAGTGCATTTCATTGCATATTCATCAAATATTCACAACTTATAATTTGAAAATCCCAATTATTTTATAATAGATTTTCTTCATTATTTATAAATTAATAATGAATACAGTCTCTATTATAGTATTTAATATTATACTTTTGAACAGGTAGAAAGAAAGATTATTACAATAATTTATATAATATATTAGATAAAGAATATTTAAATTGAGCAAAATAAAAAGCGGAGCACATATTATTAGGTAGGTGTTATGATAATCGGTGAATTTTTTTTTTTTTTTTCTACCTGATATTATATAATATAGGTATAAGTCATAAGACCGCATGAAATTGAACAGGGCAATAACTACTATATAAATAATGAAGACTATTAAATAATATCGATTATTGCTTTTTAAATATAAATAATCATGAAGAAAGTTATGAGCCCGACGATGAATACATGAATGAAAACAAATTAGTGTTTTCCAATGTTAGTTTTTCCCTAATAACAAATATACACTTAGCAAATATATATTCAGACATTGTGAATATCAGGGAAAACTATAATGATAAATCGTACAGATTATGTAGTATCAATTTTTTTCACGAAAAATAAATATAATAAAGATCACAGATTAATTATTATCGGTGAACACAATGCGCAGGTTTCTTAAAATTTAATGTATTATCAGTGGCGGAATGATGCCCTAAATTATTATTATTATTATTATTATTATTATTATTATATTTTCTATAGAAGAAAATAGGTATTTGAGCTGAGTGTATTTTAGTATTATATATTATAACGTCGAAAGTAAATATAGAGCCTAAGAAAATTATATAGATTAAATTTAATCGCTCTGCATTAGAAATTGATAAATCAGAATCAGAATACAATCATATAAATTCTTTGATAAAGGTAATTTTTTTCTTTTTCCACTGCGTTTAGGAAGATTGTTCGTTTTTTATTTTTTTTTTGTTTTTTTAATTTCTTTTTTTCTCCAGTAAGTAAATCTATAAAAAAAACTTGAACAACATCAGGCAGATGAGTTTGGCAGCACCAATAAGACAAAGACTTAACACATTCTTTCCACCTGTTCGAATGATAAATTATAAAAAATAATAATTCGTTAATTATTACCTAAGACTAAACTTAGTTTGCAACGGATCTAATTTGACTTAGAGAAGAGGCGTAGTAGTAGCCTGTGAATTCTATTATTCAATTGGTCAGTTTGCAGCAATCCAACCATTAGATACCAGGTAATGAAGGATCTTGCTCTCCGGTTCGGACTGCGGCGCAACGCCTGATCTCCTGTTGCCATTCAGATACTCCTATGATATAAAAAAAAAAATTGATGGATTATTATCAGATGCGATAAGAGAGAGGTGATTATTTTCTATGCAGAGAAAGAGAACACTCACTTGTAACAACAAGGTCTTTTGTGTAAGATATTGCGTTGGTTTCATATCCAGCTGGAGGCACAAGGTCTTCTCTTGTTTGGTAAGAAGTTGAGCTGCGGCTTCCATCTCTACGTCCCTTTCTTCGGTGTGCGTAAACCCAACGGAAGATATCTTTACGGGTGTAACAGTGGAGTTGTTGCCCCTCTCCAATGTGGTTTTTGAAATAGCAATTAAGGGATGGAATGAATTGGCATTGCTATCTTGCACCGCCAACTGATTGACTGGAATCATCATCCGACTGGGACTGGGACTGGTTCGATTGATTATGTAGCTGCTGCTGCTGGCTGAGTCTACCTTTGACGTGCATTTTTGGTCGATTAAACCGCAGCTTTTTTCTTCTTCTCTGTAATTCACACATTAAAACGTGATTTTCTGAATCCTAATAGTCTCTGTATTAGATGCTAATAGCTCAAAGTCTTTTATAAGTTTAAATTAATACAAATTCGAATAATATTCAATATTTTCTCATTATAATTTTATAATTTAATATCAAATATTTTATTTATGCATTATAATACAGATACCGATAACAGAGTATAGCGTCTTTACAGTCTCTCTTGTTCCTACAATTTTTTTTTTCTTTCTTTATCTGTAAGTCAGCTCAAATATTATACAATAAAATTATAATATATTGTAGTAAATAAAGAATGATAATTATCGTATAATAATGATTAACACCAGACGAATTACTGATCATCTTTTATAGGGCCTGTGTGTGTGTGTTTTTTTTTTCATTTATAAGAGACCAGCGTAGTTAATTTACAAAAAAACACCCATAGATATAAATTCTTTTTAAAAAAAAAATACATAAGACTCACCTTTTTCTTAAGGTTTGGCGGTGTGTTGGTGTGGACGGCCCACTGCTGCCCTAAGTGAAATGCAAACTGATACAATCTGTTCACAAACGCCTGGCAACACGTATCACAAATAGATTTGATTAGTCGACGGTAAGAAAAAAGCTAATTAAATATTTTCATTATTATTTAATTCTATAAGATTTTATTTCAGACAATATTAATTGAATTAATTGAATTGAAAAATATCGTTGACTTAGTGAAACCGAATAATATTCATTCATATTTTCATTCTATATCTCGATTAATTATTATAAAATAATAAGAAAAAAAAAAAAAAAAAATGAACGATAAGCATTCATATTCATTAATTTTATTATCAAATTATTATCTTTACACTATAAATAAAATTAAATGATGACAATATGATGATTGAATTATCGTTGCTTTTATTGTTTTGTATGTAAATAAATTTGATAAATAAATATCAAGTAGAGTACATAAAAATATGAGTGTATTTATGACCGGATTAAGAATTTGTATTTGTATTATTGTATAAATACCATATTTACATGCATCATGCTCTAAGAAACAGAAATTAACAAGCAAGCGTGTAGTCGAAGTTGTAGTAATTATACAATATTGATTCAATGAATGAATGAATTGAAATTGAAATTGAAATTTGAACAAAAAATGAAGCGACGAAGAAGCCAAACTTTAGTGAATGTATTACAGAATATATTGATTTTTTCTTTAAAATAAATGGTGATTAAAAAGTCTTAGCGAACATTATGGTATATCAGGCCATAGAAAGTTTGGAAAGTCGCCAAAACAGCCAATTCTGGAAATAATGAAATAAACAATGGTTTCATTACAATATAACTTACTGATTATAATAAATAATAGAAAAAAATGTAATAAATATAGAAATTTAATTTTCGTTCAGATTTTAAGTAGGAATATTATTTTCATTCTACGATGCTAAAGTCTGGCTTTTGATATGAGTGAATATTATGCATCTAAGTATCGATACACACCTTGTTTAGTAAATAGGTAGAAGTTAGAAGCAGGTAATCCCAAAATATCTATCCTACTACGATAAAATCGACAACAACAAAAAAAAAACAGAAAGAAGAAAATAAAGTTAATACGTAAACAAGAAGAACTTACAGATTTCTTTTCGGTCCAATGATCGGTGGTTTCTGTTTGTCCCTGAGTCTGCGCCATAACTTGTTCAAAATGTGCGCATTCTTCGTGTCTAGTTATGCCGTTATCTCTGTAACGACCAAGTTCTGTAAGACGTAGTCTAAGTTCTCTTTCTCTTTCCAAATTTGTTAAGAATTGTTCGTATTCTTGAGCGGTGTAAAATTGGGCGAAGGCTCTCATTCGTTCCCTGAATTCCCTGTAGAGAAGAAATACGAACAACAATCGTTAATTAGATAATTCTAATTATCTATTTTTCTAACTCGTATTAGTATTTCCCTGTAATGAAAATAACGACACACTCACCTATCCTCTTTACTGTGTTTCTTTTTAACAGCTCTGTCTTTTCTAGTTGCAGAAAAAAACGACGATACTAGTTGATAGTCTCTAACGACACGTTTTCTTCTCGCTCTTTCGCGTAAGTTATTTGTGTACATATCAACTTGTGCCAACTTTAGGGCTATATCAAGGTCGTCGTCTTCCGATGGATTGAGGAATAGCGAAGAGACTAGAGACTCTGCTTCGTGGTTGTAGTCCTGTAGAAAAAAAAAAGAAAAAGAAAAAAAAAAATAGAATTATTACAATTTTTCTATCTCACTCTGTATAAAATAATAACAAAACAAAAAAAGGCAGTTTTCTTCATACATGTTTCTTATCATTCTTAACACACACCCTTTCAAAGTCATCTCTTTGCGGCATGTAACCAAGCTGTGCCGCTTCTTCAGGTGTTACATCTAACGGCGGTAGTCTAGATGTAAGATCAGGCGATAAAGGACCGTAATCTGAACTTGTTTGATCGGTGAGATTTGGTTTGTAACTTTCCGTCGAAGGCCATGTGTGTTTACCGATATTACCGTCCAGATATCTTGCGATGTATTCTTCTTTCGCTTCTGTTTTTTTTTTTTTTTTTTTTTTTTTTTGGGAATGAATTTCATTAATTAATTTTCATATCTTGATTATTTATCAATTTTAAAAGATAATTAATTAGAATATGAAAATTGAGATTAATATTAATTTATTTATTTATACCATCGGGAGTTCTGGTTTCAATATGTTTACTTATATCTTCCCAATTGCCAAATCCAAATTGTTCTATGGCGTCGAGAAGTCTGAGCTGTTCTCTCGCCGTCCAATTTCCCCGACCGCTGAATATACTAATCGTACCAGAATCCTGAATAATGAAATATTGTGATATTATGTTAGTTAGGATATAAATATTGGCGCAGTATCATATTCTATACATACAGAAACATACTAGGAAATTTTTGATTTAATATTACAAATCTCACCATGAATTGATAGGAGTGGTCATTCTTGTGTTGACCTATTTCAGCGCCGGCGGAAAAACACTGTGTGAATAAAATCGAGTTTTTTTATTATTATTATTATTATTATCATCAGCTTATTGGATCATTCATTCTACATTAATGAGATTCGTATATAAGAAAAGAAAAGAAATATCTAATAATTACAAATTTCCCGCCTCTCTAATTATTATTATCAACGACGTGAAATTAGTCACGGAAAAAAAAAAAGAAAAAAAAAAAAAAAAAAAAAAAAAGAGCAAGTAATGATCACGAATCACGAAGAGTGGGGGAGGCGGGGGATATATACATAATCAAGATATCTTTTTTTTTTGTTTTTATTAGTTGAGGCGAAAATCTAGCGAAAAGTTGTTAAAGAGGGGGCGAGGTCACATGACATTGTATACTACATACTCTCGTTCGAAGATTGAATAGCCTAGGTTCCCCCCTACCGACCCCCGCGAGTTCCCCCTTATTCATCATTTCATACGCCCAGCCCATGAGCCACTTACATACACACGACTTACCTGAAGGCATAGATCAAAGTCGGAACATTCGACGCATTTAACGCGTAGACCAGCGATGTCCTCTTGGCAATAAGTACAATTGTACTTAGCGTAGAGATCTGCGAAAAATGCTTTGATAATTAATAAATAAATATTTGATTATATTTTGTTCGTTATGAGGTATACGTATTATTTATTTATTTATTTTCGGATTTGGTTTTGTATAATATTGTCTTGTATTTGTTTTTGATTTTTTTTTTCTCTCTTTCTTTCTTTCTTTCTTTCTTTCTTTATTTCTTTATTTTCTATATATATTTTGGTTATTTTTATTGTATATAATATATATATAATAATCTTTTTAATTTCTTCACTAAGGAGGTAACTACGTACCCGCCATTATTGTGGTATGGCGTTTATTTCCAGAACGGTCTTGGTGACGTCACCACATACTACTAAAGGGTCACCAAAGTAAAAGAACCGTTTAATGAATCCATAAAGTGACGGATGATGATGATTTGGAAAATATATACCGTAAATGTATATATTTTAATATTGTTATTATTTATTTATTTATTATTTTTTTTTCTATTTATTTATTTATTTTTCTGTCTAAAAAAAATTTTTTTTTTTTTTTTTTTTTTTTTCCTATCTATCACCAAAATTAAATATCTCTCTACCCGACATTTATTTTACCGACACTTTTTGATATAGACCTCTATTTTATTTTTCGAATAAAAACCCCCCGTCCATATAACAGATTGAAAAAAAATGTTGTTTACGACTGTAGCGTCGTTTTGTTAATGCGCATGCGTTTCATGGCACCCCGCCTATCCCCGCCAACACACCATAGGGAATAATTTTCACTGCTACCAACTGTAAACGAAAATTTCTAGATTTATACTATTTTATATGAATTGTCACCTTATATTATTTAATTAATTACTCAAATTAATCGCAAATATTCATACTTTCATACACTAACGTTCCAAAATCGATTTTTCTATCGATTTTGTTCTACATTTATTTCGACAAAAGATAATCTCGACGAAATTATAATGAAACTATTGTTTTGCCGCTTTTCTTTTCAAATCACATTAACGCCGTGGTACGATCTGTCTAATCTATATATCAAGCCTTTTGCTCAATTTCGTTATTTATTTCTTTATTCTCGCTAAAAAATAATAGTTAGAAATGTTATTAGCTAATAACATCGTTCGTACTATGAGTAATCGAATTTTTCTATCGAATTTCATTCGTTCAAATACAATCTATCAAAAATCTATCTTTCTATCGCCAGAATTTTTTGCCAATATTACGAAGATGTTCAAATCTTCCAAAGTCTCTCAAAGATTCAGTGATAGTCCAAAGTTTAAAGCGTTTAAAGAAAAACAGGCTAAAATGCAGGTAATAATATTTGAAATTTGTGCCAACATCCGGATTCAATCCAGAAGCAAATTGAATTCAAAATATCATTATTGAGGCTTTTAATGCTTACAGTGTGACGATGGGTATCCAGTACACCTTAAGGGTGGTATGACTGATAAGATATTATACCACATTACTGTTGCGGCCTGTGTTATGGGTCTTGCACAATGCTTTTGGCTTTTCTACATTTTAGCAACAACTTAAAGCAACTGAACAAAGAAAAAGAAGAAGAAAAAGAAGAAGAATAAGAAGAAGAGGATATAAATTAAATAAATAATTGTCTTTAGTTGTTAGACGAATGTATATATTGTCTGAATTAATATATAAATTGAATAAATTTACATAGATAATGATAAATGTCTTTACTTTTCATTTCATAACACAATGATACAGAAAAATTTTCGTCTAATGTATATTACAACATCTTGCATAAATTTAATTATCTACATTTAATTGTTTAGAGCTTTGTTTTTTTTTTTTTTAGTTTACTTAATTAAAACAGAGGATTCAGCAATTTCATTTTCAAGGCACTTTCATGATCGAGTACCATCGTCGAAGCTTTAGGAATAATTAGCGTTTTAATAAAATCTAATAATCTCTTGGATTATATTATTATCAATGCAAAAAACTCCAACATTGGTACTCGAAATAATATTTAAGCAATAAATGATAATTTCTTTTTTTAAAACCTTTGGTATCACAGAGAGAAATATATTTACATATGTATTTTCATAGCGCATTGTGCTCTATATTATCTATAGGTATATTATTTCTCAAGCATTCGATGTATCGCCATCATCTTTTCGCTTATTTTTCATTTCTATTTTTTCACCTTCATTTAGAAGCACCTCTTCTTTCCTCTGTGCGAGTTCTTCAACAAGAACAGCCGGCCTGTTTATTTCAGGCTTAGAATTGGCCTCTTTCAATTTCTCCACTTCTTCAATTTGAATCTTTGATAATTCCGAGGTCAACTTAGCAGCTCTTTCTTTCCTCTTTGCAACCAATTCTTTCAAAGCTTCGCTAAACAACATTAGAGTCTCAGATATCGGCCTGTTTATATAATCAGCAGATATCTGATCGAATTTATCATCCTCGTCGGAAGACAGTTCGTTCTTTAGTTCGTTAAACTGATCTATAATTTCTTTGAGATTTTCCCTAGCGCCTTTAACGGCTTTAAGATCCTGCGTTTCAACAATATATTTGTCCATTTCAACAATATTCACTTCTAAAGATACGGCCCCAATTTCTTCTCCGTATTCAGTCGATAAATCGCTGTATTCATCGTCCGACCATTTCTTTAGAGAAGCCGGATCCTCGGAAGCTAAATCCTTCTCAAATTCTTTGAACTGATTTATTATATTCCTGATGCTTTCCTTCACGTGTATAACGTTTCGTTTATAAACTTTACTGCTCTTCTCAATCGGGGCTTCTTCCTTCTCTTTAGATTCATCTTTTGTAACTAATTTTGCCTTTTGTAAGCCGTCTATTTTCTCAGCTACGTTACGTCTCTGTATTTTAACTTCTTCTTTATCGAACTCTTCGTTATATTCGCATTCGTCATCGATCGATATATCTTTCTTAGATTTTGCTTCTCCCATTCTCTTCTTTATATATTTTTTCATAGACTTTTTAACGCCGCCCGTTTTATCATCTTCATTTTTCATTTCGCTACCAATCGGTTTTTCAAACACATTGTCATCTGTGTTCCCATTTATTTCCAAAGAACTATCTGCCGCTTCTTGCCGTTCTTCTTCGACTACTTCTGATATGGGTAATCCGGCTTCATTTTCTACACCGTCTTCTACAGTCTGTGTATGTTCGTTATATTCTATCGACTCTTGTTCATTAGATGAGTAAATTCTCTCCGACGATTTGGATTCACTTTGTCCAACAATTTCCACTCCAATTTCTTCCTCATTTTCAGTGCTCTGCAGTAAATCTTTTACCACATTATCTGTGTTTGAGATGTTTAATGAACTCTCATGCTCTGTTAAGTTCTCCGGCGTTTGCTCTATTGGATTTCCAAATGCCTCTAACGAGGCTTCGATATCTTCAAATATAACGTCAATTTGATCAAAGTCATCGGCTAGAATTTCAGAATCTAAAGCGATGCTTTTTGCATCGTAAAGGTTTCCTGATTCGTCGTTTAGATCTCTTTTGAGTCTGGCTTTAATTGGATCGTATTTGATGTTTGCTTTACGTTTCATTATGAAAATAGTTGGTTTTGTTTTAATTTTTATCGGCGGTATACCATTGTAGTTTAATGTAATGTGAGAAAACCCATCAACAGAATCTAATATCTCATGAGTTTTCATGTAGGGTTTTATATTCAGTGAATATTTGCTCTTTGCTTCCATTAGCAAATGAGTAAACTGGAGCATCTCTGGACTATCGATAGTTATATTTTCTTGTTTGGAATATCTGAAAGGTAAATAATCGTTTGGAAGAGTAATAAATCCGCCTAAATACTCTCCGAATTTGAATAAAAGGTAAATCGCATTTAAAACAACTTCGTCAACATATACAGGGTGAGTCTTTCCTGGTATCGAATGAGGGAGGGGCTTATCATCGCAAACGCTCCGCCCCTTTCTATTCGTGCGTGAAAATAAAAGTGGGTTTTTTTTCGATAGATACGACGATGATAAGTTTGAATAAAAAGGGGCGGAGTGTTTGCGCTGAGAAGCCAGTCCCTCATTCGATACCAGGGAAGACTCAGGCTGTATAACGAAATGGAATGCATTGCATACTTACATCCAATCATCGTTAGTCTGTGTGAATTTAGAGACTCCAGTTTGCGCCGTTAAGACATCGATATGAACGTGTACTGGTTCAGTTGCGTCTTTTTCTAATCTATGAAGTCTAGCAATAGCCGAACCTCCGGGGTAGTTTGAACCCGCTACGCAAAGCAGGAACATGGAAAATATCGCATTTAAAAGCACGTGAGCCAGAACAGCTAGCGCCAAGAATCCGTTCCATGGAGATTTGGCTCTATTTTCCCATCTGGAAGAGTAAAAATTGATTTATTTCAAAATTGGAATGATAATAACGATTGAAATAAGTAATACGCTTATATTCTGGTATTAGAATACTTACATTCTGTGGCAAGCAGCGGCTGCTCCAACGTTCAAAAGTGGAAAGACATAGATAATGAATCTCAGTTCTTTGTGAGGCAAAAACGAGAACAATAAGACAAAAAATATTCCTGGAATAGTGAGCTTACGCACTCTATTGTCCCATAACATTCCCAGCGGTAATAAGAGATATGAAAAAGCTAAACCACGGGGTAAAGCAGAATAAAAATACCAAAAAAAGGGTGAAGTCTAGAGTCTCGTGTTAAGGATAAAAGGTTTTTTTTTTTCCAACTCGCCGAATGAAGAAAAAGAATGACAATTTTATCTACGAGTAAAGGATACACCCCATTGATTACTTTTGTTGAGAATTGCGTTGAAGTAGAAGACTTCACCTTCAGGCCATAAAAAACGATTCCAAAAAATAGAATCTATGAGTATAGTGATTCCCAAAAAGAATATACCCGCAGGTATTGATATCTTGAGCAATCTGGAATTAGAAAAGTTAGATATAAAGATGGCATGATGGTTTGTGGCTAAAAATCAATATTAGAAGCTTGGATGAAACAAGAAGCTTTGTATTTATTCAGTTATGAAATTGGTTCCTTGATTTCAAGCATGAGAAATTTTGGGGAAATTAGATTTGAAGAAAGTTTGAAACCCAGAACACTGAACAAACTTGATTAAAGTTTTATAAATCATCATGATTCGTCCGAATTTCGATTCTAAGTACATATAGCATGAACGGCATTACATTATGATTTTGTATTTTCCCAGTACCTCGGTATCGAGAGTTTCATGTTAGCTAAATCATGAAGTAGAAATAATCCTAAGAGCATGGCTAATTCGGCTCTGAATATAACAATAGCTGCGGCTGATGAGCAGATGAATATTACATGGTTTTGTCTTAGCCATCCATAAAGAGCGAGTAGAACTGTAATAAGAATTAAACGTGATTAAACTTTGTGAATAATTCTTTTATACTGAGTGAAATTTTGTGAGAGTGTTTAAAAGTGTGTATAAAACAGAAATAGGTCTAAAAAAAAGAAGCTGCGCTGTGAGCGCAAGTAAACTAGCGATTTGTAAATTAAAAAAACAAAAAATAAATAAATAAATAAATAATCGTGGGAAATAAAATATCACCCATACCTTTGATATTTTTTTTTCAAATAATTATTATCAGACCTTGATGCTACTCATTGTATGCAATTTATTTATTATTACCAGTTTAGATATTAATCTGTAACATAAATCAATCGCACCTTTGAATACCTCGAATTTAATTTTAGATTAACATTTCTTAGTGTTCATTCAATTATATATTTTTCAACTCGAAATTTTGAACTCGAATTTAAACAACAGCATTTTTTATAGCGGCATCAGAGTCAAATAAAATGTACTTTAATTAATGGTCAAACAATCGGTTCCTTTTTTTTTTTTTTTTTTTTTTTTTACCGAAAAAATTGATAAATCAGGGTTTAAAAATATTGGCTAAATCTATTTTTGTTCATATAACGAAAAAATTGTATAACTTTTGCATCTGATTTTTCATATCCTGACCAATCTTGTTAATAAGAAAAGGATTAGCTACTGTTTTAGAGGCTTATTCACTAGACTGGTCATTGAGAAGTTGATTTTAAAAATCTTCAAAGTCCACCTGAGCGGATCCACGTCACCTCACTCAAAAAAAAAAAAAAAAAAATCTTGCAGACTGATTCTGGAATCATTTTGTTCGTAAAGGAATGCGCTTTCATACAAAACAATTTGATTTTGGAAAAAAAAAATTCTTTCAATTTTTTTTTCGTCATTTTTTTTTTTTAAATTTCGCTGCCATTTCCGCGGGACTCAGAGAAATTCATGGAGATAATTTTTTTTAGATACCTGAATCCTTCTCCTTCAATCAAAAAAAAAAAAAAAAAAAAAAATTCATGGAGAAAATACCTTTTACTCCGGCCTAGGTATTTTCTCCGTGAATTTTTTTTTATTCGGATTGAAGGGGAAGGATTCAGGTATCTAAAAAAAATTATCTCCATGAATTTCTCTGAGTCCCGCGGAAATGGCAGCGAAATTAAAAAAAAAAAAAAAATGACGAACAAAAATTGAAAGAATTTTTTTTTTTTCCAAAATGAAATTTTTTGTATGAAAACGCATTCTTTTACGAACACAATGATTCCAGGATCAGTTCGCTCCGATGAATACTTTCGGAGATATGGATTTTCAAACATAGCGGTGCAATAGCGGTTTACAAAAATTCACATAGTTCCAACTCCGCCATTTTTGAAAAAATTTCAAAATCCTTGAAGTTGTATTTCTTTTTTCCATAGTAAAAAAGATATTTTGAATGGCGCAAAGATCCGTGACTTGACAGTTTTTTTTTTTTTTTTGAGTCAGCCGACGTGGATCCGCTCACCTCTCAATCAATTCCAAATACAGAAGAACGAGGATTAAGTGGTGGACTTGAAAGATTTAAAAAATCACCCTTTCAAGTACCGCTCTATTATTCACCTAGAGGCATAGCCATTATATTTGGCAACGGACGGCTTAGATAATACATGAAATGATACTGCGTTACAGTGATCGCAATAAACCATTTCACAAACTGATCTCCAAATACTGACTGTAATGCTTGTCTGTACAGTTTAAACGTTGCGATAACAGTCAAACCCAGTACAGCTCTCACTGTAAAATAAGAAATTTTTTTATAAATTAGTTCATCCAAATCGAATATTTTGATCATATTTCTTTTATTCAAATGTTTGTTTTTTTTTTTTTTTTTTTTTTTTATTTTTTTTGGGAAAATCCTGATAAAATAAAGACCAATCAGTATCTACATAGCTTTAAATTAGGTTTTTTATTAATCGAGCTATACCAACTAATGAATTTTCTGTAACATAAATCTTCAAGAATTAAAAGTATGACACAAAATTTTTGTCAAATTTTGTGTCTTTTATAAGACTTTAAATATTATTTAGACATTAAATAGTAGGTTGAAAACTCACCTATATATTGGGTACAGAATTTGTTCAGATTTAGGTAATCAACAGCTGCAACAAAGGGCGTAGCAATGCCAGAAATGAATATTGGACCGAGAAATGTTCTTGGCACAACTCCAGGAAATTCATGATGATCGTACTAGTTTGTGATAGAAAAAAAAAGATAAAATAAAAAAAAAAAATAGTGAAAAAAAAAAAAAAAAAAAATGAGGATGCTGAAATCTTAACAATACGAAGCATTGATATTAAAATACAGTGTATTTGATGTCTTTATTGTTTATTTCAATATCAGCGTATTTTTGAACACTCAATTATATATTTTGAAAAAAAAAAAAAAAAAAATACATGTATATTATATAGTATATTCTACGTATATGGCGAAGTAATTGAATTACCCCTGGGCGGGGGGGGAGGAGGGGTAGAATTGAAGAGGAGAAGGAGAAGATATATTATCGGCTCTTATAGGGTTTATAAATATACATTCTAGTCTAAAATTATAAAGTGGCTATTCTACGTGATTTGAGTAGTTTAAGCATACGACGAGAATCGTCACAATAATGTGTCAAAAAATTAATTATAGCGAGGAAGGTGAATTGAGTTTATTTATTATTGCGGTGTATTTGTTATTGTTATGTTTGATTTTTTTTTTTTTTTTTTTTTTTTTTTTGTAAATTTTTTTAGACTTTTATGGTACACCTGTTTTTTTTTTTTTTTTTTTTTTTGTTATTGAATATTAATTAAACTATAAGGGAAGACTTACTTCTGTTAGGTTAAAGCCGTGGTATAGAATATCGTGCATTGCCTGGAGGTTGAAGCTTTCTTCAACTTTTGTGAACGGACAGTATAAAAGGTGGACAGCCGCCACTAGGATTATTACGTGATCCATTTTGCTCGACTACATTTAACCGACTATACCATATCAATGATGATATTTTCAGTTATTTTATTATTGCGATTATAAATATGGGAGAATTTAGATGATCGAAGATATTTATTTTATCTCGCAACAAATAGGTCCACGAATACGACGGACTGCAGACGACGTCCGGCTGTCGTCTGCTACTCGCCGGTCCCAGGCGCTAACCACTACTACGGCATACCTTTGCGCAGAAAGAAAATTTACCGCGAAATTTAAAAAAAATTTTTTGTTTTTTTTTTCAACTCAGATATCAACGAGTATACAAAGTATTGTATACATCATTTTCGGCCTTTTTTTTTCAGTCAAAGATACATCAAATGACTGTATTTTATTTCTTTATCTCTGTATATCATATAGATGAACACCTGATTATTGAATTATTTATTTCGCCTTATTAACCTATTGAACCCCTTATTGAATGCAACTTTACAAAACTACAGGACTGATATGTGGGTTGCATATCATAAACCGTACAGAAACAGTAGTTTGCAAATTTGACCGCGAGATGGCGATACAATTTATTACTCCGTTGGTGAGACTACAGGGTGGGCAAGGATGAGATCTGACCGAGGGGGTAAAGGCTGAAGTTAATTTAGAAACGTCATGTTTGAATTATCCCGCCTCAACTCGGCAGTCCATCAAAATTGGCGGGCGAGATTGTGATCGATTCGAATTTGAATTTCGAAATGATTATTGTATGGTATTGCGATTGCGATAAGAATTGAGAGATTAATAATAATAATAAAAAAAAAAAACATGAGAAATACGATAATTTTATTGTAATTATGAAGCAACCCGTAATTAAATTTTACATTTTTTTTTAATATAATTTATAAAGCAATATATACCTATAATCTATATCTATAGATATAAGCGAGTTAAAAAGAGCACGCGCTATACAATGAAATTAGAGAAAATCTTTCTCGTTTGTTTAATGTCTTTATTTAATGTAAATTTATTCATAGATTCATGCAAAGTATCTCCACTTCTACGGTTCTTCTGAATATTTGAACAGTATACCTAATAACTCAACGACCTTTCCTGGTTGCGACCCTGTATATATACCTACTCCTCTAGTCTACTGAATAATCTGAATCATTTAAAATTTACGACATTATACAAACATGAAAGATACACTCCAATCTTATTTTCAATGAATTAGCATAAATTTCGTTCTCCTTGATTCGCACAGGTGAATACATTACACAGTGATAACGGCGATACCGTAACAATGAATAAATTTACGCGCTCTCGTAGGGGCGTAGGCAATTCATCGTACTTCAATGTACCACGGGATGCCTATCGACAATCTAACAGGCGTTTTTGTTACACATTTTCAAAAAGGTTCACAGAGCTGTTACTCAAAACGATAACGTTCTTTCTCGTATTTGTCTGTGAAATTTGTTCATTAAAAAAAAAAAAAAAAAAAAAAAAAAAATAGGTACATTCTCTTATCTTGTGATGTTCAATAAAATATATAGAATCACGTTATAAAATGCGTATAATGAATTATGCGTCCATATAAGTTTTAATCGCATTGAGTTATTATTAATTGAAAAAAAAAAAAAATCGGATTACACATTGTAGTCTTTTTTTTTTTTTTTTTTTTAGTGATTATCAAATCGTGGGAGAAATATAATAACGAAGATCTCTAGCAAATTATAAAAATTCCACGAAAAAATTTACTGTATTGTGCTGTATAATAAGCACGTCTTGTTATCGGCTACAGAATGCGAACAATTGAACCGTTATATGAAGAATTTCTTTTCATCTTATTTAATACTGCGAAAATGCGTGGGGAGGGGGGGGGGGGGGGAGTTTATTTTTAAACTGAAATCCCTTCCCTTGCTGCAAAATACAGTAAGTGGGTACGAGCAATGTTAACAAATCCTGTTAACAAAGTAAATATTTGATAAAGATAAGCCCCATTAGCACTACGAGGCACAGTCTAGTTGGTAAACTTAAGTGTGCATTAATTTCAGTTCTTCATGAGATCTGACATCGATTTAACTTCATAAAGTATATATATTTATAACAGTGGTTCGTGTTCGAAACGAAATAAATTATAATATTTTAATTTTCGTGTATAAATTTTAGATTAAAAAAAAAACAGTGATGTACCTGTATACATACTATACCTATTAATCGGAAACGTTGTATAATAATTAGTTTAAAACGAGCTTAAAGAATACGGAAAAGTAAAGACATTCTAATTCGAAGTGTTTTTTTTTTTTTTTTTTTTTTTTAATGAATATACAGTAAACTAAGTGATTCGCAGTACTTTTACTTTATTTTAAATCACATACTAAGTCGGCTTTTCGCAAGTCTTAATTCGTCGATTGAATAAGTAAATAAAATAAAAAGGTGTAGAAAAGTTTTGTATATAAAGAAAAGTAGTTCACGACTCGATTTGACGCACGCAATAGAATATATAATGAATAATAATAATAATAATAATAATAATAATAATAATGACAAAGTTTTTTTTAAAAGTAAATATAATATACGAAATATCTTAGAATTTTGAAATTATTATACTTGTATTTGTTTAACGAGAGTATAAAATTCGTCGTATTTTTAATGTTGATACATAATAATAATATTTTACCTCACGAATAAATGTAAGGTATATACTAAATAAGGTATTATATGTATTTATACAAGACAAAGGTAAACTTTATTTTGTTGAAAACATATATATATATATATATATATATATATATATATACTTATCAAAGAAACATATATATCGCGTCATTAATGCCATAAGGTTGTAAGCGCCAAAAAAAAAAAATTTTTTTTTTTTTTGCGTATATGCCCAAACGATGTTATATGTCACGAAAAAAATTTTGCCACCAAAAATACGAAATTTTTTTATTTTGGCGCTTACGACCTTATGGCATTATAGTGACGCGATATTTTCAACCGCGTACTAGACGAAAACATAAACAACAAGAATATCATCACAAAAAACAAATAACAAGAGCAATTTGAGTTTGTTAATACATTTAATAATAAAATAACAATCTCAAATCGTGATTATAATATATATATATATATATATATCTACTGATGGCACGGAAATCTTAATTATAAAACGAATAATATATAGACTTAAGTGTTTCAATAAATAACTTACTTTCGAATATATATATATATATTAGACTGTGTCAAAAAAAAACCGACATCTTCTTTTCGTTCGGGCCCTTTCGAAAATAGTTAGTGCTTAATATAAAGAAAATTGTCCCCAAAGCTTAGCTATGTAGTTCGAACACAGAATTAGCGCATTTGAAAATAAGATTTCCCATGTATTTCAAATGGCAAAATTTGTTTATCTTAGTTTTATTTTTATAATTCTCTTCATTCAACTGATAAGAATAAAGTGAATATACGGTTTTGAAGGGAAAAAAATTTCTGAGAAAATGCATGAAAAAATTTTTTTTAATTAATTTGTCGAAAAGTAAGTAGTAATCAAATATACATATGACTTTTAAACCACTGTAACTCGTTAACGGTTCAATCGAGCAACTTGGGCCAAAGGACTATTTTTGTAGATCATAAAATTCTCTACAAAACCGTATATATACTTTATTCTTATCAGTTGAATAAAGAGAGTTATAAAAATAAAACTAGGATAAACAAATTTTGCCATTTGAAATACATGGGAAATCTTATTTTCAAATGCGCTAATTCTGTGTTCAAGCTACATAGCTGAGCTTTGGGGACAAATTTCTTTATATTGAACACTAACTATTTTCGAAAGGGCCCGAACAAAAAGAAGACGTCGTTTTTTTTTTGACACAGTCTAATATATATATGTATAAGTAAAAAACAAGTATGTCTATATAAACATACCAATCCCATTTTACAACTACGTGAATTTCAAAAGGTGTGAAACAGATTTCAACACATATTATATAGTTCGTCCCAAATTGGTTGGTCTATAAATAAAATGTTATAATAGATCAAATAAGAAGACATTTTTTATATGAGACAACATACAAAATTTCAAAATTTTATTTTATGTACTAAATTTTGAATAAAAACTAAAAAAAAAAAAGAGACAAAAAAAAAAAAAAGAAAAAATTGTGAATAAAGAAAAGGCGCACGTAGAAGATTTAACCGCAGAAGTTGCCCGCAGCGCGATAGAATATACCTATATAGGTATAATGTCTAATCGAAAAGGCAGAAGTCGTAATATATAGAGCTAAGAGCGTGGAATCAATCCCGGTTAACAGATACAAGGAAGAGATTGAGTGAGGGATGAAAATCTCTGTTATAAACTATAGCTAGTGCGTTCGCTAGTATAGTGCGGTGTGAAAATAGGCGTTTCTGTGTGCGTCGACGACTCAGAGTCGTACTACTACCTATAAATGAGATATATAGGTACGAAGAGTTAAAATCTCGAATCTGGGAGGAGCGCGAGCGCGGCGTCGAATACAGACGCGCGAGGTTCGTGAGTCGGTTACATTGTTCATATACCCATCTATCTACAGGGTTTGGCGAGAGAGTGGCGCATGCTCTTGGTAGCATACCCACTACCGCGCTAACATTACCGAACACGCGAAAATCCATATCGAAGTATCCCGCTCTCTAGTCTCTTCGTTCGCTGTACACATTTTGCCAGCGTGTTGCAGACTAGCAGCCGCGACGCGCGGAGAGTCGAACAATCTGAGAGTCCGAGGAGAGTCCTCTGAGAGTCGGAGGAGTCGGAGGAGTCGGAGGAGTCGGAGACGTTAGAATTTAGAACTTATACTTATACGTTAGAGTGCGATATTCGCCGCGACTTATATATAGAGATATATAATAATAATAATATAACCATGTCGTCGAGACGCGGATCATCTATAACGAAATATTATGGTGCTGCAGCTGCAGGTGCCAATAAAGGCGTGAAAGAATTAGAACTCAATTATTCATTATTATTCGAATGCTGTTGATGATAAAAAAAAACATTATCCGTTACATTTACTACACCTATTATATTAATATATTACTATAATATTATCTTGAAAATTTTTATTTATACTATAATAATTATATAATATATATATTTTTCAATTTAAATAAAGAAAAATTAAAAAAAAAAAAAAAAGAAGAAGAAGAGAAGAATAATATAATATAAGAATATAAGAATAAATATATAAAGGAAGACAGATGGAATAGAATTATATATACATTATTATTATTATTATTATTATTATTATTATTATTAATATAATAAGAAAAATTTTTTACGAATAAGAACAAAAAAATTGGAGAAAAATGATGGCAGGTGTTTCTGTGAACGGGACAAGACCCGTTGAAGTAAACTACATCCTTAATGTATTGAATTCAATAAACGAATTAAACGAATCGTTGATAACCGAGGAGGTGAAGTGTTCGCTTACAAAATTTCGGCACCAAGAACAACCCCATGAAACTGGATGCGAGGTTGATTGGGACTCGCTTCTTTGCTGGCCTCATACACACCCTGGAAGTCTTGCGATTTTACCATGTTTTGAAGAACTGAATGGCATTCGTTACGACAATTCTCGTAAGTATATTTGTTGTTATATCTCTTTTAGAATTTTTTTTCTATATTTGAATAATTGAATTTCAAATGAAAAAATTTTTGGAGAAAAAAAAAACGCACAAAAAAAAAAAGCGCACAAAAAAACAATAGAACGGATTGGACCCTTAAAAGCAAACATCGCTGAGATTGCAGGTCGCGTTTAAACGAAAATCAACGGTTTTTGTAATTTGAAAAGAGAGATTGAGACCGTCCTATACCTAATATAAGAGGTCAAGAAATTTTTATCAATTTTTTTACTCCTTTATTATATTGCGTCACTAATGCCACAAGGTCGGAAGCGCCAAAAAATTATTTATTTTTTTTCGGATATGCCCAAACGATGTTAGATGGCATGAAAAAGACTTTGCCATAAAAAAAAAAAAACGATTTTTTTTTTTTTTTTGTGCTTACGACCTTATGTCATTAGTGACGCGATATACTCAATCGATTGTTCAATTAATGCAAGGAGGCAATATGAGAGTTAGCAATTGAATTATTGTAATGTGAAAAATTTGTGGATATTGAAAAATTCATATCTCGAAATCTATACACATTGAGGGTTGAAGAATGGGAAATTCAAAATACCGAACGATTGTTATCACTGATCAAGTATATGATGAGAGTAAACAAAAAAAAAAAAAAAAAAAAAAACAAAAAAGAATTTGCTACGGAATTGAAATTTTAATTGGGTACTGGCAGAGTTTACATAAAATTTCCTATATGTATGTAAATATGTATGTATGAATGTGAGTTTATATCTTGTATACCGTGTCACTAATGCCATAAGGTCGTAAGCGCAAAAAAAAAAAAAAAAAAAAATTTTCGTGTTTTTGGTGGCGAAATCTTTTTCGTGACATATAACATCGTTTGGGCATATCCGTAAAAAAAAAAAAATTTTTTGGCGCTTACGACCTTATGGCATTAATGACGCGAATTTTACATTACTTTATACAATATACGCACGCTATTATATGTTTATCCGCGTGGTGTTTATCTTCCCACGAGTTTACGTCGAATGATCAATTATAATACATACCACCTATATTATATGTTATTCAAGTCGATTAAAGTAAACCGTTTCTCTTTGATCGTATACGAGTCCTTTATACCTATATAAGATAAGAAGATCAGACCTTTTTATTAAAAAAGATGAAGAAAAAAAGTTGAGAATAAAAAAAAAAAAAAAAAAAAAAAAAAAAAAAAAAATAATATACCTATACTTATATCAAGGGAAATAAAGAAAGGTAAAGGATAATTTAAAGGGAAGAATTTCGCGTCATTTTTATATACATACAATGGCTTTTTATCCGATCGATATATATACCTATATGTATATGAGTTGTTGAATGAAATTGAGGAGAGAGAGAATTGACGTTTGTTTACCCTTGTGGTATAAAAGGGGATGAAAATATTAAGAAAAAAGCTAAAAAAAAAAAAAAAAATTTTTTATCTTTAATGCAGTATTGAGTATATATAGAGTATATATAATGTATATAATATGCTCTATGTACAACGTTATGGAGCTATTGAGCAGTTTATATCGAACACTGGAATAACTTTATTTTATATATATATCTATACCTATATTGAACATCAAATGCACACGGTTTGAACTTTAACACCGCTTTTATGTGGGCGAAAGTTATAGTATAGGTAGTACATACATAATTCATAGCGGGAGTATTCGTGGAAACGCTTCATAGGACGCATGCATATACGCGCAGGCAATTCAAAATGCCAAAGAATATTACGGGGATACCGCATGTATACCTATAGTGAAGGGTACCCTAAGAAATTTGTTTGAATCGATGGATCTTCGAATTTTTTTTACCGAAAAACGATAGCTCGACCGATGCAGAGTGCGGTTGAACGCCCTTACCATGAAATGTTTGGAAATTGCGGGCAAAATTAGGGGGACACCCTAAAAAATTTTTGAAAATTTTCGTATTTTACTTCAGAATGCTTTTTCCTTTTGTTTTTTTTTTTTTTTAAATTTTTTTTTTCTCTCCCCATTTTGCCCGCCCTTTCCCCAAGTTTTCATGATATAATATAGTTGATTTGGTGTTTGAAGTTTGCTACATAGAGTTATAAAGTAAATAACGAAATTACACACGTTTTTAACAATTTTCATAAATAACTACGAAAAATTTTTTAAGGGCGCTAATTTTTCCCTCTCTCTCCCCTATACATATACAATTTAGGGTGGGCCAAAAAAAAAAAAAAAAGACTAATTTTTTTTTTTCCTTAGTTACCATGAAAATATTATTCAGGATGACGAAAAAAAAAATAAATTCTCTCAAAGTTTGACCTCTTAATATTAATATTAAGGGGTGGCTTATCGTGATTTTTAATTTCCCATTTAAATAAGACGGTATATGTTTTTTTTTTTTTTTTTTTTTTTGTTTGGAATTTTATTCCGTTCTAACGAATCATCGTGTTGTAAAAATCGATACATATTCTTGTAGGAAATTGAACGATCTCCGCAAAAAAGGTCTGATACGATTTTTCGCTAAGTCGAAAAAAAAGTCGTCATATTTCGCACCTTGGCGACGAAGGTGACACAACTCAAAAAATTTCATCAACACTTTTTTTTTCTTTTTTTCGATTTTTATCCCTTCCTTCATCTCAATATGGCATTAACTCGAAAACGCCATTTTTTGAGTTGTGTCACTTTCGTCGCCAAGGTGCGATATATATACCGTTTGAGGTTGAACTTTAACCTTGAATAACTTTCAAACGAGTAGACTTAGCGAAAAATCATATCAGACCTTTATTGGAGATCGTTTAATTTCCTACAAGAATATGTATTGATTTTTTACAACACGATGATTCGTTAGATTGGAATAAAATTCCAAATTAAAAAAAAAAAAATTTAAAAAAAAAAAAAAAAAAAAAAAAAAAAAACATTTCCCGTGTTATTTAAATGGGAAATCAAAAATCACGATGAGTCAAATATTGAGGGAATTTTTTTTTCGTCATCCTGAATAATATTTTCATGGTAACTAAGGAAAAAGAAAATTAGTGTTTTTTTTTTTTTGGCCCACCTTAATATACATACAATATAAATCGTACCTTAGATTTTGCATACAATTTTTATACATCAATACACCCACACGTGTTATAATAATATAGCCAACATCAATTCATATATACCGAATAAAAAATAAAAAATAAATAAAAAAGTTATATTTTACACACTAATTTCAATCACTTTTTATTAAAAAAAATTATTCATTGTCTTTTTTTTTTTTTGCCTTTACGTTCATTGTTTTTATTCAAAAACACTCATAATGTATTAATTACTCCACAATTCATTAACAATTTATTTCACCAAACTCGACTGCCGCATAGCAGCAACCGCGAGTTTAATCATCACAATTTCGAATTTCCTCATTCCTGTAAAGCGAATCTGTGTTTCCCATATAGTATAAAAACAGGGGTAACTGATATGTATCATTACAGTTCTGAGGCAATGGTTAACATCATGTAGGCGTATATCGTAAGAAAGAGTCGCTTCAGTCTTCGTATATATAATTATATTATATGCGATCATATTATAGAACCAGCAAGGGTAGTTTGATGCCATTACTAATTATACACAGAAAAAAAGGTTAACTTGAGCCAAGAAATAATTTTGCGGTCCAAAAAATGAAGACCGAAATTTTTTTCGGATCAAATCAAAAATTTTCTCGAGCCAAGAAAATTTTCCAAATTTTCCAAATTTTCCAAATTTTGCGGTCCAAAAAATGAAGACCGAAATTTTTTCGGATCAAATCAAAAATTTTCTCGAGCCAAGAAAATTTTCCAAATTTTCCAAATTTTGCGGTCCAAAAATGAAGACCGAAATTTTCTCGGATCAAATCAAAAATTTTCTCGAGCCAAGAAAATTTTCCAAATTTTCCAAATTTTCCAAATTTTGCGGTCCAAAAAATGAAGACCGAAATTTTCTCGGATCAAATCAAAAATTTTCATTTTTCATTTTTGGACCGCAAAATTATCTTGAATCAAGTGAACATTTCTTTCTGTGTAGTTATACCTATTCTTGTTATATTTATTCAATATGAAAAACAGAAATATCTAGTAGGTATGCATTTTCAATGGAAAAAGCTTTACAAATTGACGTTTTTTCCAACGTCTTTACTTCTATACTTTTCTACTTTTTTCTTCTCATTTTTTTTTTTTTTTTCTTTTTTTCTTTCGTTTTCTTCTTCTTCTTCTTCTTCTTCTTCTTTTTCTTCTGTTTTGTCTCTTTTATCTGCTTCTGTACATTTGAAATTAGGCTCGAAGCAGTTTAGATTTAATGGTAAAAGTGCTGCTTTTAGAGCGCGAGACAAGTTGATTGGTCTTGGCGTGGGAGTTGGAATGGTTATACATATATATATATATATACCTATATACTACATAGAGATGGGGGTGAAGAGGAGTAGGAGATGAGGAGATTGTGTGGTCGAAGCAGAGTAATTTGGTCTTGAAGGATAGCGAGATTAGGGTAGCTGCTGCTGCTTCTGCTTCTGTTTCTGCTGCCTGCTGGTGCGGCTGTGCTGTCTGCTACCTGCTGCTATGGAATCTTCGCGGAGAAAAGAAATCGTACGAAATAAGTAGTAGAAATAAGGTATTACTATATAGCCTGCAGGAAATGAAAAGAGATCTTTTATAATAAGATATATATATATATATACCTATACCTATACCTATACCTAATAAGAGAAAAGAAGTTAAAAAAGAAAAAGCAATCGGAAAATAACTCCCACGTAGTATATAATGTTCAATATAATATTATTATATATAATATATACGTACTTCTATATATTTATTATATATATAAATTGAAATTACACGCTATATATCGTTACTTAGGTATACCTATAGTATCCAATTTATTTTAATCCGCATTTCTATCTTTCCGTTTCACAAATAGCGGAAGAAAAAAAAAAAAAAAAAAAAAAAAAAAAAAGGTGAGGCAATAATCTTATACATTTTATAATCCTATGTAGTAGACCGGTTCAAAAAAATCGACTATTCTTTTTTTTTTTTTTTCAATTTTAGCATTGAAATACTTTCGGGGGCATGAAAAAAGATGCCTATTAAAAGCGGAGCTCTTAATATTAAGATTTAGAGGTCGCTCATAGCGGATTTCTATTTTCCATTTGAATAGCATAGGAATTTTTATTTTTTTTTCTTCAGAATTTCTTAGCTCACAAACCAATGAACAAATCCAAATGACTCTTACATATTTTGATAGGGGATTGAACACTCTAAAAAATGTATCTATCATTGTGGAAAAAAAATCACAAAAAAAAAAAAATAGTTTACTCAACTATAAATTGAACTTTGAGCTTGAATAACTTTGGAAGGAGTTAATTTATCAAAAAATGATAAGAGAAGCTTTTTGTAGAGTGTTCAATTTCGTATGAAAATATGTATGAGTCATTTGGATTTGTTCATTGGTTTGCGAGCTACAAAATTATATATATAAAAAAAAAAAAAAAAATTTCCTATGCTATTTAAATGGAAAATAGAAATCCGCGATGAGCCCACCTCTAAATCTTAATATTAAAAGTTACGCTTTTAACAGGCATCTTCCCCCCCCCCCCCCCCCCCCCCCCCCCCTGAAAGTATTTCAATGCGAAAATTGAAAAAAAAAAAGAATAGTCGATTTTTTTGAACCGGTATACTATGTAGGTAGGTATATGATATTATATCGAAAACAGTATTACACATTAGTTATATATATTATAGTATTTGGAATAATATGTTAATTAACTAAAGATTAGAGTATACCCTTGCAGGGTAGGATATTAAAATGATGGTTTACGTAAAAGGAAGTAAATTTTACTGTATACCTACTGCAGTTATATCACAGCTCTCGGTACGTTCTGAATCCAATTAATTATGATTTTATTAATTAAATAAAACTTGTTATATATTACCTGTTGCGCGTTTATATACTAGGCATTATATAATATATATATATATATATTAATCCGGAGTATACCTTACCTATACCTATAGGTGCATGTTGAGTTTCTGGTTTATAAACTTTGAAACTGAAAACTCATTCATCAAAATAATTATACTTCGAAAACTACGTCTCACGTATATATATCATATATATATATATATATATATATATACAAGTTGTTATCAAGTTCTGATCTGATATATCAAATATACTATATTATATCATACATCGCGTTTATATGTCAGAACTTTATATATATATAAAATATATTTACATATATCGAAGGGGATCAAAAAAAATAAAAAAACCTTACAACGCGGATTTCATCGTAAAATTTTATTCCAGTGATATATAGCATCAGCTGTAATATCAACCCTCTTGCTATAAAATTAATAGAAATAAGATTCGCAATTCGAGTCTGTATATACATATATATAGGTACTATATATATATATTATGCATGTAGTTCCTGCAGGGAATAGAAACCACAGCCAAAGATCCTGTAGATCGGATATACATATATATAGGTATAGGTATATAGCTGTTATATGGTTACATATGTACTATATAAATATATATATATATATATATATATATATATATATATATATATATATACACATGGAGAATTTTGATGAATAATTTAATGGTAAAGCGACCCATATATAGTGATTAAAAATTAAATACAGTTATACTCGAGGGGTACTATGGTATATAGGTGTATAATGTAGGTATATAGGTATAGGTATATACCAAATAATTCCGCTCGAACAAATTTGATTCTCGTCCGCCATCTAGTTTATACCGAATGGTTCGCAAAGTCAGAGTACGACGCCGACAAAGTTAATTTTCGTATGTATGTATGTATGTATGTATGTATGTATGTATGTATGTATGTATGGATGTGTATATGTACCAGTTTTATATACCTATATCATATCAACGTGATTTCGAGCAAGAGATCGAAAAGGCCTAAGAGCTGCTTCGTGCCAGCTTTCGAGCTTTAGGGTTCTGAAGGATTGTGAATTCCGAGTTTGCAACCCTCTTTTAACTATCCGCGGTGATACAATGAAACTCGGTATATATAGGTATATAATACGTATAGGTATACTATAGTATACAAACTCGAATTCTTCCCGTCAAATTATTTCCCGAGGAATGAGATTATATTAAAACGTGGAAAAGGGCCAGGATTTCTGACGTTTCGACTTCTTACGATTCATTATTATTCTTTGTTTTAAGGCCCATCCCTAGTCGCCCACCTCCTTTTAGTCGAAATGTGTCACATTTCGATTATTATCCGAGCCCAGGCGTCAAAAAACGCAAAAAAGGCCAACTTAGCGCAAATTCTATTTCAATTCCGAACACATACGTCCAAAAAAAATGTTCGTTTCGTGCGAAAATAGAGTCTACAGATGGTTTTCACATTGTTAAATAATTATTCGAATTCGATTTCCTCGGCGAACAATGTAAAAACTATCTGTAGACTTTATTTTCGCACTAAACGAACATTTTTTTGGACGTATGTGTTCGGAATTGAAATATAATTTGCGCTAAGTTGGCCTTTTTTTGCGTTTTTGACGCCTGGGCTCGGATAATAATCGAAATGTGACACATTTCGACCAAAAGGAGGTGGGCGACTAGGGATGGGCCTTAAACCAGATATTGAATTGATTTATTTCTACCTAATATTACGTAATAAATCTGATATTATCGTCCAGTCACAATCTTATTATTATTATTATTATATTATAACTGTTATACATATATATATTGAGGTAAATGAAACAAACTCTCGATTACTATGTACATTGTACATATATATAACTTGTCTAGGTGTGTATACATACGTATACCTCATAGATTTACTTACAGTTTGCTTAAAGCAAATAGTCTGTTCTTCAGCTGCACGAGTTTGAAATTAACTTATCAAGTTATTACGTCTAGGTAGGTATAACGGGCCGATAATATCAACCTTCTTGTATAGGGGAGAGTGGCCTAAAGTGGGTACGTTAAAGATAAAAGCCCAAAAAATCTTAGTTTTCGTTTGATTAAAATAACAATTTTGGTTTTTTTGATTAGGAGGATTATCGAACTTCAAAATAATAAATCATAATTGTATCATTTTGTATCAAGTAATCATTTATTATCAAAAATTCAAAACTCCTCAAAAACCCGCTTTGCCCTGATAGGGGGCCTAAAGCGGGTATGCGCTATAAGCTTGATAAATCTTAGCACATATTAATTTGTCTGAACATTAATGATCAGACTTTAATCATACATCTAATTATCGTTAAAAAAATGACTCTTTAAATAGTTATTTCAGACTCATTTCATCAGTTTTAAGTAACTAAAAGTCGCTAAAAGTCTCTCTACCCGCTTTGCCCGGAACCACATTTTTTACTTAAATGCATAAATAAATGTACTACTTTTCGACTGGTCAAAAGTTACATACTTTCATTTTTTTTTTTCAAAATTCACCAATTTTTTTATATTGCGCCTAGTTACCCCATGTCACACCTCCGATCCTCGAGTGGGACTGATTGAAACTTGGGAGTGTTTGGGTAATCACGGTATACGTACACTGAGAGAAAAAAGTGGTTGAATGAAACAAATATTCTTTGATCCAACTAAACGCGGCGGTTACGGGTGGCGAAATGAATATTATGTTGATGTGACAAAATATTGGTTGCTTGAACTGAATTTGTTTGATTCAAATGAACAAGAGGTGTTATGGTAATTACGGCTTATTCATTCAGACAAAATTATGGTTGAAACAACTATTTATTAACAACAGAATCCATATGTTTGATTCAACCACTTTTTTCTCTCAGTGTACACATTTACACTCGCGTTGCATGCGGCAGTATACGAACGCCTACCCGCTTTAGACCACTCTCCCCTATATGAATTATTACGTATGATATTCATATAGTATGTAATTTGCAAAAGTTCAAAAATATTGCCAGACAAAAATTTGAACAGTAAAATTTTACCAATTTTTCTTTCAAAAATGTAATAATCATAACGAACCGCTATTCGGTACCTATATATACCGCGTATATAACAGATCAAAGGTGTCAATATGTGTTATATTTGTTATATTATATTTATGACAATTAACGTGTGTCAATTTGCAAAGCTCTATTAAAACCACATCAATGGATGTCATTATTCATTACGTAGGTGTATATATACATATATATGGGTAGTTCTACAGACGGTGGAATAAAACACGACAATTATGTGAATCTCATTTTTTGTCGATAATTGAGACAAAAAGTATGTAGAGGTCAAGGATGTACTATAAAATAACGAATCTCAAACGAGCCAGACAAAATTACGGCGAATATCAATTTTATAGCTGTTTTTCGATTTTCGATGGACAGGGAAGTGAGAAAATGTGAAGGGAAGTGGAAATTAAATCGAAAGTTGTATATTAAGTCGGTGTTTAAAATAGTATTATTATATTTTGAGCACAATGTATTTCATAAACCAACTTGAAATTAAAAAATATATAGGGATTTGTTTATTGTAGCTGCCAGGGAAATGATAACCTATCCAGAGAAGTGAAATTCATAAAACAATCTCTTTCACTCTTGCGCTTTTTTCTAATATTACTTCTCTATTTTGAGACTTTTTCTTTGGTTGAAGCAAAAAAAAAAAAAAAAAAATTCTCACTTCCCTGTCTACGTAAAGGGATGATGCACAGGGAAGTGATACACAGGGAAGCAGGGTTGGGCAGTATCGGTTACATTGTGTAATTAATTACCGTAAAATTACAAATTACAATTGTATTTAGTATCGGATTTTTTTCTAAATACTAAATACAAATGTATTTAGTATCGAATTTTTATCTAAATACAAATTACAATTGTATTTAGTATCGGATTTTTTTCTAAATACAAATTACAATTGTATTTAGTATCGGATTTTTTTCTAAATACTAAATACAATTGTATTTAGTATCGAATTTTTATCTAAATACAAATTACAATTGTATTTAGCATCGGATTTTTTTCTCAATACTAAATACAATTGTATTTAGTATCGAATTTTTATCTAAATACAAATTACAATTGTATTTAGTATCGGATTTTTTTCTAAATACAAATTACAACTGTATTTAAAATCGAATTTTTTTCTAATTACAAATTACAAATCAATGGCTCAGTCGAATAACGCAGTATCTCGCGAGCCACTCCGAAATCGATCTGTAGTACAGACTTATTAGTCCAGGCGCGCTAGACGATTTACAAAATACGAATAAAATAATGGAATAATGTTTTTTTGTAATTTGTAATTTGTATTTAGATGAAAATTCGATACTAAATACAATTGTATTTAGTATTTAGAAAAAAATCCGATACTAAATACAATTGTAATTTGTATTTAGATAAAAATTCGATACTAAATACAATTGTATTTAGTATTTAGAAAAAAATCCGATACTAAATACAATTGTAATTTGTATTTAGAAAAAAAAACCGATACTAAATACAATTGTAATTTGTATTTAGAAAAAAATCCAATACTAAATACAATTGTAATTTGTATTTAGATAAAAATTCGATACTAAATACAATTGTAATTTGTAATTTGTGGCTAGCTAATTACTAATTCGCCCAACTCTGCAGGGAAGTGATATTTTCGATGTATTTCGGCAAAATCACTAAATAAATATATTTTAAATCAAATTTAATGTTATTGAATTAATGCATGCAAGCTAACCTAACAATATTGTGTAATAATATCTAAAACATATTCAATATTGTTTATATAAATGGATACCAGGGGAGTGTGAAGTTGTCTGGCCCAGACTCGATAACCGGCAATGACCGCACAGCCCTGACCAACCGCTTGACGAGTTGGCCGAAACACGAGTTTCATTAGGCTAACTTAACTTCGTACTTTGATAAGTGAGAACAGTAAGGTCACGTACTATTCATTTTGGGGGTGATTTTAACGTATTCGTAACCGGCAGGGAAGTGATACAAAATTTGTTCGCCTATATTCAGTAATGAATAAAGTGATAAAAATATGGAATTTCAACATGATTATTTAAGTTAAATTCAAGTAACACTTATCGTAACTCTTATTTGAGTGGTATTTTTTACTAGTCAACCTTTTATACACTTTTATTGTGACTTAGGTCGCAAATTCTGAGAATTCGCCCCACAGGGAAGTGATAATTTTCCCTATTTGAGATCATTTTTTGTCTGAAAATTTTTTATTCAAACGAGTTGAATTTCAGTGCCCAGCTACAAGCCGAGTTAAACTTAATTAATATGTCGTGATAAATAACTTTGATTGCTAAATTGAGGAGCTACGAAGTGAGCCTCTCAAAATTCCCTGATCTGTAGAACTACCCATATATTAGACCGGTTCAAAAAAAATCGACTATTCTTTTTCTTTCAATTTTCGCATTGAAATACTTTCAGGGGGCTGAAAAAAGATGCCTGTTAAAAGCGGAGCTCTTAATATTAAGATTTAGAGGTCGCTCGTCGCGGATTTCTATTTTCCATTTGAATAGCATAGGAATTTTTTTTTTTTTTTTTTTTTTATATAATTTTGTAGCTCACAAACCAATGAACAAATCCAAATGACTCAAACATATTTTCATAAGAAATTGAACACTCTACAAAAAGCTTCTCTTATCATTTTTTGATAAATTGACTCCTTCCAAAGTTATTCAAGCTCAAATTTCAATTTATAGTTGAGTAAACTATTTTTTTTTTTGTGATTTTTTTTCCACAATGATAGATACATTTTTTAGAGTGTTCAATCCCCTATCAAAATATGTAAGAGTCATTTGCATTTGTTCATTGGTTTGTTAGCTACGAAATTCTGAAGAAAAAAAAATAAAATTCCTATGCTATTTAAATGGAAAATAGAAATCCGCGATGAGCGACCTCTAAATCTTGATATTAAGAGCTCCGCTTTTAACAGGCATCTTTTTTCACCCCCCCCCCCCCCCCCCCCCCCCGAAAGTATTTCAATGCGAAAATTGAAATAAAAAGAATAGTCGATTTTTTTGAACCGGTCTAATATATATGCTTTTGAAAATTTTATTACTATATGAAAATAGGATTTGAAATTGATGATACCTAATTCGTTGTGAAAGCTGGATATATAATATCAAAGGTTCAAAAACTCGATTAATAATCCGCGAATCTATACAGCTTCCCAGGATTATAGTCAAGGCTTATATAAAAAAAAGGGGGAATGTTAACGCGTTAATTATTGTGTACGTAGTTATTATACCTATATATATGTATATTAGATAAGCCCCGTCACTTTTCGATATTACAGATTTATCATATACATAATAGGGTGACAACGTGATAGCCAAGTTTATTTTTTTTTTTTTTTTTTTTTTTTCATTCACGAGTTAATGCACTTCACATATTTTTGTTTATCATTCGCAATCTCGGATGAAATTTTTAATTTTTAATTCTTTTTTTAGTTTTTCGTTTGTCAGAAAGATAGAAATTTTTTGAAACACCTTATTTCACTGACTGACTAGTATTCTAATTATTATTAATAAATTAGTATGAAATATTGGCTGTTAATTATCACTTTAATTGCGAACAGTGTGCACACTTCGGTTTGTATTAAAAATTAGCTAAAATTAATGACAGTGAAAATTTAATACATTTAATTAGTCATAATTGCTTTAGCACAGTTCATTGTCAGTACTTAAACTTAATAATTCGCTCCCTTCCCTTCTTCATTAATTAATACTTTTGAGGGATCATTTTACACGGTCCGTGTAACCCTTGTTAAATATATATAGGTAGTATATATTATATATAATATACCTTTATACAACAGCTATGGGTGTTTATATGTACATAATTAAGCTAAATTCCAATTTTGCTTGAACGCGGGAAAAGGGCTGCGCCCAACCCTTTTATTATGTATATCCTGCTCCTCTACGCGTTTACCTATATGCATATGTATGTAGAATTTATACATAAATATTATATACATAATATAACAGATATATATATATATATCTTAGGGTGTGCCAAAAAAAAAAAAAAAAAAAAAAATTCAAACGCACATCAACATTTCGGTAGAGCATCTCAAATAGAATATCTCAGCCAAATATGAGCTCTTAATATTGATATTTAGAACTGCCTAACTCAGTTTTCCCATTTTTGATTTGAATAACACGTGAAAAAAAAAAATCGAAAAATTTTCGAATTGTTTTTTTTTTCGTAACCGGCTTGATTTAGAAACTATCTGAATACAGATTCTTATAGGGAATTTCACGCTCTACAAAAAAGTATTGAGATAGAATTTTCCTAACTCTCACCGATTAAGAGATATTCGCCTATAAACATTGAGTCATAGCGTCATGGAGTCATATGACTCTGGGAAAAACAATTTATTTTTCAATCGCGCATCAAAATTTCGGTAGAGCATCTCAAATAGAACATCTCAGCCAAATGTGAGCTCTTAATATTGATATTTAGAACTGCCTATTTTAGTAACTAAAATTAGTAACTAAATTAGGCAGTTCTAAATATCAATATCAAGAGCTCATATTTGGCTGAGATATTCTATTTGAGATGCTCTACCGGAATGTTGATGTGCGTTTGAATTTTTTTTTTTTTTTTTTTGTGCACCCTATTATATCTGCAGTATATGATATCATGAGTATCAGTATCCACGATACGTAATATACTATATATACCGGGAGTATTCGTGAAAACGCCTGCATACAGGCAACTCAGAAGTCAAATGATCAGGTCTTATTTCGCATATTGCGTGCCCATTAATTGGCTACGTGAGAACAAAACCTCATTCGCTTGATGTTTGAGTTGCCTGTATGCAGGCGTTTTCACTTATACCTATGAATTAGCGTTTTCACGAATACTCTCGGTATATAAGTAGGTATATATTTACAATCTAGGTATACCAGCTGAAAAAATCTCTGCCGCAGAAGCCAGATATCGCGTAATACCTATGTATAGCTGTATGTATTATAAAAAGTGTTATTAATCTGAACGAAGGATATAGACTATAAAACGATTTACGTATACCCTTTCATTGTTTATTATACATTGTTTTTTTTTTTTTTTTTTTTTTTTTTTATCATCTCTATATACAGAGATTACCACTCGATTAATAACACACCATTCATTCTATGGCGTATCTCTCTTTGTTATAGAATATCTTACATATATATATATATATATACATTGGTATATATTTACCTTTATATACCTATGTGCAGAGTTATTCTTTGTTTAAAGCCGTTATAGTCCTGCAGACTTTGATATAACTTGATTAATTAATATATATATATATTTACCTGCGGTGTATAATTATTCATTCTTGCGTGAATAGGGGAGAGATAATATAGGTAATATAATATTTATGAACAGCTTAGGCCTTAGGTGATCCTCGAAAATTTTCAACAAGCTTCTTGTAATTATATATATATATATATATATATATTGCGTTACTAATGCCATAAGGTCGTAAGCGACATTATACGACCTTTTGGTTTTCGTAAAACCAGAAGGTCGTATAATTTTTTTTTATTATGCCATTCGCCTAAAAATTCTCAAATTTGGATAAATCCGTCAAAATTTCGAAAATCGAAAATTTTGGTCGATACGACCTTCTGGCTTTAGTTTTACGAAAAAATCACGAAAACTAAAGCCAGAAGGTCGTATCGACCAAAATGTTGGAAATAACATCATCCATGAGAAAAACATAAATTGAAAGTGATAGTAGATAAAATAGAGCATAAAGATGAATTTTGGTCGATACGACCTTTTGGCTTTAGTTTTACGGAAAAATCATGCAAACTAAAGCCAGAAGGTCATATCCGCCATTTTTTTTTTTTTTTTTCAGAATCGTCTGGAAATTGACGAAAACGCGTATTTTCATTGAAATTCCCAAAAAAAAAACAATTTTGGTCGATACGACCTTCTGGCTTTATTTTTGAGAGAATATCAGGAAAGATAAAGCCAGAAGGTCGTATCCGCCATTTTTTTTTTTGTTGAATCTTCTGGAAATTGACGAAAACGCGTATATCCATTGAAATTCCCCCCAAAAAAACACTTTTGGTCGATACGACCTTCTGGCTTTATTTTTGAGAAAAAATCAGGAAAGATAAATCCAGAAGGTCGTATCGACCAAAATTTTTATTTCTCCTGTCCTCTCGGTTACAATCACTTCCCGTTGGTTATTTTTCGTAGAAAATGTGATTCTGAAATTTTTCAACAATTGAAATAAAACAGAAGTTGGAATTTTTATTCTTTAATCAAAAAAATTGCAATATTTTTTTTTTTTTCTTTTTAAAAAAGTTTTTATTTCGTCAGATTTTTTTTTCACCCCCACTAATTCGTTTTTGTGCGCGAATAACGTGATTTCTGGAATTTTGGTCGATACGACCTTCTGGCTTTATTTTTGAGAGAAAATCGGGAAAGATAAAGCCAGAAGGTCGTATCGACCAAAATTGTTTTTTTTTTTGGAATTTCAATGGAAATACGCGTTTTCGTCAATTTCCAGACGTTTCCGAAAAAAAAAAAAAAAATGCCGGATATGACCTTCTGGCTTTAGTTTGCGTGATTTTTCCATAAAAATAAAGCCAGAAGGTCGTATCCGCCAAAAATTGTTTTTTTGGGGGAATTTCAATGGAAATACGCGTTTTCGTCAATTTCCAGACGATTCCGGGAAAAAAAAAAAAAAAATGGCGGATACGACCTTCTGGCTTTATCTTTCCTGATTTTCTCTCAAAAATAAAGCCAGAAGGTCGTATGTACTTGGACATACAACCTTCTGGCTTTAATTTTCGATTTTCCCAATTTCAATTGATCTACATGTTTTTGGTGATTTCGAAGCGAATCCAGAAAAAAAAATTTTTTATACGACCTTCTGGCACTTAAATCGAGTTTTTGGCGCTTACGACCTTATGGCATTAGTAACGCGATATATTTAATATATATGGGGCATTCCATATCAATTCGACCTCGGCCTGATCCTTGACCTCTTAGATCTAGTCCGCGATTACTTGTAGTATAGCTATATTCTTCCGACTCTAAATAGCCAATCAGAATTTTGATTAGATTTTTCAAAATAAATTTCAACGCGTCATGAATTTTTGAAGTCTTTTTTTTTTTTTTTCAACATCTCGATAGCGGTGATCGAAAAATCTGAAAAAAAAAAAATGATCAAAAATATCATAATGTCTGGGTTTTTGCTTCAACCATAATATAGGATTGGAATCAGTTTATTTCGTTAGTGAATCAGCAATTTTTTTTTTGAGGAAAATATTAATATTACAATTCTCACGTACGCCAACTAGGTTTTATTTGCAATTTTAAGTAAACGCGATATCATGGGTGTACTATACCTACCTATACTATATATTATGTATATTTACTATATTAGATTGCGTAGGTAAATAGAAAACGTTATAAACTTCGTGCCGAAATTTATATCGATATATTTATCATTATCTTTATTCAACTTTTTTTTTTTTCTCAAAAAATCTTCTAAAATCACATTTTTCTTTTTTTTTTGTTTATTTTGTACTATTAACGCCCATCCCTAGTCGCCCACCTCCTTTTGGTCGAAATGTGTCACATTTCGATTATTATCTGAGCCCAGGCGTAAAAAACGCAAAAAAGGCCAACTTAGCGCAAATTCTATTTCAATTCCGAACACATACGTCCAAAAAAATGTTCGTTTCGTGCGAAAATAGAGTCTACAGATGGTTTTTACATTGTTCGCCGAGGAAATCGAATTCGAATAATTTTGTAACAATGTAAAAACCATCTGTAGACTCTATTTTCGCACGAAACGAACATTTTTTTGGACGTATGTGTTCGGAATTGAAATAGAATTTGCGCTAAGTTGGCCTTTTTTTGCGTTTTTTACGCCTGGGCTCGGATAATAATCGAAATGTGATACATTTCGACCAAAAGGAGGTGGATGACTAGGGATGGGCCTTAATACTTCCCTATTTTCGCAAAATTGCTAATTCTCTCGTCTCGATTTAATATTCCTTGAATAACGTATTAACGTATATAAATATTATATATAATATATTTCGTTACGTTGTATGAATTTTAGAAAACGCAAGCCGTTGGTGTTGGCCGAATGAAACATGGGACAAATATTCCGATTATTCGGCATGTAACAACATAATATTATCACCTGTACAAGAAGCTGCAGGTACTGAGATTACCACAATGATCTATTTCATTGGATACTCATTTTCACTCTTCAATCTCATCGTAGCTGTCGCTATATTTTTATATTACAAGTAAGTGATTATATTATTTACTACCTGTATATAAATACTATAGGGGAAAGTGGCCTAAAGCGGGTACGTTAACGATAAAAGCCCAAAAAATCTTAGTTTTCGTTTGATCAAAATAACAATTTTGGTTTTTTTTTTATTAGGAGGATTAACGAACTTCAAAATAATAAATCATAATTGTATCATTTTGTATCAAGTAATCATTTATTATCAAAAATTCAAAACTCCTCAAAAACCCGCTTTGCCCTGATAGGGGGCCTAAAGCGGGTATGCGCTATAAGCTTGATAAATCTTAGCACATATTAATTTGTCTGAACATTAATGATCAGACTTTAATCATACATCTAATTATCGTTAAAAAAATGACTCTTTAAATAGTTATTTCAGACTCATTTCATCAGTTTTAAGTAACTAAAAGTCGCTAAAAGTCTCTCTACCCGCTTTGCACGGAATCACATTTTTTACTTAAATGCATAAATAAATGTACTACTTTTCGACTGGTCAAAAGTTACATACTTTCATTTTTTTTTTTTCCAAAATTCACCAATTTTTTTTATATTGCGCCTAGTTACGCCATGTCACACCTCCGATCCTCGAGTGGGACTGATTGAAACTTGGGAGTGTTTGGGTAATGACGGTATACGTACACATTTACACTCACGTTGCATGCGGCAGCATACGAACGCCTACACGGAGAGAAGAGAATAGTAATAGGTTTGTTCGCGCTAGCTACACTTCTTACACTCGAGTGTAGCCCGAGTGTAGCTAGTGTAAGTCCTCTTGCGTGAAAAAGAGAAGGTGTACACTTTTCAACGCGAACGCAAACGTCCAAAAAGATGGCGGCGCCCAGTCGTAGCCATACCTAACCCTATTCTGAAGTCTACACTTTTCTTACACTTGCTCCAGACCAGGTGTAGAAAGTGTAGCGCAAACTGCACTAAGTGTAGCTACACTTTCTAGCGCGAACAGCGCATTCTGTCGTCATTTCCGCTAACGCGAACGCTTTAGTGTACACTTTTCGCAAAAGTGTAGAAAGTGTAGCTAACACGAACAGAGCTATAATTTACCATTCCAACATAGTAACCAGACTTATTTCTCATAAAATCGTAAATGATACTATGTCAAATAGGATTCATTACTATTTTTCTGGTAATATTTACTATGCTACATGGTAACTAAGCAAATGTAATGTTTGAAAATCTACGTTACCATGTAACATAGTAATGGTTACTATGTTACATTGTGAATATTACTATTCTTTTCTCTCCGTGTACCCGCTTTAGGCCACTCTCCCATACCTATCAGATTTAATATATCACAAAGAGATACTATATAACAATAAGATCTGAATAATAAGAGAAATCGCGATGGACACTGAATTCAGTTTCTATTGTAATAGCTAGCTTGCTGAGGGTGTAGAATAATGGGAATAGGAACCCGCACTTCTGTCCACGTCATTCACAGCTGTATATCTAATACGTCTTTGGAAAATACTATTTTGTTAATTATATAACTACTGCAGCAGCAGCAGCAGCAGTAATACGAATTGCGGTCGACGTTGTATAATAATGATTAATTCAATCCGATTTACTGTGTCCAAAATTTTCTATACCTATATAGTAATAGTTTTCGTCTCGTATAGGTATAATATATGTATTGTATATAATTCAGATTCGGATCTAGTGGATTATAATAATTGTGATATTTCGAATCTAAATCTCTATAATTATTCCGTTACGCGCTGCGTATGATATATAATAATTTGTTGTATTAATATTTTATACTTTTTTTTTTTTTTTTTTTGAACTTCTTTGAATGTATGTATAATATATATAAATATATATATATATACTACGTTGAATATTAATATATGCGGGTATATGATAATGTGTATATAAAGTTAGATCAATCAATCAATCAATCAATCAGTCAATCAATCAATTCTCGAAAGTTTCGTGGGCGAACATTATTGATATATAAGTAATGACATTAGCTAACTTTCGTATAATATTACATTTCTGTTCATATAATATAGGTAATATATATACATATATATATATATACATTCATTCATCCGTGAAAATAAATTCTTTATTAATACAAGATCGAGGGAATTCAATTTTAATGCGTTTTCCTATATGTACGTATATATTTATATATCTATATAGGTATATATTGTACACTAAACGTAATGGATTCTGATCCGGACGAGTTGGACAATATTAATTAATATTAATATTAATATTAATATTAATATTAATATTAATATTAATATTAATATCAATATTAATATTTTCCTATATGTACGTATATATTTATATATCTATATAGGTATATATTGTACACTAAACGTAATGGATTCTGATCCGGACGAGTTGGACAATTCTAGAAACAGCCAATCGGCGCTCTGGATTTTTTTAATCCAAAGCGCCGATTGGCTGTTTCTAGAATTGTCCAACTCGTCCGGATCAGAATCCATTACGTTTAGTGTACGTATTACACATTAGACTGTGTCAAAAAAAAAAAAAAAAAAAAAAAAAAACGACATCCTCTTTTTGTTCGGGCCCTTTCGAAAATAGTTAGTGCTTAATATAAAGAAAATTGTCCCTAAAGCTCAGCTATGTAGCTTGAACACAGAATTAGCGCATTTGAAAATAAGATTTCCCATGTATTTCAAATGGCAAAATTTGTTTATCCTAGTTTTATTTTTATAACTCTCTTTATTCAACTGATAAGAATAAAGTAGATATACGGTTTTGTAGAGAATTTTATGATCTACAAAAATAGTCCTTTGGCCCAAGTTGCTCGATTGAACCGTTAACGAGTTACAGTGGTTTAAAAGTCATATGTATATTTGATTACTACTTAATTTTCGACAAATTAATTAAATTTTTTTTTTTTTCATGCATTTTCTCAGAAATTTTTTTCCCTTCAAAACCGTGTATTTACTTTATTCTTATCAGTTGAATAAAGAGAATTATAAAAATAAAACTAAGATAAACAAATTTTGCCATTTGAAATACATAGGAAATCTTATTTTCAAATGCGCTAATTCTGTGTTCAACCTACATAGCTCAGCTTTGGGGACAATTTTCTTTATATTAAACACTAACTATTTTCAAAAGGGCCCGAACAAAAAGAAGATGTCGTTTTTTTTTTTGACACAGTCTAATACACATATATATACCTACCTAATAGGTATCTATAATCTTTCTAGTAGGTACAGATTTTTTTTTTTATTTATATTCTGCGCAGATATACTATATACGATAGACATAGTATATATATATAATACACGTTAAATCAATTAATAACTATATGATGTAGTATTATACAGAATTTTGATAACTCGATGATAAAGAAAAAAAAAAAAAAGTTTATGCGATTCGCAATAAACTTTCGCACCGATTAAAAGAAAGAAAAACTAAATCCCGCAATCCATTTTAATTACATATCGTTTACGATATATGATATAATAATCCGATCAGTACGTTATATATACCTATATCGGATCGCATGTGAGAGAAATTAAAATTTAATCTTACAATCCTATTGATATAGTATAGGAAATTGATTTTCATTGTAATTATACAGTTAATAATTTGTATAATTCTGTATATTATTTGTTACAGGGAGCTAAGATGCCTCAGAAATAACATTCATACAAATTTAATGTTCACATATATCTTAGCTGATTTAATGTGGATACTAACAACCGTAATGCAGGTAATATAATAATTATATAGGTATACTATACAGGGTGGGCCAGAATTAACTGCACAAAATGATAGGGGTAATAGACGGGGTCGAGCTGAGTAAATCGACCTCAAGAACATGTGGTCCGCGAGTCCGCGTTCGCGAGATACGACCAGTTAAATAATCGCGTTGGGCGCCGGCATATAGGCAACCGCGGATACAGCAGGCAGCGGTTAGCAGTCTTTTTGATAAGCACGATCTTTCTGATGCGAGTCATAACACTTTTGAATTCGTAAATTTTAAACAGAAACACTTTCGACATTGATTTTCCGCCAAACACAACACCATATTACTTGTTTCCATAATAAAATTTGATGTCAAAAGTATTTTGGTTTGAAATTTTCGAATTCAAAAGTGTTTATGACTCGCTTTAGAAAGATCGCGCTTATCAAAAAGACTGCTAACCGTTGCCTGATGTATCCGCGGTTGCCTACATGCCGGCGCCCAAGGCGTTTTTTTAACCGGTCGTATCTCGCGAACGCTAACTCGGAGACCACATGTTCTTGAGGTCAATTTACTCAGCTCGGCCCCCTCTATTACCCCTATCATTTTTTGCAGTTAATTCTGGCGCACCCTGTATATCTATTTCAGAGACATTGTGGAGTATTTAAAAATTTCGTATTGTTATGTATGTATATTAATTGAATGAAAATAATTGAATATAATTACGAAATGAATATATATTTGATAAATATCTATAATATTATTTCAGTTATCAACGCAGACGGATCTTCCAACTTGTATAATATTTATATCTCTTCTAAACTACTTCCATATGACCAATTTTTTTTGGATGTTCGTCGAAGGTATGTAATTATATTGTACCTAATTTTTATATATTTTATAATAATGAAAAAGCGGAGGAGAAATTCTCGATTTATAATATTAATTTATGATATAATATGTAATGTTATATATTCAATCATTTCAGGATTATACCTGTACCTGTTAGTCGTGAAAACCTTTACCGGAGACAATATCAAGTTAAGACTCTGTTTGATTATTGGCTGGGGTACGTCAGTCTTATTAATAAATCGATACATGTATTATACTCGACTATATACATCATGCTGAATTGACCTTATTCCTATCTCATTCGTGTATGTCTAATGCCCTATATATTACCAAACCGTTCTAATATGCGACATGTTTTATGCCGAATTGAAAGAATTTAAGAAATTGCAGTAAATTCTTTATCACACGTCGAATTGGCATGGAATGTACCATATAAACTTTTCGATTACTTCGTGTCAGTTGAAAATGAATCAAGTCAAATTGGCATGAAATGGACTATACAAATTTTTCAAATATAAAGAACATATTTCAAATATAAAGCACTCATTCAGAAGCAAGAGTCAAATTGGCACGGAATGCACCATATAAATTTTTCGATTACTGCATGTCAGTTGAAAATCAATCAGATCAGATTGGCATGAAATGGACTATACAAATTTTTAAATTACACAGAACATCGTGCACTCATTAATAAGCAAAAGTCAAATTGGCGCGAAATGCACCATATAAATTTTTCAAGTTTGAACTGGCATGAAATTTACTATATATATGTACATTTTCCATCTTCACACATAATATTTCAAATCAATTAAAAACAAATTTAGTATTGAATACACCATATAATATACAGGATGTTCCATGCCAACTATCCATAGTATATCGAAGTATGATTCACAGTTTTCCATTCATAATTTATATCACCCTCTTATAGGATTGCCATTACTCGTTATCGGAACATGGGGTATTGCCAAATCATTTCAAGATGCTTCTCAAGGTGGTTTGCCGATGGTATGATTTCAAGTAAAGCGTATTTAAAATAATCATTTGACTTCACAATCGGCATCCTCAATCATTGAAACTAATTTGATTTCAGGAAGTATCGTTATCCAAGCACTGTCCATGGATGACACCACATTCAACCGACTGGTTTTTCCAAGGTCCGACTGTTGTCGTGCTCTGCATGAACGTTATATTCCTATTCATGATCATGTGGGTGAGTAGAAAAGTCTAAAAAAAAAAAAAAAACAGTCGTCACCCTTAATTAAAGAATTCTATATTCTAGAGTTGATCTCGATGGTCGCAGCTGTGGCCACTTATCATAAATTAATTATTTCACCGTTACAGGTACTAATAACAAAACTTAGATCAGCTAACAACGTGGAAACTCAACAATACAGAAAAGCTACAAAAGCACTTCTGGTGCTGATTCCACTCCTAGGAGTAACTTATATATTGACAATGGCTGGACCTGAGCAGGGCCACGTACGTGATATATTTGTGAATCTTCGTGCAGTACTTCTATCTTCTCAGGTAACTTGTTACTGATTACTACATTTTATAGCCAAGTAATAAAAAAAAAGAAACCGATATTTTAATAATCTAACTTCACAGGGACTTTTGGTAGCGCTTTTTTACTGCTTCCTTAATACCGAAGTCCAGAATACGGTGAGGCATCATTTTTCGAGATGGAGTACGGCGAGAAATCTTGGAACGGATAGGCGGTACTACAGCTATAACAATTGGTCTCCGCGTTCAAGAACTGAGAGTATAAGGTAAGCGGAGTATAGATATATATATACAGAGTATTATTCTGTATATGTAATTAGTTGCCTGTAGTGTAATATATTAGTTGATTTTCTTAGACTTTATTGTCAACCGTCTAATCCTTATCGGAAAAGGGAATCTACAGTGAGCGAAACAACAACAACAACAGTTATTGGGCCCAATTCAACTACAGCTTTTATAGAGCGTGAAAAAAAGGCGATATCCGAAGACCTTAACGAATAGAGATAAAAGAAAATAATGTAATATCCTATACATATATTATATACCTAATTACTATATAATAATATAATATATATATACCCTTATTATATTTTAAGATAAATATATATATATATATATATATATATATTATATGTATACATCTAAGTAGGTGTATACTATCATTGTTCATAACAAAGTATACATCGGTATAATATTATTATCTATATATATATTATATGTACAATAAGCGATAATTAATATGTATAATATTACTGGCATCGTTATACCGCTATTACATTTCTATATATGAACCAGGGTAAAAAGATAAAAAGACAAAAAAAAAACAAAAAAAAAACAAACAAACAAGAGAAAAAGAAGAAAAAAAAAAAATAATTCAGAAATTCTCCTTCTCTGTATGTGTGATGTGTATACGATTTGATTGATTTCATATACTACTATACTACTATAATATGTTATTTTTCTATTAATCAAATAAGATTATTAATTTTTGCTAATGAAGAAAATTTACCTAACAATTATTACACAGAAATTCTATATGGTACAAGGTGTATAATCATCATATCAGATATATATAGTTAATTATAATTATGTGAGAAGGATGATTCAATTTTTGCGATATATATAGATTCTATAATATATTATTATATTCGTGAATGTTAAATGTGAAAATTTAAACGAAATTTTTAAAAATTCAAACAACACTTTATTCTTTTTATATATGTATATATTTTTTTTTTTTAGACTAATTCAATACTGTCTTTCATATTTAATATGAAATAATTCAGAAAAGAGAGATAAAGAGAGAAAGAGAGAGAGAGAGAGAGAGAGAAAGAAGGGCATTATGTAATTATTGTTTATTCATAGTATCGATGAACAAACTAAATTGTTTCTTATAACAATTTGTTTTTATTTTATTTTATTTTTTAGTTTTTAGTTTTTATTTTATCAGAATGAAAATATGTCCATTCTCCAAGAGTGCCTAGAATATCGTGTGAAATTCATACGTTGCCATAATATAAAGATTTAATTCTTATTATTCATAATTTAATGGAATATAATAAAAAAGAGAAATTTTTTTTTTTTTTGTTTTTTTTTTTTTTTTTTAATAAAAGCATTAGGATCAGTTAAATATATTGAAGCAAAGTTATCAAGGCAATAAATAGATGGATTTCTTGTAGTAAAAAATAAATACTTAATTCCAGCTGTTATATTGTATATCAATATTTAGATAGTAATTTAATAAACATTTAGTATATCAATTGATTGATTGAAAAAAAAAAAAAAAAAAAAATGATTGAAAAATTTTCGTCAAAGGCAACTAGAGTCGTATTCTCTATAATTTGGACATGTAATATAGTATATATATATACCTCCAATATATTAATAATATAGTAAACAAAATACTAAAAATATTGCATTTCAAATATGTAATCAGAAGAAAAAAATAAAATAAAATAAAAAATAAAAAATAAATATAAATATAAATATATATTATATATCATACTATATGTGTATATATATATATATATATATATTTGCCAATAAATTAGCACGAGGTGAAAAGGCAGATTATATTTTGCTATGCATTTAAATTCTGCTGTGAGTTAAAATTGACTTTTATAATTTGATTAGTTTGAAACCGTTGAAGAACAAGAACAAGAAATTTAGGATATAGGTATAGTATAAAGAAGAATGACCTACTATACTGTATAACAAGAAATTAAAATGAACTTATAAACGTAAACGTAATTACCTAATTTATAATAATAATATATATATAAATAATTATATATATATATATTTATTCTCTAATTTGAATGAACGAATAAATGAATGAATGAATGAATAGCGTTGCGATAAGATATCGAAATATCAACTAAATTTGGAAGAGTATATATTATAATATTATGATGATAAGATATTAAGAGAAATAATAATATAGTAGTAGTTTAATTAATTAATCAATCTTATGTAATTTTTTTTTTTTTGTTTTCTTTTTTTTTTTTTTTCTTTTTTTTTTTACATTCAGCGATAATTTAATATTACAATAAAGAACTGGATACCGTCTAATATTGTTAACTGTCTCGATAAGAAATCAATGTTCGTATGTATATGTATGTATGTATATGTATCTAATACCTAAAAAACAAATAGGTGTGTGTACAACTTTCTTTATGATACAAATATATTAAGACATTTTATTTTATATACCATATTTTAACATTATAATTAGGAGCCTTAATTTTTTTTTTTTCCATTTTTTTTTTCTCAAGCTCCAATTTATTAAACCCTTTCTCTCTATTGTTGTTACGATTTTTATTTTTATTTTTATTTATTTTTATTTTTATTTTTTTTTTGTTCCTTTTTTTATGTTTATATAGAGCTACTATCATCAATTCTGTTTTACTAAACTCATTTTGGTATAAAAACGAAAGAATTGTAAATCATCATTTATTTGTTTGTTTGTTTTACCAAAGTTTTTTTTTTTTTTTTTTTTCCATCATTACGGGGATCATTTCTTTTTTTTTTTTTATCATGTTCCCACTTAGTATATATATATTATCGGATAAATTGTTAATAACTACGCACATTTACGCAATTATCTTTATACACTCCTCCCCCAACCACTGATATTCTACTATTCATTTAGGGGGTATTAATCTTGATGTATCTTCGTGGTTTTGGTACTTTGGTTTACTATGCGTAAACGGCAGGTATCGATACTTCACCATATGCTGTAACAAGTTTATTAAAATATTAATATTATTATTATTATTATTAATAAACATTAAATATCAATAAAATTAAAATTGAATATTCAAGATTTTTTGATTACATTGAGTCAATTTTTCATAATAGTTTAATAACTCAATTCGCTATTATCACCCTATAGGATCTAGGTAACAGAATATAATTATTACAGAAAAAAAAAAACAATGAAAATTTGAAAATAAAGGTATTATACCTTAATTTGCCGCTTCATAGTGATGCAGAAAAGTGTTATAAAGTACATAACAAGTATCGGCCAAAATACTGGAATATTAAAGCAATCGAAAAAGGTGCAGATCATTGCGAATACAGTCGACTTAGTCACTGAATACCAGAATTTAAATTCAGGTAATCGTCTTATAAACGGTCTGAATTCTTCGTTTGATCTTGTTGGGAGTTCGGGACCGTCGCAATCTGTAATATTAAATGATTATCGATTAAATGATTTTTAAAAAAAGGTAAGTTTCTCGTTTTTCATTCATCAAATCAATTTCTGAATTAATTAATTAATTAATTATCACCGTCAAAGTCCATCGCCGGATCTATTTTTGGCGTCAGGAATGCGATGAATAGATTAAGGTGATAGATACCCAACGCGTATGTGACGATGTACCATCCCTGTGAATGAAAAAAATAAATTGATGCGTATATTAAAAGAATCGGTAATACGTTTCTTGTTTTAAAGGGTCTGATGTCTTAGTTAATTAAAAATTTAGGTACAATAATAACTCACTTGTGTTAATAGAATACGCAGTATAAATATGGCTAAAAGAAATGCGGCGAATATCCATCTAGATATTGCGTGGGGAGTCCACAAGTCGAGATAACTTTGATATATCTGAAATAAGGTAAACTAATATAATGATGAAAAAAAAAAAATTGATGTGAAGAAAATAATGTTAAGATAATAAAACAGTGATTTTTATTTTCACCTGTGATATTCTAGTTATTCCTTGACTAAAGAAATTCCTTCTTGGCGTACCGCCCAAATCTTCATCTTGCATCATGGTAATTAACTATAACAGTAATAAGAAAAAGGAATTTTTTTTTTTTTTTGTTTACAACGTTTGTAGTTTGGATATAAAATATACGATGAAATTATAATAGTAGCGTTGTAACATCATTATCAATTATTATAATTATTATTATTATTTTTTTCTTCTTCTTCTTCTTCTTCTTCTTCTTCTTCTTCTTAATTTTTTGGTATATATAGTAAAAGATAAGAAAATTACGGTAAGAAATTGTTTGTCTGACTCAAACCGATTGTGTAACACTCGACAATGATAATGACAAGACTTTTTATATTGGTGGTTTTTATCTGTTCTTTTCTTTTCTTTCTTACTAATTTAATGTAATACCCTACTTTTAAGGAAATGATGATACGATAATATTGTAACATGCGTGAATAAATAATAAGAAAATAAAATGAAAACATTATACTACCTACTCGACGATTTTTTTTTTGTACATACTATATACTAATAATATAATAATATATACTAATAATATAATCGAGCGAGTGATGTAAAGGTATTTTTTTTTAAATTACATTTTCTAGGCTAGAAAATAATTAAAAAAAAAAAAAAAAAAAAAAATGGTCGTTTTTTATTGAAAATTATAATGTGGTTAAAAAAAAAAAAAAAAAAAAAAAATTGAAAATAGTTATTATGGCATAATCGAAAGAGTGTAAATATTCTGATAAATAATGAAGTGGTATAAGAATAAGGAGAGTTTTGATTAATGAAAGGTAGGTAGGTAGTTAGTAGGTATAATTGAATGGTGAATAATATTAATTAAGGTAGTTAGTAGTAGTGGTGGTAACCTAACCTATAAATTGGTGTATAATATCGGTATGTTAAACTCGTTGAAATTAAGTTGTCATATGTTATAAAAATATTGTTATATTTTACCTAATGAATAATTTGTGTCAGCTGACCGTTTGATATAACAATAATAATATGTGATTAGAAAAAATTATTACACGTCACAACATAAATGGCATACTTAATATAGAAATAGGATTATACTAGAATATATTAAAGAATTTCCTATTCTATATTATATAGTTTTTTTTTTTTATAGGTAGGTAGGTATTATACGATGCTATGAAACTTCCTTTGGCTGACGACGGTGGCCGATTATCATTGGTTAAATTTACTCCCCCAGAGGTCGCTACTAGTCGACACTTAATAATTTTAAATAAAAAGGTTACAGATATGAGATGAGAAACACATGCGATAAATTATAACATCTTTACCGACACTATAGTTAGGCTATGTTATCATCTATCTATCTCTATCTCTCTCTATCTGTCTCTTTTTCTTTAACTTAACCTCAAATTGTTCTATTATTATAGATCTGTCATTTATCAATTATTTAAAATACATATTCGATACTTATGCGTAGAAGAAATATGCGATATTAATTCCGATTATTTAAAGGTGAAGATAAGTTTTTATACTACGAAGATCAATATGTGTTTACATTGTATTATAAACTATTTATCATTTTTAATAAATATTTATAGGTTATGTTATCTTATGTTGTTTTAATTCCAAGTTTATTATAATAAACACATATTTCTAATCAATGCTATCCTATAATAAGCGAGAAATCAAGTGAATATATTAAATAAACTCTTTGAGGTTAGATTGCAAGAATGGAAGTTCCGTTGGAAAAGGTAGAGCTACAAGCAGACGTGTATATGGTATGTCTTCAGCATGCTCTTTCGACAGAAAATTTCGAGGTAATGGGTCTGCTGATTGGAAACGTGAGTATGATACGTAATTTTGGGAATAGTATAATTGTTTTATTTTTTTTATCACAACAGAGTATAGAATTATTATTTATTTATTATTCTTTATATGAACATTGCTAATTGCTACAATAAAACTGTGTAAACCTTAAAATCTCTACAGCTTGAATTTGGAGTTGCTAAAATATCGGCAGTTAAAATACTGCGACGATCAGACAAGAAGAAAGATAGAGTTGAAATATCGTCGGAACAAGTTTTGAAAGCTGCTGAGGGAGCGGAAAGATTAACGGTTGAACTACAACGTCCGATGCGTGTTTTGGGCTGGTATCATTCTCATCCTCATATTACAGTTTGGCCGTCTCATGTTGGTGAGAATAATAATTAAATAGTTTTATATTATTTTATGCAAAGCCAGTTAGGGTGAAATCAGTTAGCTAACAGAATTTAATTACTTTGTTTCAGACGTCAGAACTCAGGCTACTTATCAAACTATGGATCATGGATTTGTTGGATTGATATTTTCGGTCTTTTCAGAAGGCAAAGACTCTAAGGTTTAATATAGAGTTTTATATACATTCAGGGTGTCCAAAAATATTTGAAGTTTAATCGATATATGATATGATTATAAGAAAATGAAATAATACTATTTTATTACAGGAACAAGAAGCACTCGTTACTTGTTTTCAGTCACATAACGGAGAGGCGACTGAAATACCATTAGAAATTGTCTACACACCTGAGTTATCTGAACAGTGTTTAAAAGTGGGTTTAAAAACGCTTTTTCAAATTTCTAAAAAATCAACGATAATTGCGATACTACAATCGTTAATTCTATCGATAATAATTCAAATCTTGTTTATCTATTCAGACGATGACCGATCTGCCAAAGATATTGGTTCAGGAAGAGGAGGACAGCGCCGAGGCGTGTAAAAATCACCCTGATTTAATGGCCACCATTCATAACAACGCAGGTCTTGTATCAAATTAATAGACTAATTTTCTTTGCATAAAAAAGAAAAAGGGAAAAAAAGAAAATTGTGTAAATAGTTATAATAACATTGAAAATGTTTTACAGTTCACACGAGAGCTCTAGCTCACATAACGGACATCGTGACGAGACCGTTGCTTCTAACGTTTGAGAAAAGGTTGGCGTTGAACAAAATGCGAGCTTCATATTTGCAGAGGCAACTTGAGGAGTTGCAAAAAGTATATGCTGACTCGATGAAACATTGAGTTTGACAAAATTGAGATAAGATTAAAAGACGTCTGAGGAGATTTGAGATTGAGAATTTGGATTTAAAGATTTGAAAGAAGCTATTTGGATTTGATATTGATATAATTTCTAATTTCTAATATTAAATAAATAAATAAATAAATAAATAAATTAGAATAATTATTATTCTGGAGATTTAAATTTTATTTAAAAATTGTGAACACACGATGGTGTCTGATATCTCTGTGTTAGGTATTACTAAATGTATAATTGTAAGTGATTTCTGTATAAGAATACAATAATTATAATATAACTTCCTACTACTAACTACTTATGTATAAAGACTTGTTTTAGAAAATTCTAGTGCCTATATGGTATAAATATATATCTTGTAAACAATTTATGGTAATAATAAGAAAATTCATTCGCTATTAATTAATAGCGATTTATTGATTTATTAATTTACACGTATTTATATCGATACGCCGAATTCCTTTATGCGATAAGTCAGAAAAATAAGGTACGTATCAGTTTTCAGTTTCGTTAATTTCATTTATTCGAGAATTTGAATATCTTTTGAATTTTTGAAGTGAAAAATGATAAAATTTTCATAAATCGCGCCAAAATTATCGACTCTTGCGATTGGTCGAGGTGAATTTTGACGCACGCGTCAATATCCTCGTATAATTTAGCGGCGAATCCAAAGCAAAACTTGATTTTTATCCGTAAATTATCGTAAAACGAAGTGTTACTACCTGTAATACAATATTATTAGAATTATAAAAGCTTATGGTTACGTGAAAAATCAATATTCATTTATCACATAATTTTCATAAATGGCGCCAAAATAATCGACTCTTGCGATTGGTCGAGGTGAATTTTGACGCGCGCGTCAATATCCTCATATAATTTAGCGGCTAATCCGAAGTAAAAATTGCGTTTTATCCGTAAATTATCCTAAAACGAAGTGTTACTGCCTGTAATACAATATTATTAGAATTATAAAAGCTTATGGTTAGGTGAAAAATCAATATTTCACGCTTTTGTAACCACAGGTATGATGACGTCACTACGTGTCACACCGATTCGACCAATCAGAGTAGACCTTACAGTGTTCATTAGCTCCGCACCGGAGTATCCCGATCCAGACCACAGTGTGTCTGGCTCGAGTAAGGTTCTTCGTGTGACAACTTTGCTCTTAGAAAAAAATTCCCGTAGTCATATACATTAAAATCGATAAAATATGAAGTACATATTGGTAACCGGTGGTGTAATTAGCGGTGTAGGTAAAGGTGTGATAGCTAGTTCGTTCGGTACTATTTTAAAGAATTGTGGTATACATGTGACTTCAATAAAGATAGATCCGTACATAAATATAGACGCAGGAACATTCTCGCCTTATGAACACGGTAAGTGTTTTCATTATTTATTATAAATGAACTTTAAATTATTGAATTTATTTATTTTTTCATTTAAATAAAACCAAACCGATTGAATAATTATTATTTTACACCCATTTTATAGCGGTTTAGAAAAATGTCAAATGCTTGTCGGAAACTCACGACCATGTGGCGGGGATACGCCATTTTGTTACAATACGCGCGCCGTTTTCCATTGTCACATGACTTCCTATTTAAGTATCAGCATTCGTATTATTCGTTAATTTGAACTATGCTATGAATCGATAAAGCGACGTAATATAATATCGTATGTTTGTTACATTTCAATTCAAACTATAATGACACCACTATTGTATTCGTTATTAAAAAGCGCGTAATACCTAACGTCGTTCTTTTGTTTCGTATCATAACGAACTTACACGTTACAACCTTATACGAACTTCTGAGAATTAACACAATCGACTCGGTTTCTTCGTAGATAACAAACGATAAAAATTCTATACGCAACTGTAATTTGAAACTTGAAAAACTATTTTCGTACGTAACTGAGACTTTAAAACTCTTTCTTATTATTATTATTATTATTGTAATTGGAGATAAAACGAAATTCTATGCTTGTAGTTTACAGAAACTTAATACTATATGTACTAATTATTTATTTATTTATTTATTTAATGGTTTTGATCTAAGGTGAAGTATACGTTCTTGACGATGGCGGTGAGGTTGATCTTGATCTCGGAAATTACGAAAGATTTCTTGACGTTACTTTACACAAGGATAATAATATAACAACTGGTAAAATTTACCAGTCTGTTATAACTAGGGAAAGACGAGGAGATTATCTCGGCAAAACAGTTCAAGGTAAGTTTATTCTGTTCAATTGAATCGAAAATATTGCAAATCCTTTTTTTTTTTTCTTTTTCTATATCAAAACTTTTATTTTGAAACTATATTATGTATATTTGAATTTTTCATAGTTGTGCCACATATTACGGACGCTATTCAAGAATGGGTTGAAAAAATGGCTAATCAATCTGTGACACAGGATGGAAATAGGCCAGAGGTAAATTTTATCATTTTATTAACTAATAATAATAATGAATAAATAAATTAGTTGGTTTATTATATAAATCTTATGGAAAAAAAAAAACAAAAAAAAAAAAATACAATTTTAATATTCTATTATCTTATTTTTTTAGGTCTGTATCGTAGAACTTGGCGGAACTATTGGAGATATTGAGGGAATGCCGTTCGTCGAAGCTTTTAGACAATTTCAATTCAGAGTAAAGAGGGAAAATTTTTGTTGCGCTCATGTGTCTCTTGTTCCGCAGGTATATACAATCAATAAATGAGGAATAACGACGCTGCTCTGTTCATTCATATATTTATTATAAATTTGATTTTTCGATTACCAATTTTCGTAATTCTGCATATAGTAATTCTAATTCATATGATTTTTTTTAGCCACGATCTACAGGCGAGCCAAAAACAAAACCTACTCAATCCAGTGTCAGAGAATTAAGAGGCTTAGGTTTATCTCCCGATTTAATTGTTTGTCGATCTGAACAGCCTATAGGCGATTCTGTTAAGGAGAAGATTTCAAATTTTTGTCACGTCGCTCCTGATCAGGTGATGATATTTTTGTATTAAAAATTTTGAAATTTCAATTTTTTAGTAATCTTATGAATTTTTTATTTATTTATTTATTTATTTATTTATTTTTTCTATTTTCAGGTGATAACAATTCACGACTTGTCTTCCATTTATCGAGTTCCATTGTTGATGGAAAATCAGAAAATTATTGAATTTTTGAACGATAGACTACAGTTGAATATCACAATGCCTAGACCTCGTCATTTCATGCGTAAATGGCGAGATCTTGCCGAAAGAATCGATCATTTACGTAAAGAAGTGAATATCGCTTTAGTAGGAAAATATACAAGACTTGAAGACTCGTATGCATCTGTTACCAAAGCTTTACAACATTCATCTATACAGGCTGGCTACAAACTTAATCTAACTGTAAGATTTTGGTTTTATCTTACATACACCTTGATAACAAATTATAGAGAATTATTAGAGCACTAATAATTTCAAAAACGAACCAAGTTTTACATAAATATTCTATGAACTATGGAAATTGTATTAAATGCATGTAAAGTATTCTTTCAAACTTTTAAGTTTACTTCATTTTTCATCATTATCAGGTTTAAAAATGCAATGTTTGTAAAAATTTCAGTATATAGAAGCTGCGAGCTTGGAACAAGCGACAAAATCTGAAAATCCTGTACTGTATCACGAGGCGTGGCAACAGCTCTGCAAAAGCGAGTGAGTTGATTGTATTCTCACTCAATTCGTATTCGTATTCTGATAATTTCGAAAAATATTTTATTAATACCGAATGATTTTCTACAGCGGTGTGATAGTCCCAGGTGGATTTGGTAAACGTGGAATAGAGGGAAAGATGGAGGCGTGTAAATGGTGCAGAGAAAACGACAAACCCTTTTTAGGAATTTGCCTTGGTCTTCAAGCAGCGGTTATTGAATTTGCTCGCAACGTTTTACACCTGAACGGAGCTAATAGCACAGAAATTGACCCCGATACTAGTCATCCGTTGGTTATTGATATGCCAGAGCATAACCAGGGAGAAATGGGTGGAACTATGAGATTAGGAAAAAGAAGGACAAGATTTACAGCAGCTAATTCAGTGATAAGTTAGTTATGCTTGTACAAAATTGACAAAGATTTTTCTTATTCAATTTTTCTAATCCTACCCTTTCTTGCAGAGCAACTATACGGCAATAAAGATGATATCGAAGAGAGACACAGGCATAGATATGAAGTCAATCCAAAATATGTTGCTGATCTAGAAGCTGCTGGGTTGAAATTCGTCGGTAAGTTTAAAACTCAACAAGAGAAACTTTAAAACGACAACAATGAATAAGCAAATGAAAGAATTTATGCTTAAAATATTTCTAAATTGTTGATATTGTTTTTCTTCCCTCAAGGTCACGACGACGACAAAGTTAGAATGGAAGTAGTGGAATTAGAAGGACATCGCTATTACGTAGCGACTCAATATCATCCTGAGTATTTGTCTCGACCTCTGAATCCTTCGCCACCATTTTTAGGACTGATATTGGCAAGTGTGGGTAAACTGCAAGCCTACTTGGCTAGAGGTTGCAGACTTTCGCCGAGGCAGCTTAGCGATAATGAATCTGGTAGGATTAACATACTTTTTGAATGTTTTGATGTTTGATTTCTGATTTCTAATTTCTGATTTCTACTTTTGTATGCTTATGCTTATGAATATTATTATTTCTTTTTCAGATGAAGACGATGCAATTGTAGCTAAATTGCCATTACAAATAATCAACGAGACTAACGATTCCAGCACAAAAGGTTTAAACAATTAACTCTGACGAAATTTAATTATATTATAAAAATTTTGAACATCAGATTAGAATAATTGAAACTTGTTTACGGATGTCTTCGTAGTAAATGGACATACCTTGCAGTTTAATATTCGAAAATTTTTCTGTAAAAGTTTTTTTGATAGCATTTTCAAGACTTAGTAATAATAATAATAATAATAATAATTAGGAATAAGTTTGTTATGTTGATTAATAGTATTCGTATACTATATAATAACATCATAGTTTCGAATTTTTTTTTTCTTTTTCTTTCTTTTTAACGAAGTAAGGTACCTATTTTCTGAATCAGCCTTGTTTGGCTACATTATACTTAATTACGCTAAATATATCTACTATAAGTGCCAGATTTTATATTATATTACGAACTGTTATATTTTTTACATCACGAAATAGTTAACTATTATCATATCTTATGTACCCTATACATATGTATACTATTTCGTTATTTTTTTTTTATTCGTTGCTACTATAATATCAATCGTACGACGATAATCGCCAATTTTATATATAAAAAATACAATGAATTGTTTATTGAACAGAAATCTCTCTCTCTCTCTCTTTGTTATTTATCGAATAATTTAGTACAAAAGATTTTATATTATAATATCAAAAATGTCTTGAAAGCAAAAAAAAAAAAAAAATTTGTTAGTATTCAAAATTCCAATCTAGTTTTACAAATATTAGATTAACTATTTTTCCTTCTTTTTCTTTCGTTCATTTCATGAGTACAATGTGTGACCATTGTTGAGTTTAATTTTCTAAAAATGTATGTATCCCATTCACGAAAAAGAATATATATATACATTGTTTATATTTTAAATCTGACTCATTAATCCATGTCCATTATTCATTCAATAATTTAGGAAACTCACCTCACTTGCGCATTTCTATAGGAAATTGAAGAAATCCAATTTTTAAAAAAGAAAAAAAGAAAAAAAAAAAAAGACAAGATTTAGATCTATTTCTTAGAGAATAATTTAGTTTGCGTAGAAGTTATACTACTATTCTTAGGTATAATATACATGAATTTTACTTAACATTAATTTTGAATAGGATATTTTTTTTATTCATTTTTAGTAACATTCAGATTATTTCACTGTATGTAGTATAAAGATCTTTATTCTTACAAAATACATCTGGTAAACGCTGATTGTTCTTTTTTTTTCTCCCTTTTTTTTTTTCTTCAACTTTGCTACAAAAATTTTATAATCGCTAAAGTTCTAAATACAAGCCACGTACGTTATATAGCAATCATAAACGTTTTCGATACTGCATACAATATTATATTACCTATATTAATTTCTATGTATAGTTTATAAAATTCTATTTCATTCTAATTTCTGTTTTATTTTATTTTTTTTTCGTTTCAAAATCTTCGTAGGTTTCAGACAATGTGGAAAAGAAACAAAAAATAAAAATTAGAGATCAAACTGAATAGTAGCAAGGTTTTAGGGACTCTATAAGGTATATTGTATGAATTTTCAAATATTGAAGAAATTCAATCGTTCAAATAATCTTATATCTATTGAATAGCTACGTTACTGAAGCATATTTCATCATCGAATTGTTTTTATTAATTTATCGTATAGTATATACAATTTAAGGTAATCCTCTACCCATTTCGACCTGTTCTAAAAACATTGGGCTGAACCGTGCTATTAAACGGAATATCGGCCGTAAACGGTGAAAAAGGGCTACGTAGCGCAATTCTATTGGCGATTTCGAACACGTAGGTCCAAAAACATGTTCGTTTTACGTTAAAATGGAGAAATGGCATATGAAATAAGCTTTTCGAGTGTCCAAAAAAAAGTTTATTTCATACGCCATTTTTCTATTTTAGCATAAAACTAACATGTTTTGGGACCTACATGTTCGAAATCGTTAATAGAATTGCCCTACGTAGCTCTTTTTCCCGTTTTCAGTGCCCGGTTAGAGATATTCAGTTTAATAGCACCGTTCAGCCCAATGTTTTTAGAACAGGTTGTATTGGATAGGGAACAACCTTAACTTTTACATTGATTTCAAAAGATTTCATTTGATTCATTATATTCCTTGTCTTGAAAATTTTCCAAATTTATTTTTTCACTTTTGATAATTCAGAAACATTCCTTTGCTAGCACCCTGTTATCTATTATGAAGGCACAGCTAGGAAGTTGATTAATAAATATTAGGCGTACTACATAGGTATACTATATGCTGATAGTCATATTACAATATCAAGTTAAAAAAAAAAAAAAAAATCAAATGAAAACAGTCTAAAGTATAATAGTATCTCCAGTAAGAATATAGTAATTAATTAAAACTACAATTCAATGAATTCTTGTCTATACTTCTAATCGACACTAATTGTCAGTTCATTTTCACAATATTAAAATTATTTAGTAATTAAATTAAAGTAGCATACTCATCATCGATTCTTATTATCATTGTTGATTATAAGCGTACAAATAAAGAAAAGAAAAGGAAAAAAAAAAAAACAGAACAAATAAACAATTTTTTTGGAATGTATCAGAATCGTATACATACTTATTTTCGTAATCAAATATCGCTGATTCATATATAAACTATGCTTCATGAAATAAAGGTGTGGTTCAATTTCTAAATAATGGTACTTAGCGTGATAAAAATTACGTTTATTAGCTTATAATCTTATATGTATTATAGCTAACGATCTGAGTGAGTTTCTATTTTGCATAGGTATTAGATATTCGTAGTAGATTAGAATATGATATAAAAAAAGAAATGAAACAACAATTTCGACAATTTAATTGCAAACATATTATGTGTTATGATCAAGTAGAGAAAAATAATCGAAATCTTGAACCGCACATTTGAATATTAAAATTTTATTCACTACAGTGAAATAAGTATGTATGTACATAATAATAGCAGCATAAGTAGGTATTAATGTGATTGTTGATTTAATTTGATTTGATTTGATTAAACCAGATTCTGTGTAAAGACAATAATAGGCATAATACATTAGACACGATAAATAATCGCAACAAGTTACATAGAGAGTAATATAATATCATTATCGAATAATATTTGAAAAAAAAAAAAAAAAACTAAAAATAAAAATAAAAATCAAAAAATAGAATAGAATAGAATAAAATAAAATAAAATACTAAAAAAATAATTAAGGTCGTTAAATGCACGTTGGACGGTAATCATATTATAAACTAGTACACAAAGAGATACATATATAATTAATATAGGTATAAAGGAAGCAAATAGATAAATACAAATTCAAGTATTTGTTAGTGGTAAAAAAATGTTTGTACATCGACCGAGATCCGAAATCTCTGATTATTATTATTATTATTATTATTACTATTATTAATTATTAATTTTTTTTTTTTGGGCATTTATCTCATTAACAAGATAAAATTTCAATAAAAAAAAAAAAAAAAAAAAAAAGGAATATTAAAATCGAGCTACCAAATTCGAGAGAATATATTAATTAAATCAATAGATTTATAAAACTAATATACTTAACTAAATAATCGATAAGATTAAGATTAATAATATCAAGTTTAAAGATTCTGTTTGGACATTTTGGCTAAATAATATAAAAAAGAAATGAAAATATCGAAAATATCTTCTCAGATTCGGGAATTGATGAAAAAAAAAAAAAAAAAAAAAACTAAGAAAAGAAGGCTCGGTTCATAAGTTTGTTCGGCGCGATGTATAAATTCTGAGTAAACAGTCGTGTTGTAAAAAAACATTTTTTTATATGAACCATTCTTTCTTTTTTTGAACTTGATGTCCGGTCGTCGAATGAACAACGGCGGAATCAGGATCCAGAGCTATTTCTGCACCCTTATCTTCCTGGGTTAAATATTCTCCCTTATGTCTGGCCATGTACCTTCCAATAAGCATTGCCATTATTATTAAAGCGATTAATATAACTGCTAACACGCTGCCCAATATGGCTGTATCAGTTTCGTTGTAAGCATCTCTCAACTTTTGTTCATCAACTTGCAACGGCGGTCTAGTTTCTAGTATATTAGGTGGATGAGTGATAGGCTCGACTCCGCAAAAGTCTTCGGTCAACGGGGTACCCAATGATCTAACATTAGCCGGTCCACTTTCTTGGAATAAAAGTTTCAGGGGATATATATCGTCGAATTCAACCCTAGATATACACCCGGCGAATCCTTCGTTCATTGATTCGTTCCTTCCGATATACATGTACTGTATGTTATTGAACTGCGCATCAGCAGATGCTTTTATATTGAAATCAAATAACTTTGGCTCGTAGTTATCGACCTGAATGACCAAAGTAGCTCCCGAATTTCTTCTGCTTATTCTTACGTCGTGGTATTGACCGAGACCAAAATGTTTGTCGGGGAATATCACCTCTTGTCTTTCAAAACCAAAGTCAAATACAACGCGTAGATGACCGCTGTTAGAAACCATAATGGTCATATATTCTCCGGTTATATTTGAGAATAAACCGAGCAGAAAACCCTTTGCGTTTGTAGTTGTAAATCCAACACGAATTTTTTCAGCTATAGTCGAACGCCAGCTACCCATAAAGTCGTATTTTATCATAGAACTTTGTCGCATATTTACACCAATTTCTAAAACAGAAAAAAAAAATACATGTTTAGTTTAGTTAATTATTCGTTACAGAAAGAAGAGAAATTTTTATCGATTTTTTAAAGCATGATTCATACCATCGGCACAAATTGGTCCTTTGAAAGCTGTCCATCGACAATCGCACTTATAATCGTCAAATCTTTCGAGACATGTTCCGTTGTTTAGACAAGGACTGCTTTCGCATCTACCAACGCAGTCGGTACTGACTCCGTACAATCCCATTCTTGCGCGGCCTCTAAGATCTTGTAATTGTCCATTGAGAAGCATGGATCTTATGCATCCGACAAAACCGTCTCTGTAATCTACAGTAGCTCCGATAACAAGTTCAGAAGTAAGATGCAGAGCTCGTACTGGACCCGGAGGTTCTCTAACTTCGTTTTTCAAAGCACCGTCAATAACGATTCTTGCCTCTTTGCGATTTCTTTCTACCGATACAGAATGCCAGCGATTATTAGCCAGGCTGTAAGACGTTTGTACGCTTACCGCCAGCGGACCACCGCCGGCTTGATATTGAAAATGAATTTGGTTTCCTCCGTTGATAGCTACTTTTATGTAATCAGTTGGTCCTTTGCTGTGAATTATAACAGCATCTTCAATGGTGGTTTTAAATTCGAAATAAATATCGCCGCTGTGACCTATGTCAAATGTTGGAAGATTTATCGTTGCATCGACGATTCGGAATGTTACAACGTTCGTGAAAAGATCTGTAACACAAAAAAGAAAAGAAATAATTTAGGCGGTATTAGAGATATTTGTAATTCAAAGACATGTTAATCTTGCATCATCGTTATATATTTTATTATAATTATTTTTTAAACTGGGGTTTAAAATATTGGGGAATGGAATTCAATCGTCATACTATTCTGGCTATTGGAACTTCTAGTTATATGCTACTTTATAATTATCATTTAATTAATGATTCTGCTAGATTTTCTAAAATTCATAATCTACGATTAGAGTATCTCGATTTACAATGTGGGTAGAGGAGATAGAGAGCGCACGGTAACCATAATAATGGTTTATTACTCGTGCGAGCTACACCAAGTCTAGAAAACTTTATATATAGGTATACTGTTTATGTAAGCAGATGTTGTTGATGATCTTCTCCGCTTACCCAAATAATTACTTCTGTTTACCCACGGTAATTCAGTTCCTTATAAATGAATTTTGAATAAAATTAGAAAAGCCCTTAGTCACCGGATGTACCATAAAGAATTGAAAAAACCAATTACCATCTCCTTCGCACATCAAAGGTCCTAGAGTATATCGTCCCTCTTTTTCGTCTAGCGGTGTCCCAGTGTCACCAAAGCGCAGTTGTTTAACAGGCAGATGTTGTTTGTCTGTAATATCTCCGCCGTCTTCCAGCCAGCTATCGAAACCAGAATCGCAGTTACACCACTTAGTGGGTTCAACACATGTGCCTAGAATTCCGCAGTCGCATTTACGAGATCCGGGCAGTGCTCCGCCCCAGTAATCCATGCGTTGATTACCTCTGCTAACCCACCAAGAACTGGGTCTGAATTCCTCGCCTATCGGAGCTGTAAAATAAAGAAATATAAACGTCCGATTGCTCTCTCTCTCTCCGCCTTTGAAATTTCCAAAATTTCTCATAATAGTATATTTCTACAAACTTGGAGAATTGAAGAGCCTCGATTGTTTGCAAGCGTAGTTTATCTTCTGCGAACAGCTAGTAGATCGATTCAAAAGCGCTTCTATCTGATCAAAGTCAGCGTCGTAGTTAACGTCTTGAATAAAACTACCAGGTTCTTCGAACCCGTCTACCGGCGTGGGTTGTTCATTGCTGTGTCTAAGAACGGTCATTATTCTTCCGTCGGAATAAAATTCACAAGTAACAGGGAATGGACGAAGAGGTCCGCTTCCGTCGACGTCGATCTTAACTTCAGCTCTCTGATTGACCGAATTCATGTTTTTGTATGCCTCGCAGGAGAGCGGATTCAGCGCTGAAATTTTAGTCAAAGAACAAGTCAATTACATATTATACTCGCAAGTTGAATGAATTTTTTTTCGCTTAATTTCCTCGTTACAACTTACAAGTGTGACAAACAGCTCCGGCGTAACCAGTATTGGTACAATCGCAGAAGAATTCGTCAGAAGTCTGACGACAAATACCAGAGTGTTTACACGGGTTTGGATTGCATCGATCAACCATTTGGCAAGCGTCGAAAACGACCTCATTCTTGCAGCAGTATTCATCCTCTTTCCAATCTGTTGGTAGTTTGTAGTTACCGTCTATACTTATCATTCTCATACAGCCAACGAATCCTCTAGATGTTCCCATCCCTGTAATACCACCGCCTATAAGGTATAAACTACCGGTAGACATATCGAGAAGCCGCGTTGTACGCATTGGACGACCGTCGACGTTCAGAACCAGACTGTCTTTAGCAATTGTTAATATCACTTGATGCCATTTTCCGTCGTTGAATGTTTCTTCGTAGTTGTCTAAGGTCACTCTTGGGTTTGATTGAGTCTTAATTTCAACCTTTAGTTTACCCTCTTCGAGAAATAACTGGAAATAAATGAGGACTTTGATTTTTTTCTTGCTCTGTTGTCGTATCGCTCCGAATATGAGTAGAGGTATATTCTATAAATGGTATATATAATATACTCCTCGACTTATATTCGGTAGAACCATAACGAGTAGAATCCACCCACTTTAACATATCCTGGAGATGTGAATTGATGGTATAAAATAAGTCCCTGGTTTTCATAGCTTCTGAACGATAGTGATACGTTCATTGAAAAAACACCCTCGTATCCTTTGAGTCGGGCGAATGAACCCGGTGTTAAAAACGTTATGGGAATTATCGGAGGCTCTGGACAGCTGTAGATTGTGTTTACTTTATGATATCTCAGATTTTCACCAGTTATTTCAGTCTCTTTAAGCTCGTGTATAAAACTGGTTGTATTGAGGTAAAAGTTTTCTATACATCCGGTGAAATTCTGATTCACTACCAAGCCGTCTTGTTTGTTTGGAACTCCGCCAATGTAGAACTGTAAACAATGAAAGTAATCATCAGTTATGGTGCTTCCAGCTGCCGCTGGATAACGAGAAAAATTTCGAAACTCACTCCTCGGTTCAAATCGAGTCGGTAAAATTCTCCCTTGATTCTTCCTCTGATCAATACTCTGTCTACGGAGAAAGATATGGTTCGTCTATTCCTGGATATTACAACATCGTGCCACATATTATCATCCAAAAGACTTCCGACTGACAAACTAGTCATAACGCCAGATCCAAGATCGATATTTAACAGCATTCTGTTATCCCTTAATTGTAGAGCGATGAAATCACCTTGCGTTCCTCTAGAGTATACCAACACCCCATCGGCGTTGTTTGTTTTAAAACGAAAACGCAAAGAATGACGATCCGTTTCAATTGGTTCTCTGAGAAGATCCCAGAGAACGAGGGAAGAGCCGTTAAACGACAGTAAATCAGACACTGTGATTAAACGATGGATTCATTAGTTATAGTATAGAATAGAAGTGAGAAATGAACTAATTGGAAATCTAGTTGTAAGTAATGATTACCATAGTCGCATCCATAGAGTTCAATTCTTAGGGATATTCTATCCCTCCAACGAGTTGGATTAATTCTAATCCACTGCGCTATAATAGGCACTTCGAATTTGTTTAATGTAATAGTATCTCCGTTTACATTTCCCTTGAACATCTGTAAGGAAATTTATAGTACATACAATCAATTGGTTTGAAATAATTTTCCAAACTATTGAAAAACCCTGAAGCCAAACAAATAGGAGAAATCATGGAGATAATGAAGAATGTTGATGAATGCAGGAAACAGAGTTGTGCAGGTGTTGTATTAGTGACAAAATGTTAGTGACGAAAGCAAGGAGACTTAAAGCTGATTGTTCGAACATAATTTCCCAAAAATAACGTAATATATGGCTTTGGAAGCACGTCGGGCTCCTTGTCTGCCTGCTAATTGAGACGAAGCTCTTCGTCTAAGATCTAAAAGATTTCAAAAGTCCAAAAAGACAATAGAAATTGATTTTTTTCTCAATATTCTTTCTCAGTACCTCGTCCACCCCATCCTGGCTTTCATAACTGGTCCAAGCTTGACCGTCGCTTGAATACTGGACGATATACTCAGTCACGTATTCGTTAGTATGAGCACGACCTCGGGTCGCTATGCTTCTTATCTCGTATCTATCCCCCAGTTCGATTGTCAGATGTTGATCATAGCTGCTACTTTCCGGTGACCACGCAGAGTCGCCTGGAATTCCCGGCACCCGTATCCAAATGTTGATAGAAGAAAATAGTAGAAGCGAAGCAGAAAGAGAGAAAAATAAGACACAGAAATATGAGTAAAGATTATTGTTTATTCATCTTTCTTCGATAATAAAGGAAATTTAAGATTCCAAATCGTTTTTATCTCACTGTGTTCAATCTTCCTTCGATAATATTCAGTTATTGTTTAATCACAATATTTAATGCTAACGCATTATCACCCATATAGAAATATTATTTTTCCAACATGTGCATGTAATAAGTCATTTTTCTTGCATGTAAAACGACCAGAAAATCGCCCATTTCTAGCCTGGACTTCATTACCTCCCTAGGGAGGTAATATCCATTATTTCCCTAGGGAGGTAATGGATCTATTGCTACCTTCCAAGAGACGGTTTCGAAGGTTTTCAAATATTTCGACATTTTGAAAATTTCCAAAAATTTCGTAAATTATTGGAAATTTCCAAAATTTCCTATACATGCACTTGTTGAAAAAATTACGGTGTGCAACAAGGGGGGGGGAGGGTAATTCTGACCGTTGCTAGAAATGACCCATTTCCTCCCCTTGTTGTACAATGTACTAATTATTAGAACCAACATGCAAACACAAATCTGTACATAACGTTACTCATGCATAATTACTTGCCGCAATGTAACTACTATCAAACATTATCATTCTATAAGTATTTTGGCCCACTAAACTACACCTCATACATTGTTAGTGCATTTGATATCCAGAAATAGGGTTTTTGATGATCCGCTAAAAGTACCTTAGTGTTGCCGTCCTCCTCTTTGTAATCTGCATAATCAAGACCGTTTGTTCCATAGCTGATACCGTACTCCATAACATATTCGCTAGAATGTGGACGTCCCTGGGTAGCCAAGGACGTTAAATTCATCACTTGGCCCAAATCGACTATCAGGTATTGGTCAAAATCCGAACTGCTAGCTGTCCATGCGTTTCCGCCTATACCACAACAATACGTACGCATGCAAGCAACTCAAAACTTAACTTAAAATAAAGGCATATCTATATCTTAGAAGATACCAAATATATGTGAATAATACATAATAAGCTAAATCGTTATCAAATGATAATAAAAACTGAAAATATATTATCTACAATTATTATCAACTCTAACTTAGTTTTGAAAGTTTTCTCGCCGCTCGTTCGAAGGACTTTAAAATACAGTGGAAATTTAATATATAACAGGATTATGGGGAGCATCTGGCAACGGATCAATAAAGTTGTTTACGAAGAATCTATAGACCCAAGTAATTGAGGGATAATAATTTAATTAAGTTTAGGTCTGAGAATGAATGAATGAATGAATGAATGAATGAATGAATATTGTATAAGTAATAAGTAATGGGAACGTATGATTATGTTTATAGTTTATTTATTCACCCACTGATCACCTTCGCAGTACAACTGTTATCTTAAAGATATAACGCCGACTTTTATAACATTGAGATTGTTTTATATCGATACCAACGTTCTAATATGTCGTAACCCACAAAATTTCAGAAATTGACTTTTTTTTAAAAATTGAATGATAATAATGTTGTGCAGCTTATGTTTAAGTTTTAGCGGTCAAATCGTTGATTTACTATTTTTAAATAAATATTCTAATCCGTAAAATCCTATCTTTTCAATGGTAATAGTGAAGCGTTTTTATGGCCTCCTGAATAATTGAAATTGACTTTTTTTTTTAAATTGAATGATAATAATGCTGTGCAGCTTATGTTTAAGTTTTAGCGGTCAAATCGTTGATTTACTATTTTTAAATAAATATTCTAATCCGTAAAATCCTATCTTTTCAATGGTAATAGTGAAGCGTTTTCATGGCCTCCTGAACAATTTTCCAAATGTGGGTTACGTCATATTATAGAACGTGGGTATCGATATATTTTTTTTTTTAAATTAAACTGAATCTTTATTCCCCCCCGTTATCCGGGTTTTTCTGGCTTTGCAAAGTACCTCTTTGAATATTCAAAGTCTAGTGTCGGATGTAAGGGAACAGAATTTTCCATCAGTTTATCAAAGCTGATTTCCTCGAATCCAAAGCTACGCGATTCTGGAGCAGAATTATTTTCCTGTAAAGCAACGGCTACACAGTGACTAGAGTCTATCAGTGATTCTTCAAACAGCCAATCCTGCTTTATCCCATTCAAATACAACTCTGTGTCTTTGACTAAACGACCGGGCAATAATTTCGAGTTAATTTTAAAAGATATTTTAGCCAAATCCATCGCTATTCCTACGCCGATTGCTTTGACGTAGCTTTCCTTCAAAGACCAGAGTCTACAGAACATAGAAACCTGGTCAATATCAGAACCGGATTGATTTCCTCTAATCGTCTCCCACTCAGATTGTGAAAAATTTCTATTCATAATTCTGAAAAATTCTTTCAGCTCTTTACCACCTGTATATTCAAGCTTCATAACATCTACTCCTAACAAAACGTCCCTAACTTCACCGGCCAGTACTGTGTAGCTTCCCTGATGCGATACGTTTAAATTAAGACACTTAATATCGTTGTTTAAAAAAGGTCGATTATTCTCGTCTCTAGAGAACAAAATCTTGTCGTAATACAGATCTGAATATTCGTTAACAAATTTACGCATCAATAATCTCCCGGCTAGAGAAGCTCGCGCATCTTTTTTGAACACGAATCTATCAATTCTTTCTTTTTCTTCTAATTGAATGCAGGATATAGATTTAAGGAATTCAGACTCGCTAGGATCCCATTGCAGCCAATTAAACACCCAACGTATACTAGGTTTAGACATTTTTACGCTACCCCTCATTCATCAACGAGAGTCTATAATCAATCAAAGTGAAAAGAAAAGGTTTATTTTCAATTTATTTCTACGCTATTTCCTAGGGGACTTCTACGTCACAGGACTTCCTCTTTGCTTTGAAAAATCTTCAAACTTCCTAGCATCCACCTGAAGCAAAATATGTATAATACTCAGTTTTTTTCCCCTTTCTTTTGCCCATTCTTGCATTACTTATCCCATTGTCAAAAGTAAGTTTTTTTCTTATATGAAAAAAAAAAAAATTATATAATAAAAAAAAAAAAAAAATTAAAAATCAATTTTTTTTTTTTTTTTCAATTTTTAGCAACATACTTATGAACGACGAGTCAGTGGGTGATGAAAAAGAAAATAATAAAAAAAAAAAAAAATTTGGAAATTTTTTTTTTTTTCAAATTTTCTACTAAAAAATTAAAAAAAAAAAAATAAAAATAATGAGAAAAAAAAAAAAAAAAAGCATCGCTAACAAAACGACACAAAATTCTAAATATTCTAAACATCTAAGCATTTGAATAAAATCTGACTAAATAAATAATAACGTAGTTTAATTATGTATTGTAAAAATAAATCTATGTATTGCTTATTTATTTTTCATTTGTTTACCGTTAAGTATCGCATTTTTAGGTCCACGTTCAGATAAGAATGACGTAGCTGTTAGTTGAGCTCTATCAAGCAATGGTACGCTGCAGTCATAATCGTCTGAAAATTGATGATATAAATATAGATAAATAATAATTATTATGTATTTAGTTATAAGTATTCGTAATAACTTAGTTTACATTTATTAAATTAGTGTTAGTTAGAGAATTATAGGTATATAAATTAAGTAACGCCATGTTGAATATTTCTCTGGGCTTGGCTCGTATAATAGCGTAAGTAAAGTAAGTAATAAGATAGGCTGCTAAACTTGTATTAGATACACATACGTTTGATATTGAAAGAAAGAAATAAAGGTGAATATAATAACTGCGATTATCGTAGTATATTTAAATAAGATGTAAATAAAATAAGTAAATACTCACAGGCGTTTGTATTAGGTAAATATATAATCGCGATAAGTAAAACTGTGTATTTTAAAAGACACATCATGATAACATTGCTTGTTGAAAATTTTTACTCGGTTACACCCAACTCTGCATTAATGAATGATGCACGCTAGTCGCTACTACCCACAGTGGTGTTACACTATGGAATACGTTATAGGTAGTTGCGTGTGTGTATTCTATATGATTCGTAATGAAATTCTGCTGGTGACGCATACATACACTTACACTATAACTGAACTCAGGAGGTTATTACTCACAAGTCTCGATTCGAGTTTCGATTACTTTAAATAGGATATAAATCGATCGAGTTAATAAATCTCGATGTATTTCATTTTAGTATCATGTACATCGTTGAGGATTTTGTTAACAGATGTCGCTACCATACGGGGCCGATATGACAATATAGTTGTTTAGAATGTTTACAGATGGCGTTACCGTATCTATTACTGTGGCGTCATAACACATGATAGTTTCTCTCTACGCCACTACGCGTCGCATTAGTTTCGTTTCGCTCTCACAAGCACCATGGCAGCACCAGGTTCCGCATATATACAAGTTCCTGATCATTTCCAATGTCCAACATCGGACAACCTGCGTCTAGGGTACGGTGTGCTCGGCTCAGCCTTATTGATGAGTCCGCCGAGCATACCCGGACGAAACGCATAGAGAGAGAAGGTTCGAATCCCTTCCAAACTGTATTCAGTGGTAGAGCACTGTAAAAAAACCTCTACATTACGGAGGAAAATAATAGCGTTTTCGGCTGGGGCTACACCGAGCTACACTGGTGTAGTGTAGCCATCTTTGTCTCTCTCTTCCTCATAGAAAAGAAAAGGATGAAGATAGCTACACTACACCAGAGTAGCTCAGTGTAGCACCAGCCGAAAACGCTATAAATGTTAGCGCATAAAATTTGAATTTCGATTAATCGATTTCGAATATTTGAATTTGGAGAACAGAACAGCGGTTGTAATATATATATAATATAATATATTGATGGGTTTTAGTGTTTTTGCGGGGAATAGCTGCTGCGGAATACATTTTAAATAAATATTTCGTATATAACTGAAATGTATGTACATATACATATGTATATGTAACATACGAAAAGGGTAGGTAGGTATATATATGAATATAGTAATCACTGGGGAGTATCGGTTGACCCTCTGCTTTTCTATTCTCATGAGAATACTTCCTATATCGGTTTGCGTATAGTAGCCGTGTGGCTTTCTTTAAGTCAGGGGATGAAAATGAATGTGCCAATATATCGGGGGGAGGGGGGGGAGGGGTAGGAAAATAAAAGGCCTTCTATTTCCCCCGATGCAATGTGTATATATGTATGTATATGTATATATGTTACATATATGTAGTACGCATTCGTGCGGTATGAAAAAAATATGTATATCTAAAATTTGTGGCTATTCTAATGCGGTGGAAGTAAAATATCACCGAACTTTTCTTATATTCTACGACTATAGGTATATGGTATAATAATATTATATATAAGAAATTTATAGAGAGAAAAAAAAAAAAAAAAAATACTGAATTATATATATATATGTTATTTGATGTATAAAAATGTATAATATATTGTAAGATTTTTTGAATAAATTAAAAAATATAAGATATTTTTAAACTGATCGAAATGTATGTAGTACTACATGTTGAATAAAAGATTGAATAAAAAGAAAATGTTTTTTCCTTAAGAATTTCTTGTTTCTTTTTCAAGATGCGTAATTTAAAATTAGGGAACGTCCCGCAAAGACTAAAGAGCCATTTAAAGGGATGGTGATATATCAGAAAACTTGAGCCTCTGCACCCCACGTTTGGGTATGGCTCGGGTGGTGGTGCGGTAGTAGTAGTAGTAGTAACGCGACCCAGGGGATACCATTTTGTAAACTTGAATATAAATTTATGCCGCAACTGATAAATCAAAAAACTTTTCCCATTCGGTCGTATATACCTATATACCTACGCATTCTGCGTCCCGACGCAACGAAAAAGTATTCTATATATGTATAATATCATATAGATATAGTACATAGGTAGTATACGAAAATGACATTTTCTTACTCCATACGAGTCCATTCGTTCTCTGCACGAAAATAAATGAATAAAATTCATTCGTTGCTTGATTTTAATCGCTTTCCAAGCCTTTTCTTCGATCTTAATTCCTGGTGAAAGAGAGAGAGAGAGAGAGAGAGAAAAAAAAAACAGACCTGAAAAATAACGTGAAAAATTATCTCCTCGTAAATTTCTTTCTGTATGTACAGCAATATCTTCCGCATTCCGGGAGTGAGACTATCGCCTTTCAACGATTACACGTCTTTCCCCTATCCGATCTAATTCTCTAGATTGATTATCCAGCGTGCGAGAGGAGCGAGCTGTTCTCGTACCTATAGATAACACCTATTCGCACACCGGGTGTAACAGAAACCGCTTCATTTGATTAATACCAGTCTTCAAGCAACTCTAGCGCAACTTTCCGCTATACCCCTGCAGAGCCCAACGCTTTCTCCCTCGTACTCTCATCCTCATCCTCATCCTCATCCTCATCCTGCAAGTCCTCCTCTTCGTATTCCATCGTGTTTCGCTCTCTTCGTCTTAGAGTCTTCGCATCTTCCTGTACCAACTTCCCCTACGTCTATTTCTCGTATCCCCCCCTTGCCGGCCGTCACTCTTACGATGGTAAATCCTGCTCCCTTTACTGCCTACCTACCTACCTACCTACCTACCTATCTACCCCTCTTCAACATATAACCAAGCCTTTCCCTTGTGCATGACTATACATACACTCCGGTGTCATCAGTCTTAGTTTTAATTAAAATTTGACGATAGTTTACATTGCAGTAGGTATATATAGGTACTATATATATGGTAGTGAGATAGGAAGCTGGAAGGCGCAGGTGTAACGAGTTAAGAAAAACGAAAAAAAAAAAAAAAAAAATAGCTGATTACTTTGTTCAACTAACATAACAAGTTCGAAAGTCAGATTAAATCGGTGCTAGTATAATATGGTGTAGAGCTATTGCAGAACTTTGACGTGCAGTTATAGTTTCAAAGCCGAATAAAATCTGGTAGTATAGCTGTCCGGGACAGGCAATCAAAATTTCAAATTGGCATGACGTTGAGTCTTAGTTTTAAATATATAGTTTTAAAAAATAATAAACTACTACATCTCGGTCAGAATTCATATTCCTTGACATATTTTCTTATATACTAGGTATGTATTTCGAAGTACTATGTACATTAGGGCAACAAAGTTCTTGTAGGGTCGAAATTCAGGCTTATGCGGTTTAGCATGCGCCTGAATTTCGACCCTACAAGAACTTTGTTGCCCGACTGTACATTAGGGTGGTTCAAAAAATTCCTAAGTTTTCAGATGTTGCCCCTCATCCGTGAATATGTTGTTTGTGATTTTCAAAAAATATTCCATTTTTTTTAGCTTTATAGGACAATATTTACTACTGCCTCAATGACGCTGAAATTTCGAAATTGTGCCATTTTTGGCCACTTCAAATTACTTAGATCAAAGTGCTCATCCGGCTACCTCTAGTCTTTCATTCAATGAGCATTTTGGTTCAAGATGAGACTCGTACGATAATATGTAGTACTGCCTCGGAGACATTGGAGTTTTTTCAGAGATTCGATAGCAGGGTGTTGCTCATGAGACAGTTTTTTTTTACCATTATAAGGAAGAAATACAAGCGGTTTGCAGTCTGCGGGATCATTTTCACTACTGCCTCATCGAGGGCGACTTTCCGTCAAGTGAAATTAGCAAAATGAGGCAGTAGTAAAAATGGTCCCACGGACTGCAAACTGCTTGTATTTCTTCCTTATAATGGTAAGAAAAAACTGTCTCATGAGCAACACATGGCGATCAAATCTCTGAAAAAACACTAAATATTGAAAAAACTACAATGTCTCCGAAGCAGTACTGGATATTATATTATTATCGTACGAGTCTCATCTTGAACCAAAATGCTCATTGAATGAGACTCTAGAGGTAGCCGGATGAGCACTTTGATCTAAGTAATTGCAGTTGCCAAAAATGGCACAATTTCGAAATTTCAACTTCAATGAGGCAGTAGTAAATATTGTCCTATAGAGCTTAAAAAAATGGAACATTTTTTTAAAATCACAAACAACATATTCACGGATGAGCAGCAACATCTGAGAACTTAGGTGCTTTTTTGAACCACCCTAATGTACGCACCTACCATTCGAAGAAATTTCGCGAAAATCTAATAAACGACAAATTAAAAATATCGGATAAGTAGGTAGGTATAATATAATATAATAAGTCTCGATGAAAATCTCCATAATCTAATGAAATTTTATCTCCGGTCCGATTTTCCAATTTCCTTTAATCCCAGGCGGTTTGGTGATCTTTGCTCCCTTGTATACGGTATCTGAGAAAAATATCTCCCTTACTCCCTTATTTCTTCGTATTTTATATAATTTACGTTTCTATATATAAGCATTACGCAGGTATAGAATATATACAAACGAATATTATACACCAAGGTATATATATATATATATATGAGCCTTAGGAGCCGAGTTTCTATTCCGCAATTTGATACAGCATAGGTATATATCGCAGAGCATCATACAGAGGACCTGACTCCTATAGGGGTTTAAATTAAGTTTGAACAGTAAATGCTGCATAGATCTAGGAGATTATAATATGTATATAAACTTTGGCTTGAGAATTCAAACGTAGCTATTCTATATAGTACGTATAGAAGATGTATATATATGTATAATATACAAGTTATACTTAACTTAAACAAATACACATATATAGCATACACAAATTATACACACCGTGATGATGGTGGTATGGTGCATAATTAATCATTTTCACAGACCTGGTGAGTGAACTTATATATATATATACCTATATATGTGAGTGTAAAACAGCTGGCTAGATACTAAATTTTCCCCTTTGTTATATGGTTTTAGTACTTGTTTAGATGGTATAAAGTCAGAAAAGTAGGGGGTGTAAACGAGCCATCAGTTTCTGGCGCATGCACATGCCATGCAAGAGCAGAAGGTAGCCGAAGATATTGAATGCTGGGCTTTACACGGATAGTTAATTGTATCGTAACTAATCGTTTGAAGACTGAAACAGACGCGATTACTGCATTAACGACGTCTATAAATAATTCGAATCCCTGATGTCGCAGTCTTAGCTTTTTTCCACCGAGTATATATATCTATAGATATTTGTAGGTACTTTTTTTTTTTAACTTTTTTTTTGGTTTATTTTTTATTTGCTATTTTATTTTATTTTTTCTGTTGGGCCGAAGAAAAAGCGGAGGACAAACCCACGGCGAAGTAAGTTGATAGGTGGAAGGAACCCCTGCCAGGCGAGTGCAACTAACTCGAAAATCACTAGTACGTTTTTGTTCTTCTTCGGGCCGCACCCGCGACCCGATTTTGGGCTACATTAATCTCGAGACTTCCGGATCTAGCCACGTCTTCAACTCCCTCTTTTACTCCAACCCCCCGAGAGTTTGGTGGTTCAGCTTATGCTGGCCGCATGCGATTGGAATTCCAAACGCCATCCCTCTATCCACCTTTCGCTCTGATAAACCTACTCACTACTTTTTATCAGACCTTATATACTATTCCTGTGGTTGCGGTTATAATTTATAGAACAGAAATTTGAAGCTAGTTTATTTACGTATTAAAAAAAAAAAATATTTATACTATGTAGAGTTAACAACATTCCACACAGCACCCAATATTGTCCAATATTGTAGCAACATTGCAGCAACATTGCAACATTGCAACATTGCAGCAACATGGCAACATTGCAACATTGCAACATTGCTACATTGCAGCAACATTGCAACATTGCTACATTGCAGCAACATTGCAACATCGCTACATTGCAGCAACATTGCAACATCGCTACATTGCAGCAACATTGCAACATTGCTACATTGCAGCAACATTGCAACATTGCTACATTGCAGCAATATTGCAACATTGCAACATTGCTACATTGCAGCAATATTGCAACATTGCAACATTGCTACAATATTGCAACAATATTGCTGCAATATTGCGATGTTGGGTGCTGTGTGGTATTGTTTAAAACGATTTTCAGTCATTTTCAAAATTATTATACCGTGTGTCTAATTCCCAGAAGGTAGTGAGCAACGTTATATGACTTTCTGTCATTTTTCAAAATAAAAACATACAAATTTTGGAAAAAAAAAAAAAACTTAACAAATTACTAATTCAACAATTGAGAGCAGAAGATCGTGTGTTAGGTAGATTTTTTGTTGTTCTAAGAACAAATTCTAAGATTTAAATTCTAAGATTCAAATTCTTAATTTAATACAACACAAATCATTATTAAACAATAATAATCCAGTTACATCATTTTATGATTCAAAGCAAATTTGGTTATCCGTTGCACAGACGACGTGAGGTATGCTAATTTCCTCGAAACAGTCACTTTGCAGAGATCATGTCAGAGGTAACTTGGTAATTAACCTAGGAACGTTATACATACAAATTAACGAGAGAGATGGGGGTATAGAGTTGGTAAATATATAATATAATAGATAGATGATATGGGTGATATGGTGAAATTTTTGGCTCCAAGTTTATGCTTACACTGAGAAAAAGGTCTTGTTGACACAACCAAAATTTGGTTATATTATATGGACAATCAGATTTTTTGTTCAGTCAACCAAAAATTTTGTTGGGATGACCAAAATTTTGGGTATCCGAACAAAATTTTGGCTATCCCAACAAAATTTTTGGTATCCGAACAAAATTTTTGGTTGACTGAACAAAAAATCTGATTGTCCATATAATATAACCAAATTTTGGTTGTGTCAACAAGACCTTTTTCTGAGTGTATACTCCCAAGGGATGCGATTAAAGGGAGTTGAAAATTATTCAACGAACAAGTAAAATGAAATATTGTTGATCAATAAATTATCTTTTATATTCATATATATTTGAGATATTTGAACTCCTTTTATACACTCAGAAAAATAATAACCAAAACTTGGTTATTATATGCACAATCAAATTTTTTGTTCAGTCAATCAAATTTTTTGTTCAGTCAATCAAAAATTTCGTTGGGATAACCAAAATTTTGTTGGGAAAACCAAATTTTGTTGGGACAACCAAAATTTTGGCTATTCCAACAAAATTTTTGGTTGACTGAACAAAAAATGTGGATGTGCACCCAAATTTTGGTTGTGTCAACAAGACTTTTTTCTGAGTGTATGATGGCTCTTGATTCATATCTGAAAAGAAATACCTACCCTTATTTAAAAATTGATTAAAGCGATTGGTTGAACCTGTGAGAAGCGGGTTAAATTCTTGGCTTAATTCAAGATGAAGACATCCCCTTTATCTCTCAGGCGAAGATTAATGCCGGTGGCCAAGTATCGGACATGTCAAGTGAAGCAGCTTGATAGCAAATGGCAGAATAGTACCGAGGGTTTAGCTCAGGATCGGTCAAACATTATTCGAAACCTGGGACACTATGGGATATGCGGGATGAGCTTAGTTCTGAATTTTTTTTTTTCACAATTACGAAAGTCATTCGAGCAATCGATAACGATAATTATTTTTGCAGATTGTTATCATGAAAAGGATTTTAAGGAAGTTATGCAGTACTCGAATTATACCCCTAAGGGGCCATTCAACAATTACGTCACGCCGCAAGGGTGGGGGGGGGGGGGGGGGGGGGGGGGGCTCCAGAGCGTGACGCTCTGGGTTAAAGTGGTCAAAGTATGTATGACGAAGTGTGATGGAGGGGGGGGGGGGGGGTCAAGAATGGTCGAAAAGAGCGTGACGTAATTGTTGAATGGCCCCTAAGATGATGATTTTATTTAATGATAATCACGCGACTCTTCACTCTGGACTAACGAAGTTAAATTTGATTTAAAAAAAATTGACAATAATTATAATTATATAAAATAACGAAGAGAATAATTTTCAAAATTTTTTATAATCCCTTGAGTCTTTGGAGAACCCGTAGGAAATACGATACTGGAAACTGGTAGAACGGTTGAGAGACTGATTACTGCATCAGCTCAAAGTCTAAAGAGACTCTTCACGGATTAGTGGGGCAGATTGACGCGGGCCTCTTACGGTTCTTGTCTTCTATTCTTTATAGTTTAGAATTATTATTATTATTATTATTATTATTATTATTATTATTATTATTATTATTATTATTATTATTATTATTATTATTATTATTATTATTATTATTATTATTATTATTATTATTTTTTAGCACTGCAATCTCATGAGGTTGGCGACTGGGAGATAGAAATATATGAAATGTAAAGAAATAGAAAGAAGATTTGAAAAGTTTGGGGTGGGGGGGGGAGGAGTAAAACTAGAGCTGGGATAAGGTGAAAATAAAAAGCTAGACGTCTTTCAATGTTTCAGCGTTAGAATTTCATCGGCGAAAGTAATAGAGGCGATAGTACTGTGCGGTAGTTCTGGATCGTTTCGAACGAGTTTTAACGTCTTCTTACACTAGGACACAGGTTCAGAACCATCGACGCGTATAGGTAGAGACGACGACGGTATTTCCGAGACAAAAGAATCCTGAGAATTACTTGAAAGAAGCCAAGGATCCAGTTTTCGCAATCTCTGTGCCGCAGCGCGCAGCTAGATACGGGGAAAATCGCAAGGATATTTTCAAATCAACTCACGTATGGTAGAGAGGGCATTCAGATGTCTCGGGAAAAATAAACGCCCTTAATATCTAGTGGCGTATAAGATTCGAACTTTATAGTGACATAGAGACGCGGTGTAAATTTTTGCAATGAACAAAAAATTGAAAAATTAAAATAGGAACGGAAAATCGATAATGTTTTTACTTCACCTAATCCTTTACCTAATTCACATATTCAACAAGATATAGGTACACAGAAAGAAAGGTCAACTTGATTCAAGACAATTTTGCGGTCCAAAAATGAAGACCGAAATTTTCTCGGATCAAATCAAAATTTTTGCTCGAACCAAGAAAATTGGGAGAATTTTGCGGTCCAAAAACGAAGACCGAAATTTTCTCGGATGAAATAAAAATTTTTCTCGAACCAAGAAAATTTGAAAAATTTTGCGGTCCAAAAATGAAGACCGAAATTTTCTCGGATCAAATCAAAATTTTTGCTCGAACCAAGAAAATTGGGAGAATTTTGCGGTCCAAAAACGAAGACCGAAATTTTCTCGGATGAAATAAAAATTTTTCTCGAACCAAGAAAATTTGAAAAATTTTGCGGTCCAAAAATGAAGACCGAAATTTTCTCGGATCAAATCAAAAATTTTTGCTCGAACCAAGAAAATTGGGAGAATTTTGCGGTCCAAAAACGAAGACCGAAATTTTCTCGGATGAAATAAAAATTTTTCTCGAACCAAGAAAATTTGAAAAATTTTGCGGTCCAAAAATGAAGACCGAAATTTTCTCGGATCAAATAAAAATTTTTCTCGAACCAAGAAAATTTGAAAAATTTTGCGGTCCAAAAATGAAGACCGAAATTTTCTCGGATCAAATCAAAATTTTTGCTCGAACCAAGAAAATTGGGAGAATTTTGCGGTCCAAAAACGAAGACCGAAATTTTCTCGGATGAAATAAAAATTTTTCTCGAACCAAGAAAATTGGGAGAATTTTGCGGTCCAAAAATGAAGACCGAAATTTTCTCGGATCAAATAAAAATTTTTCTCGAACCAAGAAAATTTGAAAAATTTTGCGGTCCAAAAATGAAGACCGAAATTTTCTCGGATCAAATCAAAATTTTTGCTCGAACCAAGAAAATTGGGACAATTTTGCGGTCCAAAAATGAAGACCGAAATTTTCTCGGATTAAATAAAAATTTTTCTCGAACCGAGAAAATTGGGACAATTTTCTTGGCTCGAGCAAAAATTTTGATTTGATCCGAGAAAATTTCGGTCTTCATTTTTGGACCGCAAAATTATCTTGAATCAAGAATAATTTTCTTGGCTCAAGTTGACCTTTTTTTCTGTGTATACAAGATTCGTTATGAACAGCTATGCGAACAGACTGTTATTACTTCAGTTTGAATGAAGTAATTGGGTTGGAGAGTTTCACTCTCTCTTCGCATATATAGGTATAGAAACTTGACTTTTAATTGATCTAAACCGAATTAGAAAAGTATAGTACCTACCTTTTCACCAGGCAGCGAAGAGAACTTCGTTTAAAATACCCGAGTAGGACGATTCTGCAGCGACAGACAGACGATCGAGTTGTTTGCCTCAAGGCTCGCGGTTCATCCCTCGGGAGTTGTTCCGCCCTTTTCCGAAGGTTCCGCAGGACATTTTGCAAATGTAATTCTGACCCCGGTTCATCGATCGACTTGCTGACCGCGAACGGAAAACGCGATAGGGGATATGGACCCTTGGTGTCTTTTTTTTTTTCTTCTTCTTCTTCTTCTTCTTCTTCTTTTTTTGTTTCTCTTTATTTTTTCATGCCTTTCGGTACAAGTGTAAAAATAAAAAGAAGAAAAAAGAAAAAAGAAACAAAAAAATAAAAAAATAAAAAAATAAAACACATCCTTTCCTGAATTATCTCGTATACATTTTTTATTTTTTATTTTTTTTATTTTTAATTTCAAATTTATTGAATGCTGTATACTGCCGTTTAACTTTCGATTTTCTCTGACCAATTATATCCGGGTTATTATTTGGCTAAATTTATACGTACTACTATAACAGTTAGGTTCAGGAATGAAATTGCACAATATAGTAACCAGGTACGTTTTATACGCACGCAAAGATATCGATTTGTTCTCTTACTGCCCCATTGTTCTTGGTTTGGTAATACCTACATATATAATTTCTTATACCAAAAGAATGAATTTTAATCTTGATCGTAGTACGTACTTTCGAGGGGAGTCGATCCGTCACCATTATTACACTTAAACTTTGCTTTCCGCATTTATAGTTGGGATTGTGGAAAAGTTATGACTTTAAAAATCAGAAGTAGGATACGAACAACCGTTTCTCAATCCATAGATTCTCGTCCTCAAAAAAAATAAAGTCCCTTTTTTTTTTTTTATCTCCGACGAATTACAGCTCAGGGATTTACTTTCGCTCATTTCTTTTTTTCTCTCTCCCCTGCAGGATGTTAAAAGTCCCCTTGGATCAATTCAAATATTTAAGGTCTGATTATTTTCTTTATATATATATTCAGGGATGAGTTTCGGAATTTTTTTATTTATTCGCAAAAAATTTCAGAAGATATGCAATTTTAATTTTTCTTTATTTTTTACGAAACTTATGGATACAAAACGTCGCATTTATTTCTTTTCTTTGTCAGTCTTTATTTTATCAAGAATTCCAACTGCGTTTCACGTTGTGGAGTATATATATTATTATTCTGATAATAAAATCAGCCCTTAACTATATAAATGGAATTGCGGTCTGCCGCGATATTCCTATAGAATATCTCCCACGCAAAATTGAGTGATCAAAGAGAAATTCTATTCGCTGTGATTATCGTAACAGATCAAAATCAAACTTCTGAACGATAATAATCCATCGATTCTCCGCAGTCGCAATTTTTTTCTAACATATACAGGGTGAGTCAGAATTCGTGACGAATCTCTCGTGGGGTTAATCCTGGTCGAAATTGAGATCGAAAGTTCCTCAGCGATTTTTCCAAAAAACGATTTTTTTCATTGGAAATTTTTTTTTCCGACAAACGATTTTTTTCAACAATTTTTTTTTTTTGTCGTTTTTTCATCATATGTCATTTTCTAAGAATCCCAAATAATGCCAATGAGTTTTTTTTTTTCAATCTTAGAGAGATTTTTCAATGAAAGTTTCTTATTTGGTTAACATCTTCCATCAAATAAGAAACTTTCATTGAAAAATCTCTCTAATATTGAAAAAAAAAAAAAACTCATTGGCATTATTTGGGATTCTTAGAAAGTGGCATATGATGAAAAAACAAAAAATAAAAAAATTGTTGAAAAAAATTGTTTGTCGGAAAAAAAAATTTCCAAGGAAAAAAATCGTTTTTCGGAAAAATGGCTGAGGAACTTTCGATCTCAATTTCGACCAGGATTAACCCCACGAGAGATTCGTCACGAATTCTGACTCACCCTGTAGAATAGTATAATGAGTGAGCGTGAAAAAAAAAGAAAAAAAAAAAAAAAAAAAAAATGTTGTAAATATTTCAAATTCGACAGATTCTTTGGGCTTATTTGAGTTGGTATATATATTATATTAGTATATGGGGGGAACGGTGTATAAATACTTATGGAGGCTTCGATCGAACGCGCGGAATTCATTATTGTAATGTAATATTGTTGCGGAAATAAATTGCACGCGATATTTGAGGACCTTTTATATGTACATATATATACGCAACCGAGATAACGGTTGAAAAGAATTTCTCTTTGACCCCGAAGTATGCGAGTTATTTCCTTTTACGTATCACCGCACGAGTGTACCGGATGGTAGACGCGACTAGAACGCGCGTCGCGACGCCGGAATTCGATATGTTACACACTTGAACGCCCATGAAAATTGAGGACCCAGGGAATGGCTCGATCCTTCGTGCTTTCCTTCGTTCATTCCTTCCTTCCTTCCTTCCTTCCTTCCTTCGCGATCTTCTAAGATCAATATTAACCGATCTATCGATCTTTTTCGCAAAATCTAAACTCCACTTCCATCCGAAGCATATATAATTCGCATATTATAGGTACTATAATAATCTGAAACCCAATTTAAGAAGAAGAAGAAAAAAGAAAAAAAAAAAAAAAAAAATGAACGAAAATAAAAATTCTAATTTCGCGCACAATTTTAAAATGGTTTAAGGTTTTCCTTCGTAGGTATTACATACTACTATACAGCGAGCTTACTAATATTCTTCCATCCATTTCTCTCTTCAACTTATATTTCTCTTTGTCTTTTCCCCGGTCCCCGAGTCTACGCGGTGATTGATGACCGTTAGACTTGCCCGGGACAGTTGAGAATTTTTGATGTGGTATTTGCGAGTTTAGTCAAGGTTCGTAGACCAAGCAGCCGCATAAGATCTTATAGCCTTCAGTTTTAGAATGTTATAAACTTTGACGTCCGCGTCGTCGGTCGATATAATATATTCTTTTTTTGTTCTTGTATAAAAAAACTTGACCACGTGTTTTGAAAATGTTTTTAACTTTTTTTGTTGTTGTTGTTTAAACGTTATAAATATTCGCGTATATGAGTTAGTTCCATGCCTGATTATATAATCTACCTTCTTCAGTCAGAATTTATATCGAGGCGAGGGCGAAGACCGGAACTTATAAGGTAATTCTTTAGACTTCGGTTCTGAATGAACAGAGACGTTCCTTCTACAGCTTCTCTTTCAATACGGAATACCGTGCTGCTGTGAGACAATAGTAGAGATTCTCGCCCTTTCGAGAGAAGAGAAAGAGAAAGAGAAAGAGAAAGAGAAAGAGAAAGAGAGAGAGAGAGAGGGATGGGTGATAGGGGTGAGTAAAATTCGCGATGAACCTTAAGGGAAATAGTCTCCAGACAAGAGGGCTAAAGGAAGGAGAATTGAAGGGACGTGTAGCTGCGAGAGAGAGAGAAACAAAGCAGAATGGACCGGGTGTGGAGCGCGTTATTTTCAGGCGCCATTTGGGTAAGTGATTTTAATTCGAGAGCTCTTAGGGTAATGCGCAGGGCCCAAAACAATCCAAGAAAACCTTCGAGTGGTGGGTAGGTAGGTAGGTAGGTAGGTGCAGAGGGGCGACGAAATAGGGAGAAAAGATTAATTGACAGCAGGGTGAGAATCTGGGGGGTGGAGGTGGGGGTGGAGGTGGTCCAGGATCTCGTCGTCCCGAGACAAGCGGGACCACTTATCTTAATAAACCAGCACCGCAGTAGAGGAAAACAATGGGGTTCGAGGTCCAAACGGTGAAAGTGTAGGACACCCTTTCATCCATCCAGTGGCAGTGAATGTGCGCGATTGCTGTCACCCCAAGACAATCGAAGTGAGAAATGAACCAATTTATGAAGAGCGACTCGCCCCCGAATTAGATCGCTATTCGAGAACCGCCAGATAGAAGATGTCTTTCTTGCCCCCAAAGTCAGCCCCGTTTTAAAGGTGTTTCTTTTAACTGCGTATACCTATATTACACTCAGAAAAATAACAACCAAAATTTGGTTATTATATGCACAATCACATTTTTTGTTCAGTCAACCAAAAATTTCGTTGGGATAACCAACATTTTGTTGGGAAAACCAAATTTTATTGGGACAGCCAAAATTTTGTTGGGACAATCAAAATTTTGTTGGGACAACCAAAATTTTTGGTTTACTGAACAAAATATGTGATTGTGCATATAATAACCCAAATTTTGGTTGTGTCAACAAGACTTTTTTCTGAGTGTACTGATTCGCACCCTTTTTAACAGAGATGCAAAAAAAAAAAAAAAAATGAAATAAAAAAATCGCGAATTCAACCCTGAACGACGTCGAATATCATATCTGATTTTATCTGTAGAAATAATTGATGTTGTATAAACGTGGGTTCATTTTTTGAGGGGGCCAGCCCCCTTTTTTATAATTGAATCGTTGAAATCGTTATAAACGGATGTGCAGCCACGGTTGTATTTTGAATTAATTTCATAAAGAAATGAACGAATAGACACATTGTTTTCATTTCTTGTGTAATTCAGACCATATTAGCTATATTGCCCGAGATAACGTGCAGAATTTTGAAAAAGTGAAGAAATTCGGGAAATTCAATTGCCGATTTTTCTCCAACTTTTCGACTAAAGGACCGTTTTAAACTCTCTTTTGAAAAGCACAAGACCAGGAAACCCGTATTTCTTTGTTCTTTTCGTCGTATAATTCGTTACGATCGTAACCCTATATAATATGCGGTTGAATATGAGAATGAATAAATTTGACTTCCACTTTATGGCTTAACACAACGCGATCCGGGTGATATTAAACGGGGTAACTGAAACCCGACTTGACCCGGCTTACGGGTAGTATTAATCTAAAGAAAGATAAAAAACAAAAAAAAAAAGAAAAAAAAAAGAAGAAGAATTTCGCCATAAGTTTTATCGGACAATGAACGAAGGTGTAGGGTTTATGATGCTGGAGGGTAGGAAGGTATAGCTACTAAATAATTTTCTTTGGCTTTGCTGGTCCAACATATTTTACATAAATTGTTCAAACAATAACTGTCTGACACATAAAATTAACACCCCACCTTCACCGCAAGCTCTTTGTAGCCATCCAAAAACGGATTAAAAACTTTACCCCGCATGCACCACCATGTCACGTACGTATTTTTTTTCTTTTTTGTTTTCCACGTCCCCAGATTTGTATAAAAGAAAAAAAAAAAAAAAAAAAAAATTAAAAACATATACAGCCTGAAACTTCCCTGGTATCGAATGAGGGAGGGGCTTATAACCGCAAACGTCGTATGTATCGAGAAACACCACTTTTATTTTTGTTTTGACAACTATGATGATTTTAACGAGTATGAATATAGAAAGGGGCGGAGCGTTTGTGTCGATGAGCCCCTCCCACATTCGATACCAGGAAAGACTCACCCTGTATAGTTAATTAACTATTCACAAATCTCTTATCCGTGGTAAACGGTTAAAGAGGCATCTTCCTCGTTTGCTGGAGAGCCACTAGTCTTAATTAATCATCAGCTTCGTCATACCGCGAAGTCTAGGTATGTGTTAAATGCACCTTTAATATACGTGCAGTATATATATGATAAAATTTCAAATTATAATCTTGCAGGTACAGAGTGGGAAAGAATTTTTTTTTTTTTTTAATCTTATATGTAAGTGTTTTCTTTTTGTTGATTTGTTTATCTTTGATTTATAATATTTTTATTAACAAATCGAGGACATTGCGATTTTCTCGAGGGTTTTTTTTTTTTTTTTTTTTTTTTTTTTTTTTTTTTTTTTTAACTTCGCCGACCTCCATGAATAGACGTTGAAATATTGTATATATGTAGAATTTTATCACCGCGATCTTTGAGACGCGTGGTAGAGTATGAGGTGTTTGTGTATGTAGGTAGACAGGTAGTAATACATACCATATAGTAGTAGGTACCATTCGCGCTACACCTTACACAGCAAGGCATAGCGTAGTATTATATACTTTACATGCGAATAGTTTAGCAGTCAAGTTGACACGTGATTTTCTCTCGCGTGCGACGAATGGCCACAAATGGGACGAGAGGGACTTTGTAGGGTTCGTTGGTTGGGTTGATTTTGCAACGTCGAGTGGCACGCAATCAGATGTTAGGTAACACCACGCGGTAGAGAAGTAATTCGCGTCTCCCTTAATTATACGAACGTCGGGTATAACGTCACGATTTTGACGGCACGTCAATCCCCCGACGTAGCTATACTATACCTTATACCTATATATCTAGCTATATGCTACTATACCTACCTACACGCCCCCCAGCTTGACAATAATTAATCTCTCATATACCGCGTACTATAGTACATGCCTACCTACCCACGTTATACGCACTAATTGAAAATTACATTCCACACATTCGATACTGCATGAATTTTCATTTTTCATCGATTAGGTCGTCGTATAATAGATTGAACCAAAATTGGGTTCATAATCATTTTTTCATCAAAATTTTCGTTCAATCGATGTAAAAAATTGAAATCAAAACTCAATTTTGCACATTTTTGTTATCGTTTTTTTAAAAATTCGTAGTTACTGCATACCAGAGAAATGCGGTGTGGGTATACATTACAAGGTGATTTTTTTCCAGAGAGAGAACGAAAATTCTCCACATATACCGAAATGGAACTACAAAGCAATTTTTAATTGAATTTTCTATGCAGGTGAATGCCTCACTGACAATTGGCTCTTATATAGCTAGAGTGCCTCTGAAAGAATGGGGAAAAAAAAGAAATTGAAAAACAAAGAAAAAGAAGAAGAAAAAAAGAAGAAGAAAAAAAAAAAAAAAAAAACAGAAAAGGAATAAATATTCAAACTTCAAAAGCCGTACGTCGGAGTCACTTCAATTACCCTGCAGCCCTGCACCCGGGTTCCTTACATTGAATAAAGTTGCTCTTATATTATATCTGCAAGAGCAAGTGACTACACAAAGAGTCCGTTGTCCTTATTTTATCTATTTGGAATTGTTTTTATTTATTTTTATTTTTTTCTTAAATTAAAAAAAAAAGAGGAAATTTTAGACAAAAAACAAAATAAATAAAAATGAAAAAAGAAAGTCATTAGAAGTGAGAGAAAGAGCTGCTCTTTATTGTTTTCTCGCGTGAATAATAATTCTATATAGGGTATACTTTAATACAGCATACCTACATGTACATGTATGGTCGAAATTATGATAATAATTTTATAATTTCATTGTATAATAAAAGCGGATAATAAATTTAGGTCAAGAAATATAATAGAGTCGAGACTTGGGGACGCGAAAGTTATTAAAATTGCATTGCGCGGGTGTTAGCTCAGCAGTGGAAAGAAGAATAATTAAAAGTATACACCTAGAGAAGAGTTAAAGAGAAGAAAAGAAAATTAAACATAAGAAAATATATAGTAACTGCGGACAATTATCTGTAAGTATTTAATTCGCAAGTCTATAGAATTTTCTCACCTTTAACTCTGGCGCTATATTTACATTTTATTATATTTTTTTTTTATGATAAGAGAACTCATGTGTATATATACAGGGTGAATCTCCCCTGGTATCGCATGAGGGAGGAGCTTATCATTGCAGACGCTCCACCCCTTTCTTTTTACACTTGTTAAAATCATCAGTTTTGACGGCACGTGAAAATGAAAGTCGAGTTTCCCGATACGGTGATAATAAGTATATGAACAGAAAGGGGCGGAGCGTTTGCGATGATAAGCCCCTCCCTCATGCGATACCAGGAGAGATTCACCCTGTATAACTTTAACTGTGTAGGTGATATATAGTGTGAGTCTTCTCTGGTATCGAATGAGGGAGGGGCTCATCATCACAAACGCTCCGTCCCTTTCTTTTCATACTTATTATCGTCGTATGTATCGAGAAACCCCACTTTTATTCTCACGCACCGTCAAAACTGCAGATGATTTTAACAAGTATGAATAGAAAGGGGCGGAGCGTTTGCGCTGATAAGCCCCTCTCTCATTCGATACCAGAGAAGACTCACTCTGTATATGTGTATACGCAGTATGTATTGTACAATATAACATATCGTTATCTTTTCCTACAGCTACAGCTGTATATATGTATATACAGGGCATAAACTTAATCCTCTATTCGCTTGATGTAACAATGAAATTGGACCTTTTATTACCTACATGCCGGACGAATGTCCGTCACGTCAAGGTCCATGATCTGTCCATCGTAAAACGGAAGAAGAAGAAGAAGAGAAAAAAAAAAAAACGAAAGGAAAAATAAGTCCATGTAAGTCCTTCGTCAGTTTCTGCAGACAGACACATATCGTGTTATACACACTGATTCAATAGAGAACGGTTGGAGAAATTATGGAAATATATGACTTGTAGAAGAGGACTAAAGTAAACTTCAATGCAAATTTGTAATTTTTGTATTTTTTTTAAAACTATTTTCTTTACATCGGTTATCATAATTAAAAATTATATTAAATTTTTAAGCTCGCAATTCACAGTTTACTGAATAAAAATAATATATACCTAATCGTCCGAAAATATTCAGGTATACCTACGGTAGGTAGGTATACCTAATTATAATTAAATATATATATATATACTTTTTATCGTACCATATCTAATAATTTTGAACGTATTAATTTACTAAACGAAAATTAATGAGCCTTCAAGGATGAATAAGAAGAAAAAAGAATGAATGAAAATAAAAAAAAAAAAAAAAATTGAGGCTGCTTCGCAGTTATTTAATATTATTTTAGTAATGTAAGCGAAACAGCAGGTACCTGTGCTATGAACGAGCATAAGTTTAGTAAGCCTCTCTGTTATAACTGCGGGGTGCTAAGTCGAAAATCTACTATATCTTGAAATTAAGATATACATACATATCGCACCTCTTCATAAAACCAAGTTTGTCTATTATTTTGAAAACATCAGAATAGTATAAAAAGTAAAAAAGAATCATTTTTTTAAAAACCAAAAAGGGTTGTGAATAATTACATGCATTCTTGGTTTTAGTAATTTTTTTTCATTAAAATATCCATTTATTTCAAGTTATTCTGATGCGATTGGCTGAAATTGAAAAAAAAAAAAAAAAAAAAAAATTTTTTTTGTTTTGCCATTGGAATTTAGAGAAGCGATGTATTGCGTGTAACTATGTAGTAGTATATAGTTCGAGGCCTAAAGAAGAACAAGAAGAAGAAGAAGAAGAAGAAGAATAAGAAGGAAGAACAAATTTTGTGTATATAAAAGAATTAAATAAAGTGGTCGTCTCGGGATTATAGAGCTGCGGGAGCTATGTGGTAGAGAATAGCGAGCTACTAGCGAGCCAAGGAAAGGCAAGGCTTCAGTTAAAAGTAACTCGAATGAAATCCTCTCAAACAACATGGCGCACCATTCGCAAGCTCATCAGCACCGCTAGTCCCTTGAGACCGAAAGGCTCATCTTCCTGGCTCTACTCCCTTAGCTTTACGAAACCATACCAAACCCGTCCTCAACCCGCCCACAGGACTCATTTGTACCTCCACCTCCCTATCTCTTTACCTCGTCGCGCGTTCTCGCGATAGCGTCGAAGCTTTCTGACGTGTGAGCACCTCAGAGCTTGCACTTAGCGTTACTATTATACGTAATTGGGTTATCGTCTCAAACAGCGCCATCTACTTCCTAGCTATACCTCCGTTTATGCGACAGCTTGCGGAGAGACGTGATACTAAAACTTTTTTTAAGACATGCATATGGTATAATAGGCAAGAGAAAATTATTACTACTGGAACTTAATGCTGATGTGATTATAGTTAGCATTTTTTTGGGCTTTTAGCAATTAAAGGATCAAGAAAACAAAGAGAAAAATATAAAGAAAAAATAAAAAAAATTGAAAAAAAAAAAAAAAAAAAAATTAAAAACGTTTGGAACCCTCGCGATGTGGCGTGAAATTATTTCAACACACAATCCAGAAAATAATAAATTACACCCCGTTTGTTTTACCCATCGGCTAAATTCATCTCGCGTCGATTAATTACGTTGGGAATTCATTTCTAAAGGGTTCGGTCAATTTTTAGCCTCGAGGGTTACGCAGGGCTCTTTGCGCGAGTTGATTTGATTTGCAACAGATTCGAAAAACAAAAGATAATTAAATTTTCATACTTTATCACGTTATAAGGAATTAGTACGATTTTCATTTATATTTTATTTAACAAAATGACTTTTAAAATTTCTTAAAAAATGGCGAAATATTATCACCGAATCAAGTTGCGTGTATTAGAGATTAGAATCTGTTGAGATTAGAGTCAGCTCCTAATCTCAAGCGATTAATCATACTCTCTGAGCAAAAATTGACTTGTTAAATATTTCAGTTCTAAACCGAGTCTGTCGTTACCGTTTAAAAATGTCGGTGCATGTGTCGTTTGAAACGAGATTTTATTTCCGCTTTTCATCAACCCAGTCGACACTTACGTTAACAGTTAGCTAGTTGGTCCTCGTGATGACTAATTAGGTAATTTTCAGGGTGTATAATTACCTACAGAATGACCTGCGGCTATTAGGCGCATAAGTAGGTAGCCCAGCGAGGCATTATATATTGTTCGAGGCAATTTTTTCCAACCAAGGAAATAATGAAAACAAGCGTGGGAGTTAAACATATATTAGGGGTTGGTATATTTGCGGCGGTGGATTTACAGAGAATTATAATCTGCAAATTAGACTCGCTTCAGTCTTTGTGGCGTTGACATTTTTCCGGACATCTGTCAGCGAAAGAGGACTGCAGAAAAAGTAAAATAAAAAATATTGATAACATCAAAGGAAACCGCAGCTGCATCGGAAGCTAGAAATTAGGTGTTGAGAGGGATGTTTGCTTATATAATTGTGAATCGCGTTTTTCTCAAAGCCAGTTACATTTAAAGAAAATAAAAAGTCGTAGCAAATTTCTGTTCGTGATTTTATGAAGATTATCGAAAATCAAATTCGAACATTTTTTTTTGAAATGGTCAAGTTGGGGAGGTTGCAAAATTCGATTTTTTCCTCATTTAGTTAACGTCATTCAAAAAATTAACAGATTTTGAAATTCAAAAATAGTATATCTACAATATGATGGAACGGATTTTTGAGAAAAAAAAAAAAATTGTGCATTTTTGGCTGCAAAAAACAAAAAAGAAAAAAAAAAAAAAAAAAAAAAATTGCGTTCTTCCTGTTTTTTTACGTTATAATTTGTGATATCTGCTTAAACAAATTTGTAATCAATAATTTCAATCCATCCCTTAATGTTTGCTATATATGGAGGTTTTACATATTTGAAAAATAAAGAAAAATGAAAATCGATTAAAAAAAAAAAACGTGGTTTGCGAGAGACTGAGTTTAAAATACACGAAAATGTCAAGTCGAAATCGATTTTATTTTCGAAATTTGACAAACCGTGAAAATTCTTCAGGATCTTTTATCTGAGGGAATAAGTTTTTGAGCTTTTTATCCCTCGATATTAGTGGAACTACCAATGACTACCAATGACTTCCAATGACTTCCAATGACTCTATAGTGACTTCCAGAAGACTATATGTGACCAGTTCCGTCTTTTCCATAAGGGCACGTGGGGCACGTGCCCAGGGCCCCCGGCCTGATTGGGGCCCCGAAACCAATGAAGTCACTAAGCAAAAGTACATTTTGATTTTTTCACTCACGTTTTTTTGGCTTTCTGAGAGGGCCCCAAACTCTGTGTGCCCAGGGGCCCCTGCATGGCTTAAGACGGCCCTGTATGTGACTCCATAGTGACTACCAATGACTTCCAAAGAATACCAATGACTACCAATGACTACCAGACTTCCAATGACTTCCAATGACTTTCAATGACTCGGTAGTGACTTCCAGAAGACTACATGTGACTTAATAGTGACTTCTAAAGACTTCCAAGGACTTCCATTGACAGGGCCGTGTCCAGGCATGGGCAAATGGGGCAAATGCGCCAGGCGCCATTTGGAAAAGGCGGCATTCTGAGACAACATTCTAAATCTCAAGAAAATGAAAGCCCCAAAAGAATGAATAAAATTTAAAAAAAAATGAAAAAAGGCGGCTTCAAGTTTCTACTGCCCCAGGTGCCCAATATGCTGGGAACGGCCCTGTCCATTGACTACCAATGACTTCCAAAGACTACCAATGACTACCAGACTTCCAATGACTTCTAATGACTTCCAATGACTTCCAATGACTTCCAATGACTCCATAGTGACTTCCAGAAGACTACATGTGACTTAATAGTGACTTCCAAAGACTTCCAAGGATTTCCATTGACTACCAATGACTTCCAAAGACTACCAATGACTACCAATGACTTCAAAAGACTTCCATTGACTTCCAAAGACTCCCAAAGACTTCCGAGAGCAGTGTACATAGGACTTCCCAAGTGAATAGCCCCTCGTTTTTAGTTGATCTTGGGCCCTGCTCGTCTAATTCGTAATATTGGTTATTGGTAAAGCAGCTGCAGGTTTCGGAAGCTTATTAAAACTCGGATTTTTAGATTGCGAGGTAAATGTGTATGTGTATGTAGTATGCGGGGTATGAAATGAGCCGGAGTATAATTTTCCCTTGGTTTTCTTAGTGACATAAAGAGTAGAAATAAACGCGATACGAGACGAACCATCTTGCCGTAATAGCAGCCTATAAAAAATGCGTCAAACACGATATTAAAGGTTGCGGAGGCTGGTGAATTATACGATATATTAACGCCGGAACGACTTTCGAAGAGCATCGATAAAAGAAAGAACCAACTTCAACCCCGAGATAAAAATCTCATTCGAGACTCCCGTCTTCCCCCCCTACTGTAGAATATTTTAATTGACGTTTGAACATCCCCCCGAGCTTTTGATCATTGGATTTATTTATATGATATGAAAAACCTTATATAATCTTTCGGTTATTATCTCAATATTTTTTTTTTTTTTTTTTCATCAAAGAGCGAGGAACTGATAATAATTAGTGATCTAATCAAGCGAGAACCTTATACTGAATTAAAAATTTAGGAAATTTGATGACCCGAGGTTGAAAGGTAGGAGCGCATTTATAATTCATTTTAATGTCCGTGCCGTTGAATACATCTCGTTCTGATATCCGATAATTCTAAGACCTAATGGGACTGCTCATTAAATAAACAATTCAATTAAATAGAAGGACTGAATGGCGGGTGAACCCATTATAGAGAAAATAAAATACTGCCCCTCATTGTTAACTCTGAATTTAACTGCTTCCTGCTTTTTCTTCGCCCTATAAAATCCCTGTTTTCTCACATTTAATGTCATCCCACTGAATGCGATCAAACGTCAATTTTTATACCACGTAGGTACGTACTAACGATCATCGTTTATCAAATCTCCAAATTTATCACATCCTGTCTGTCTAACTTTGTTAAGCACCAATTTCACACTTTAAAAGTGGCTGATTATTATACACATATAATATACACCTGGGAAAATAATTTTCTTTACAAACCTGCACTGATATATATATGCGCTTTTAAAAACATATTCTATTCACTATAGTATAGTGACTAGATTATTTCACAGCTAATTATTACCAATTTCAAACAAAATTAGAAATTATTTCAAATTTTATGGAGACTTCGAGACCTTACACAGATTTAGCCTATACAGAAGAAAAAGTGGTTTTCGCAGGGTAATAGCTTTCGATGCTTTTTGAAATTTGGAGGAAATATTTTGAAATTATGTTATTCCGTGACAAAGAAATAATAATATGTATACATAGAGATAAGGTCAATCTTCTATCGTTGTTCGTTTTTTTTTTCTCAACGTTCACGAAAAGGTGTTTCGAAATTAAAAAAAAAAAATTCGCTGCATTCAATCCATGTCGAATACAAAACTCAATAAAATTTCAAATTATTCTGAATTATGTATATAAAATTGTAATAATAATCTGTGAAATAGAAAAGATCAAAAGAGCAAAAAAAAAAAAAAAACAAACAAACAAACAAACAAACAAACAAACAAACTTAGTACTAAATAGAATATTTCTCAGCAATATAAAAAAACAAAGTACCATTTAATTTAATCGATTATATAGATCAGTATTGCAAAGTTTAAAAGCGTGTTCACTTTTTTCTTCGCAGCAAAGTTTTAACATTAAACAAGTTGCTGATATCGGTATAATATTACTGGTCGTATTTTCTACCCCTTATAACTTTTTGCCCATATTCTGTGTATTTTATAATTGAAAATGTATACACATATTATATATACTATATAGGTAGGTATACTTTGCGTGTTTATCGTTAAATTTTACAGTTACTTTGACGTTTGACTGTGGCTTGAATCGAGGGTAAATTAGGGGCGGGTTATAATTGATTTAAATCCGACACATAAAAATAATAATAATAATAATAATAATATTAATAATAATAATATTAGTATTAATAATAATTGAGGTGTATGTATACTTCGATCGAGTAAACGATGTGCTAACGATGTAATTAATGGTTAAACAAAGGCAGAATATCTAAACATGTTGAACATCCATGAGGTTTGATAAATCTGGTCGAAAAGCTGTAATGAAATGTATTACGTATTATATATTATGCATATATGTGAGATGTGAAGAGGAAGGGGAAGAGAGAGAGAGAGAGAGAGAGAGAGAGAGAGAGAGAGAGAGAGAGAGAGAGAGAGAGAGAGAAGGAAAATAAGAAGAATGAAGTTGTGCTGGGACCTCCAAGGGAGGAAATTGACTTGCCAATGTTACGGGACGAAGATGAATTACTATCGTTTTGACGTCACGTTAACCATTGTGTCTCTTCTAGATCATAGATAAATAAGTCCGCATAGTATGTTAGTTTTATATAGTAGGGGAGAGTGGCCTAAAGCGGGTACGTTAACGATAAAAGCTCAAAAATCTTAGTTTTCGTTTGATTAAAATAACAATTTTGGTTTTTTTGATTAGGAGGATTATCGAACTTCAAAATAATAAATCATAATAGTATCATTTTGTATCAAGTAATCATTTATTATCAAAAATTCAAAACTCCTCAAAAACCCGCTTTGCCCTGATAGGGGGCCTAAAGCGGGTATGCGCTATAAGCTTGATAAATCTTAGCTAATATTAATTTGTCTGAACATTAATGATGAGACTTTAATCATGCATCTAATTATCGTTAAAAAAAATGACTCTTTAAACAGTTATTTCAGACTCATTTCATCAGTCTTGAGTAACTAAAAGTCGCTAAGAGTCTCTCTACCCGCTTTGCCCGGAATCACATTTTTTACTTAAATGCATAAATAAATGTACTACTTTTCGACTGGTCAAAAGTTACATACTTTCATTTTTTTTTTCAAAACTCACCAATTTTTTTATATTGCGCCTAGTTACGCCATGTCACACCTCCGATCCTCGAGTGGGACTGATTGAAACTTGGGAGTGTTTGGGTAATCACGGTATACGTACACATTTACACTCGCGTTGCATGCGGCAGCATACGAACGCCTACCCGCTTTAGGCGACCTACCCGCTTTAGGCCACTCTCCCCTATATATCGGGTGTTTCAGATGAAACGGACCGGTTTTTGGCCGGAGGTAATTGAAAAATAGCAAGCTGAAAATTTTATCATGTAGTATAGTAGCAAGGAATCCGAATCTGGATTGGCTTCAAATTCGATAACCTCCGGCCAAAAACCGATTCGTTTCGCTTGGAATACCCCATATATTAGGGTAAGGTTGCCGATATTGTACCGCCGCCCAAATCGTACCACCGTCGTATCTTCCACAATTCGTAGTTTTCATGCTATCTAGCCGTGGTTCTTCAAAGCATGTATCATAATACGCGTGTGGAATGAAAGTGGACGTGAAAGAAGAAGTAGGAAAGGAAATATTAACGAAAAAAGAATAGCATACCGTAGCATGTAAGTTTTGGTCACATTTCGCTAACGGTTTTTGGCTGGAAATCTAATCGAAATCAAACTTTGCCTGAGTCTCTTGTAAAGTAACTTCAATTTTCGATGTACTTGACCTACCAATTTTTGAATTGAACCTCTAAAGCTCTGTCTTTATTCAATTGAAAAGAAAAATGATGAGTTGCCGAAATAGTACCAGCTCTCGGTTGCCTTAGAATCTATAGGGCCCAGATCGTACCGGTACGATTTAGGAACTTGTTCACAATATTCTTGGGATTATTAAATTAATCATTTATTATGATTATTATGATTATGATTATGATTATTACTTATTATTATTCATTATTTATCATTTAATTGATTATTTAATTAACATTCGTGCAGCTGGCACGACTTAGGTACCCCAGGTACGATTATGGAGCCCTGTGGTACGATTTGGGAACCCGGTCGCTCAAATCGTACCATTTTCAAGCTTTTACAAAATTGATTGTATTTCATGAAAATTCTATTCTGATCTCGAATCAACGGAAGATTTATGAAGAAAACATATCAGAGACTCTGTGTTCCAATTTTAAAGTATTTTCATGAATATTCCTAGAAGTTAAAGGCTGAAATGTGAAAAGTGGTACGATTTTGGCAACCTTACCTTATATATATATTAGGGTGATCGTTAATTTGTTCCTATCTCAATTTTCACTACTGCCCCACAGCCTTCGAACTTTCTTATTTTAATAAAACATGATTATTGTCACATTTCGCGGTTAAACTTTTTCCTTTCTACACAGAAAGAAAGGTTGACTTGATTAAAGATAATTTTGCGTCCAAAAATGAAGACCGAAATTTTCTCGGATCAAATCAAAAATTTTCTCGAACCAAGAAAATTTGGAAAATTTGGAAAATTTTCTTGCTTTGAGAAAATTTTTTATTTGATCCGAGAAAATTTCGGTCTTCATTTTTGGACCGCAAAATTATCTTGCATCAAGAATAATTTTCTTGGCTCAAGTTAACCCTTTTTTCTGTGTATTGCAGTGTACCCTTACGGAAAAAACCCCTCAAAATATCACCCTTAACTGAGCCCTCAACTTTCAGGGTGATTTCGTACCCCCAATTTGGGGGTTAACCCCTGAATTGAGGAGTACCTTCAACTTGAGGAACAACCGTCAAATGGGGGTCCCTTCAACTTCAGGGTTTTTGAGGTGATTTTTTGAAGTGACTTTTGAAGTGACCCGCCACTCATCAGGGTTGACCCCTAACTATTCAGGGTCATCCCTCAATTTTCAGAGTTGTCCCAGAACGTTTCAGGGTTATCCCTCAATTGTTGGAGGTTGTCGCTCAATGTTTGAGAGATATTCCTCAATTCTTGGGGGTTTTCCCTCAATTTTCAGTATTTACCCCCAACTATTCAAGGTTATCCTTCAATTGTTGGAGGTTGTCCCTCAATGTTTGAGGAATATTCCACAATTCTTGGGGGTTTTCCCTCAATTTTCAGGGTTGATCCACCAACTTTTCACGGTTGACCCTTCAATTGATGGTTTATCCATAGGAATTGAAGGTATTACCCTGAACCCTGAAATTTCAGGGTTTCACCCCCAGAATTGAGGGTAAAACCTTGAAAATTGAAGGTTCACCCTCAAACTTGAAGGGTTTTTTCCGTGAGAGTAGCTCCGAAAAATCTAAAACTTGGTACACTCTTTAGCTATGGTAGTAGGTATTCCATGAAAATTCGACAGATTTTCAACGACATCATTTTCGAAACTACAGTGCACGAAAATGAAAATTCTTATCGCTAAAATGTGATAGATAAAATTTTGGCGTTGAAAATCTGTAAATTTTATCACGGATACCTATACTATACTATAGGTAAAAAGGGTGCGGAGTTTCAGATTATTCGAAGCGATAATGCGATAGGAAGTAAAAAATAACCACGAAGTACTAAAAAATCGTGTGTCATTTAAATGGGAAAGTTCGAAAGCTTTATGGGCAGTACTTTAGAATTGAGATAGGAAGCTGGGGTCTTGACGACATTTTTTTGTATGTGTTTGGAGACGTTCTGGTCCCACGCAGCTAGGGAGCATTGAAATTCGAATATGACCGAATTAAGGACCACCCTGATATATGTTTAGTATCCATAGGTATATTTTAAAAGCTGTGATCCTCCGCACACGGCACATGTATATAAAAGAGATGAACTTTCTTCATTTTCAGAGACACGAGGATCACGAGGATGGGATGAGTTAAGTACGACAAGTTTTGCTAAAAGCTCATAGAACATACCCGCTCATATATCGCTTACAACTTTCGTAAACAATTTATTATTATATTTAAGTTTTCCGTGTAGTTATAAGCTGAAACTATATAATATACGGGGGATTTTCTTTTCTTTTTCTTTTTTTTTTTTGTCTTTGGTTTCAGTTTCATAGAGACTTATTTTTAACTTCTCTTTTCAGAGAAAGGAGAATTATTATCATCGTCACTTCGACACTGAAAAGTTCAGTCTTCACCATATCTCCACGTTTTAAAGTACAGAGAATCACGTCTGATCATTTACAAATGAACTATCGGACATGTCGTTTTTGAGTTATTTGAAGATCAAAATGTTTAAAAAAAAAAAAAAAAAAATCGATGATATCTCGAGAATTGATCTACAGATTTTGATGATTTTGGTCTCAATCGATTGGATTTTCTTCAACTTAAATCTGATAAAATTTTGGAAAAATTTTTGGAAAAAATATCAACTTTTCGCTCGCAACACAATTTCTTTTACTTTTAAGGGTATATGAAAAGTGAATTATACACCTCGAGTTTTTGGCGGCCCGTTTCTCAGCTGAAACATATCCGATTGATGTGAAATTGATTTCAGTGACGCAGAAAAAGTGTACGGAGGGCATGCTGCTCTTGGATTTCGAAAAAGCGAAAATGTTTCGGGTGTTTTCATATTTATCAAGTACAACGTCAGCAACAACGATTATTCGTTACAGAGCTCTCTTGATATAAAACTGTACATTTTATTTTCGCTTTTTGGAAACCCAAGAGCATCATTCCCTCCGTGCACTTTTTCTACGTCACTGATATCAATTTCACATCGATCGGATGTGTTTTAGCTGAGAAACGGGCTGCCAAAAATTTGAGGTGAATAATCCTCCTTTCATATCCCCTTAAGGGGAAATGAAAGCTGATGTTGCGCAAGAGGGTGCCATCTATCGGATTGGAATTTTCATTTTCGTTCCTTTTCGTTTTTTGGAAATCCAAGAGCGTCATGCCCTCCGTGCACTTCTTCTGCTTCATTGATATCAATTTCACATCGATCGGATGTGTTTTAGCTGAGAAACGGGCTCCCGAAAATCCGGAAAATTCCAATCCGATAGATGGCACCATGTCAGCTTTCATTTCCCCTTAATGAAACTTTTCAATTATACGCGCATAGAATACCTAACCATTTTTTTGAGCTTCAAGAATTCATATACGAAAAGTTCTGAATTTTTGATGAAAATAAATGGGAAAGAATAGGGAATATAATACACTGAGAGAAAAAAGTGGTTGAATGAAACAAATATTCTTTGATCCAACTAAACGCGGCGGTTACGGGTGGCGAAATGAATATTATGTTGATGTGACAAAATATTGGTTGCTTGAACTGAATTTGTTTGATTCAAATGAACAAGAGGTGTTGTGGTAATTACGGCTTATTCATTCAGACAAAATTATGGTTGAAACAACTATTTATTAACAACAGAATCCATATGTTTGATTCAACCACTTTTTTCTCTCAGTGTATATATGGTAGATACCAGGGTTTTAACTTGAACAAAGCTCGGTAAAATGTAATAAGCGTAGTTTGAATTTGGAACATAATGAGAGAACGGGTAAATACATATGTGTATGTAACATACACACATATGGGCACCGCTTTTCCAACTGTGAAAACCAGTTCTAGCCACTTTTTCTCTAACGAAATTGCCGGAACTTCCGGCTCTGAGCAGCTTTCACGGACGAGTCCCTCTTTCTCTCTCTCTCTCTCTCTCTTTTCGTGTCCGTATCTATATATATGTATTAGAAGTTCGTATTAAACCAGGTGGAATTTACGCTCGTCACGCGCACGTATTTTCAGAGGCTCTTTTATTACGGAGTACGTGCGGTTGAAAGTTGGCAACAAAACCTTCGCTAATTTTACCGTTTGCTACCCCCAGAATCCGTGAATTCGTCGACGTGTACACTGATATACATATACCTACATATAATATATAACGCTCTATATGTTTACCAGATCGGATGGGAATTTGAAACTGAACAAAAAAAAAAAAAAAAATTAAAAAATTAAAAAAATTTGAAAAATTTTGCACATGCATCAAATTGTTTTTTTTTTTTTTTTTTTTTTTTTTAATATACAAATTATCAATATTTGATATAACCTATAGAAGCTTATAGAAAAGGGGATTTTGACATTGAGCATAGAAAAAAAAAATAAATAAATAAATAAATAAAACAGAGAGCTGGTGTTTTTTTTTTTTTTTTTTAAATCTGAATTTAGTCGCGAGGTAGGTATAGCCTCGATTTTTTTCTGTTTGGGTATAGGTAGTACATATCTCGAGGAAAATGGTGAAAAATAAAATAAAAGAAAAAATATTGGCAAACAAACGGGCTGTTTGTTGATAAACAATGGATCTGATTTATCGGAGCTTTATCAGTAAATCGAATCCATTTATCAACCCGGCGCCCTGCAGATAGGCGTCCCCGATCCTGGTGCTATGCTACTGCCATACCGTTGGTGTTGCTGGTACCGCGGCCGGTGTGCTGTTGGTGCGAAACTCGTTCTATGAATGAAGGCTTCACGTTCGACCAGTTTCGCGATTGTAGGTGGTATAGGTAGGAAGGTAGGTAGGTAGGATACGAACCGCACATCGCTTCATGAATTATGGGCTCAACCAATCGCTCGCTTTCTCGCTTTCTCGCTTTCTCGCTTTCTCGCCTTCTCGCTCGCGAACTGTATATCGCGTTACGCGCGAAATCGGTTCGCACGATAAAACCGGGATGTGGGATGACAGTTCGCTCCGATTCAGTGAAATACAGGCTTACGGTTATACCTACTCTATATCCCCCCCTCCCCCACCCCCCTGAAGAAGCGTTTCGATTCAGGCATTACAAAACGGCTGACAAAACATGCTGACAAAATTCGATATATACATCTTTATCAGAGTGTCTCAAAAAAGCAAAAAAAAAAAAAAAAAACACATTCGCGGTTTTTTTCTTTTACTCCCATACATCACTCTGCACAAAAATGAGCTCTACCTATATTTCTCTCATAGATCGCGCGGGCCGTTTTTGATATTTTAGTCTTTAACAGTAGGCTTAAAAAAGTTCAATAAATATAGAAAAAATGACTTTGCATTGGTCTTTGTTTTGATGGGAGTTTAGAAATGATGAAATGTCGATTTTTATGTGCTTATGGTCTTATTTTTATTTACAATTAAGGCCCATCCCTAGTCGCCCCTCTCCTTTTGGTTGAAATGTATCACATTTCGATTATTATCCGAGCCCAGGCGTAAAAAACGCAAAAAAGGCCAACTTAGCGCAAATTCTATTTCAATTCCGAACACATGCGTCCAAAAAAATGTTCGTTTCGTGCGAAAATAGAGTCTACAGATGGTTTTTACATTGTTAAAAAATTATTCGAATTCGATTTCCTCGGCGAACAATGTAAAAACCATCTGTAGACTCTATTTTCGCACGAAACGAACATTTTTTTAGACGTATGTGTTCGGAATTGAAATAGAATTTGCGCTAAGTTGGCCTTTTTTGCGTTTTTTACGCCTGGGCTCGCACACTGAGAAAAAGGTCTTGTTGAAACAACCAAAATTTGGTTATTATACGGTCAAAGAAATTTTTTTGTTGGGCCAACCAAAATTTTGTTGGGCCAACAAGAAATTTAGTAGTATCAACAAAAATGTTGGTTAGCCCAACAAAATTTCGGTTGGCCCAACAAAATTTTGGTTGGCCCAACAAAATTTTGGTTGACTGAACAAAAAAATTTCTTTGACCGTATAATAACCAAATTTTGGTTGTGTCAACAAGACCTTTTTCTGAGTGCATAATAATCGAAATGTGACACATTTTGACCAAAAGGAGGTGGGCGACTAAGGATGGGCCTTAAGGTTCATTTCCTTGTCGAAATACTTTCCCTAATTTTCCTTTCCTTAAATTTTCTCATTTGTTCAATTTACTTTTTTGAATTGTAACATCATGAGATGATAAAGTCATTTTCACCACACCTGCACGGAAAGTACGACTTTCGCTCCCTTGCGTGAGCGGTAAGTCGTTCTTTCCGATGCAGGGGGTGGTGAAAAATAGTATACCTCACACGGGAGTGAAAAAGGCCATCCCAAACTGCGTTGTTGTCACCCTCGCCTTCGGCTCGGGTGTCAATCTCACACGCAGTTTGGGTTAGCCTACTTTCCCTCCCTAGGTGAGTAATATACTATTAATTTTTTCACTCTTTTCATCCCTTGGCAATTTCAATATCGACACATTGAAGTAAGTATATGTACCTACTACGCCTACGCGCTTATACCTATACTCCCTAAAATCGTTCAAACGATATAACAGGATGAAGCCATTTCTGCTAAAATACAACTTTGATGTTGTTTGCCAGATGTTTATAACAAGATTTTAGCTACCGAAAATACTATCTTTGAACTGGGAACCGATAATAACTGTAATACGAGCTTGAAAGTGTTCAACACACTCACTGCACGTATATACACGTAAAATAATCCGTAATAATACCTATGCGCGTGGGTGTACTGTGACATGTCAATTATTTACGTACTTTGCTAAAGATATTCTATCCACCGATCATAAGCTCAAAAGTTCTGTTTTATTTTTTATCTATCTTATACTTTGGTTTGCCTGGATTATATTTCACCTGTTAGGAAATAGTGGTAATCCTTAAAGTCGATGGAAGGCAGATCTTAGTAATGGCCTAGTGAACTTCGTATATAGTATACATATAAGATTATAGTGAATTCGTTTGGCGAAATGATCTATTTGATGTATTTGTTAATTTTTTTAAAAAACTTATATAGGGTTGACGGATTAATTAGAACCCGCGAGGGTAATTTGTGGCGAGACTTTGATGTTGTGAAATTAATTCGTATTTCGAAATATCTCTAATCTGTTTTTTGGCACTCGTTAGTCGACGGTAAAAAAAAAAAAGTTGTTATACTCTTTGGTGCTGCAGAGGGTTGATATATCGTTATTTCATCGCGTGTTGATAAAATACCTGTGCAGACAGTCGGAGGAGAGCGTGACGCGCGAAAAAAGTATAAGAAAAAAAAAAAAAAAAAAATAACAATCAAACAAAAATAATTGAAATAAAATAAAACAAAAACCGAAGGGAGAGAGAGAGAAAGAGAGAGAAAAAATATTGAAAGTGTTATTCGAAGCTGGACGTCCAACCTATGGATCAGAACGTGACCTTGGCGTGCAGACAAAACCTTCGAGGAGATTTTCTTTGCAATACGAAAATCACTCGCGACTAATTCGTTTTCACCCTAATGTCCTTCTGTTGCTGTGTTGCAAAAACAGGAATACATATACCTATGTATATATATAAAGAATAAGAAGTAAAAGAAGAAGAAGAAGAAGAAGAAGAAGGATAAAGAAAAAAATATATATAAAGTAGGACTAGGAAAAACAGAAAAAAGAAAAGGAAAAAAAAAAAAAAAAAAAAAGAAAAAGTAGCCCGGACCATTTTTGCAATAAATCAAACCACCCGCGGAGGCCAGAGGGCAAGAGAAAGACGCCGAATGTGCAGGGAAGAGGCGTCGACATCTGGCTATTATGGTGTGAAATATTCGTTCGGGTGATCGTATCTGCAGGCAACCCCCGTACCCCTATATCCCCCCTTTCACTGTCGCATCATTTTTATAACCCCATTAAATGACTCGGGGTGAGATCGAAGTTCTGAGATGTGGCCAGTCTTTTTTTTTTTTTTCTTTCTTTCTTTCTTTCTCTTTTTACTCCCTTCTTCTTTTTTCAAAGTGGGAATAGAACCACCCCCTTCCCCTACCCCTTCCCCCACCGGCGTCGCTTATACTTGTACTCTCGGGGGAAAAATTTTCCCGCCTCAAACCCTTTTCCGGTCCCAATGGCAACGTTTATGTATAGACATGAGTATATATGTATGTATGTATATATAGGTGTACATATGTATATATGGTGTATACAACATTCGAATTACGCTACTACTATACTGATTCCCTCGGACCATTAGCTGGGCAGATAAAATTCTGAGTTTTACACTTTTCGCCCTTATATATATATAAGCTTTTATCACGAACGAAATATATACCTCATACCCTTATGTTTTACAGGTAATAAAAAGTTTTCAGCTTGAGATTTATCGAACTGTAATACTTGTTAAAAAGTCAGATTTTTTTTTTTTTTTTTTTTTTTCCGAAGCACGCATTTATATCGCTTTATTCAAGTATTTTTCATAACAGATTCATACGAATTCTGAAAATACTTTATATTATTATACCTACCTACTAGTCAAAATTTCGAGGCAATTATTTTTTTAGGATCTGATTATAATATCGTCGAATTAATGATTTTCAGAACTGAAGTTGTAAAGCTGGGGGATAAAATAAACGAGAACTTAAAGAAAAAAAAAAAAAAAAGGAGAATAAGAAAACGTTGACCCAAGTCTGAACTATGAACTTGACTGGGCCACGTGCAGACGCTGGGGGTAAAATAGGGGCGAAAAAGAGTAAAAGAGGTGAAAAAGAAGGTATTGGAAAAGCCATTAGGACTTTAGTCTTTATTGTGTGGTCGTAGTGCCTTAAAAACTGGCACTGCAGTCTCGGGAGTAAGTGCAGGTATTTTAGAATCTAACGCAGCTAACGATTTTCAGTAAAAAAAAAAAAAAAAACGGAAATGTTGCTGTGGTTTTGGATCCAGCAAAAAGAAAAAGAAAAGAAGAGGTGAAACAGCTATAGGCACATTAAAAAAGGCTTTATCAAGGACTTTAGTCTGGATTTTAATGAAATGTCCGATCGAAGCCGGTACATTATCGCGATTGATAAAGCAAACGGTTAATGTCTGTGCAGAATTTTCATCGGTTATAGATACACACCCCAGAGTCTCCTGCCCTGCCAATAACTGAGTTTAGGAGTGTTAGTGTATCGTCCCTTGAACTAGTCGATCGTTTCGCTCGAGTCTGCGATTACGGAAGAAGATAAGGGGCCCTCCGTGACACAGAGTTGCTGAAATTGTGCGGCTAAGAGAGATAGCAGAGGGTTCGGAGCCGGGGATAAGGTTGTCGAAAAAGAAGAAGAAGAAGTAGAAGAAGAAGAAGAAGAAGAAGAAGAAGAAGAAGAAGAAGAATCAGGAGAAGATGGGCTGAGGTGAAAGAGTCGTTTGGTCACCCCGTTTGCGAACGATGGATGGGTCGAATCTGGCAAATACTTTGAAACGCCTTATCAATCCGTGGCGGGAATCGACTTCGCGTCAGTAAATATACTCCCAGGTTCTAAGATTGGTAAAAAACGAACCGAAGTATTCACCTCATTATTTGCGGCGCGGACTGCAACACTACGAGATTTTATTTGACGTGTGAATTAGATCGATAATCGTGGACATTATTTTTTTCAATAATGTTTTTTTTTCCATTAAATTATCATTGAACGTCCTTATCAGCACAAGATGACACATGGCTCATCTTGGAGTGCGACAAATGTTTTTTTCACATAACACCAATTATAATAAGCCTCTGATGGCTCTGAGGGCAGCACATCACTGTCAAAACGTCAGGCCAACGCACTTGAAAAAATTGACTCGACTCGATTGATTGAGCCTCTTATCAAATAATTTTTTTTTTCCTCAGCTATACCTTACAGCAGTGTTGCAAGTCACTAATTACATTTGTAATGGAATTACTCATTTAATTACCCATTACTTTGGTAATGTGTAATTAAACCGAGTTTAATTACCCATTACTTTGGTAATGTGTAATTAAACCGAGTTTAATTACCCATTACTTTGGTAATGTGTAATTAAACCGAGTTTAATTACCCATTACTTTGGTAATGTGTAATTAAATCGAGTTTAATTACACATTACCAAAGTAATGTGTAATTAAATGAAGTTCAATTACACATTACAAAAGTAATGTGTAATTAAATAAACTTTAATTACACATTACCAAAGTAATGTGTAATTAAATGAAGTTTAATTACACATTACTTTGGTAATGGGTAATTAAATGAAGTTTAATTACACATTACATTGATATATAAAATATATATATATATATATATATCAATGTAATGTGTAATTAAACTCGATTTAATTACACATTACGAAAGTAATGAGTAATTAAAAAAAATGTAATTACAATTTTCACAACACTGCCTTACAGTCGTGCATTTCTTGGTAACTAACGATTTTTCCAATCGTTTAAGAACGAGCTTTTATCCCGCTAAGCAATACGGTGCAGAGTGGAATTACTAACGCGTTGCCTTACGTGCTTCGATTATACTTATAATCCTACTGGGTGGAAAGTTTTTCCCCAAGAAACCGAAAGGCTGCAAAGCCAAAATCCTTCGGGACCCTCTTTCAATCCGAAAAGTGTAGCAGGTGAAGCGAATTCTCACGTAGAGAAATAAAAATGAGATTCGCGACGCGCGAAAGATAAACTTTTCCTCGCTAAGATTAGTTCGGAAAGGTACCAGCTCGCTCCGCTTTGCGCACCTATCACCAAATAAAACTTTCTTCAATAACACCTTATCCCCGCACGTTTTCAGCCTCTCCCTAATTCCTCGGGATATTTTACCCTCGCTTGTCTTTTTTCAATCGTCAAATTTCAAGATTTTTCAATTTTCAATTAGCGCGGGATTTGATTGCATATAAAAATTCATAAAACACAATGTTCGTCTCTTCTCTGCAAACAACACGTCTTACCGATTTTTTTTTTTTTTTTGCAAATTTCTCCTCCCAAGAACGAGATCTTTCGATAAACACGTCGCGATACTTGAACGGAACGGTTATATCCTTCAATGTTCTACCCAAAGTCTATAGATATCTCTAAGGAAAAGGGACTACAAACAATCGGCTTGTCAAAGAGCGTACAAACTTTGGCAAGTTTGTTCGAAACCGTTTGAAACGAGCTCGACAACATAATAAGATAAGAAATTATCATCCATCCCATCGCCACATCAGTCAGATACAAAAATCATAGATGTTATTGAAAATTTCTATAAAACAGCAGCGGCCAACCGAATCTCAAAATTTCTCTTTGTGCGCGTATTTTATTCCTCTGCCAGGGAATCTTGCCGGTTACACTTATGGCAAAATTACGTATATAGCTAAAGCACGGAAAGCTCTTTATAGATCGTTTCAGAAATTTAACAACCCCTGTGTGTTCATTGCAGCGATAAAATTTTTCGATATAGCTTGTTTCCATTCTCCCATAATTTTTTCTCTTTTTCTTTGTAGTGGCTGTTGATTGATTTTTTGTTTCTTTATCAGACGGCCACATATCATAATATATATGAACGGAATTTTTTTTATTTTTCTTTGATCTTCTATACCGCACAACGTGGTATATACCGACCGCATAGGTCACGTGTATCGTAAATCGAGGCATACGTGGGAAACAGCTGTCACCTGACGTGGCCTAACAATGATTTATTAGATGTGAATAACACGGTACACTACTTGGGAGTAGCTTACAGCTGGATCTCTGGAATGAACTCCCAGTGTCCCACATTACGCACGTATATATATATATATATATGGGCAAATCCACAGAACTTTTAACCCCCAGCGAGGCGTGATAAAATTAAGAATATTTGTTAAGATCACAATACTTCGCACTTTTAGGTTTTTTAGCCTAGTTCTACATAGTATTAGACACGTATTTGCATAATTAAATCTACTTAAATATATATAGTGAAGTTGCAGCAAACTTTGAAAAAGAAGAAAAGGTCGAAATCGCATGCGAGGCTAGCGAAATATTTTGAACCTTTAATGATATTCTACGAGCGCCCTTCCAGTTTTCATTTTAATTGAATGTGTTTTAGTTTCTCCATCATACACCAAAACATCACCCGCTCTGCCTTAGATGTGCTCCTCTCGCAAAAAAAAATTATTTAGCTACAAAAATGTGAGGATGAATTAAATTTTTTCATTTTTTCTGCAAAGTTAATTCCTTCACATGTACGCGCTCTGATGTATCGATAAATGAGCAATGCTGACACATCTGCAATTAAAAGAGGCATTTTTTGCGAGGTGTCGCATAACTGTGTCATCAATAGTTTCCATGCAGTAACAATTCGAAAATGATCATCAGAAACGTAAACTGTGTATAAAATTCAGTTTTTACATCGGCACGTCAGAAATGTTTCTTGGTTTCACATTTTCACAATTGTAAACTACAGTTTTTCATCCGTATTAACTGAAAAAAATAGTGGCGTCACTAATCTGCGTATGAATCGAATATGAAGTCATCAACCCTAGAACGGTACATACACTGTACAAAAAAATTCGGCGTGGACTCGTATAGACCACACGTTGGTGTCAATTTAATACGATCTGAAAGTCTGAAAGTCAATCCCACACCGTCTGAGATTTTTTGACACGCATAGGTGTTGAATTTTTGGATTGAATTTTTTTTTTTTTTTTTTTAATTCGATAACTTGGACACCGTTGATCTTCGGAATTTCTCGGAAATGATTTTTTGTCTTAGATCTCGACCAGGATTCTACTCACTAACGGGGGTAGAAAAATTTTAGAAAAATTTTCATGTGAAAATCGTTTTTTTTTTACAATGTTACTACCATAGTTATCACGCTCTTGCCTGTAAATAGTTAACGGACGTAAATTATTTGTCTCATGAGTCATTCGAAAACATACACCAAACCTGAGATGTGTGCTCGCACAATGGAAAAAAAAAAAAAAAAAATCTATCAAAGTTAAAAGTTCTGTGGATTTGCCCATATATATATATAATATATTACGTAATGATTCATCAGACTAAAGTGTTTCGATTGTTTTGAGGAAAAACACACATTGACGTAATCTACCGAACGTTATATTCGACGACCAGAATTTGTATCGGTGATTGTTAAAGGCGAATATCAATGGGTGAAATTTGTTGGTGAAAATTAATGCGTGTTTAAGTATTGTGGAATAATTCTATATACACTAGGGTGGTTCAAAAAAGACCTAATTTCTCAGATGTTGCTGCTCATTCGTGAAAATGTTGTTTGTGATTTTGAAAAATTATTCCATTTTTTTGAGCTCAATAGGATAATATTTACTACTGCCTCAGTGAAGTTGAAATTTCGAAATTTTGCCATTTTTGGCAATTTCAAAGTTCTCAGATCAAAGTCCTAATCTGGCTACCTCTAGGTTCTCATTCAATGAGGATGTTGGTTCAAGATGAGACTCGTACGATAATATTTAGTACTGCTTCAGAGACATTGAAGTTTTTTCACTATTTAGGGGTTTTCTTAGAGATTGGATCACCAGGTGTTGCTCATGAGACAGTCTTTTCTTACCATTTTAAGGAAGAAGTACACGAAGTTTGCAGTCTGTGGGACCATTTTTACTACTGCCTCATGTTGCTAATTTTACTTGAAGGAAAATCGCCCTTAATGAGGCAGTAGTAAAAATGGTCCCACAGACTGCAAACTGCTTGGATTTCTTCCTTATATTGGTAAGATGAAACTGTCTCATGAGCAGCACCTGGCGATCGAATCTCCGAAAAAACGCAAAATATTGAAAAAACTCCAATGTCTCCAAGGCAGTACTAAATATTATCGTACGAGTCTCATCTTGAACCAACATGCTCATTGAATGAGAATCTCGAGGTAGCCAGATGAGCGCTTTGATCTGAGAACTTTGAAATTGCCAAAAATGGCTAAATTTCGACATTTCAACTTCACTGAGGCAGTAGTAAATATTGCCCAATAGAGTTAAAAAAAAATGGAATAATTTTTAAAAATCACAAACAACATATTCACGGATGAGCAGCAACATCTGAGAAATTAGGTCTTTCTGGAACCACCCTAATATACACATTTGTTGATCACGGATTTGTGGATAGTCTTGCTATTACGGATTGGATTGACTGACTCCTGTAACAAGTATCTTAGAATTAGTGTTAGAATTAAGGGAACCGAACTCTAAAGCCGGCTGTAATTGCCTCCAGACACGAACTTTGGTGGAAATCGAGTCTCTAGAATTATTATGTATAATCCTATTAACAATATTAGACTTAAAGCCTCGCCTAATCCTCTCCTAGAACAGGTATCTAAATTCTATACTATATTTCGGTACACGCAAGGTACGAAAGCTCACGTTTCCCATCCAGTAGGTACCTACAAAACTACCCCAATTTAATCAACCCTTGAATTACTATGCGATACAAAATCTTTAACTATAATACATTATAATAAAGTATAACTATATCTGCAGGAGATCGGTTTCCTCTCCTTCGAAGCTATTTTATTATCACTTATCGAAGTTGGCTGTTACCTCAACCATTTTTCTTACCCACATAAGTATATATATATTATATGTGTGTGCGTTGGTGTTCAGTATCGTTAGCTTCAGCCTTTGGTTGCGCGAATTCTTTCTTCCGCAATCCTTTCAAGGATTCCACCAAGGATTCAGTTGATCCAGTTCCATTGTGTCTTTCAACATCGCGTGATCCCCTCCGCCCCCAACCCCCATTCGAATAAAGGAATGTTTTTTCGAAAGAAGGAAGGAAGGAAGGAAGGAATGATTTCAGATAATGACACGGTTTTACAAAAGTATTTCGTTCTCAAAAGACTGAATTCTGATAAAAAATTTCAAGGATCCTCATCATCGCGTCTAGAATGTCATTCACAAGTAATCTGTCTCTAGCGAAGAGTTTTTTCAAACTATGATTTCGAAAAAAAAAAAACAAAAAAAAAAAACTTTGTATCATTTCTTCCATCGAAAACCCACGGAGTCGGAGCTTTCGCCTTGAAATTTTCTGGATTAGGATATACTAGGTATTGTAGTATACGTATAAGATAAAATGGCTACCGGGTGATCGACGGGGCTATAATTATCTCTCTAGACGATGGCTTTAATTATTCTCAAGAGAATGAGAAAACCATCGTTAATGTGTATACCCAGGTACCTACGTGATGGGTTATCCCTCTCTATATACTACAGGCTACGTTCTATCTGCACAATTAGTGTTGCTGGTAGGTTTGTCTGAGTTCCTGAAGGGCCGAGAGTTGCCCACATCTGTCGGATAAATCTTGAGAAAAAAAAAGGATGAAAAAAAAAAAAAAAAAAAAAAACAACTAGAAAAAATAAAACACAGGGCAATTATTTCCCCAGGATACGTGCTCTTAGCACCCAGCATGTGCAAGTATATATGTATACATAGGTATATCTTCGAGGAGTGAAGCTATACAGAATTAGATGAAGACTTGTAAAATTGAAGTAAAATCCTATGGATTTCTTGTGCTTTACATTATTAATTGGAAACGTATATATAGGTAGATATTATGAGGGATGTTTGAAATAATGATGGATAGAAAATTTTTCCCTATTCGATAATTAATTGATTGTGAGTATATAATATTAGGTACCTATATAATATGCATATGTGTATGTAATGAAAAAGTAAATAATGTGATGTGTGAATGAATTTACGTATAGGTGGTAAAAATCGATTTCAGTTCCATAAGTATATAGAAAGCCATTAGCACTTGAGCACCACACCATCCACCTCCATCACCCTCACCCAAACCTCTTCTTTACATTTCCATTCCATTATTGTTCTCTGGCCTCTCGTCTCGTTCCCCTCGTACTCCGCACCCCATTACACCCCAGTTTCTCCCTTTTCTCTCTCTCTCTCTCTCTCTCCTGCATCTCTGTCTCTCTCTCGCTCTTCTCCCGAAGCTCACATTGTGCTCTGGTACAATACGCCTACGCTATACATATGTATGTAGTACGCGGATATACGAATAGTCGGCCAAAGTGAGCTGGTAACAATATAGTTAACGTTGCATAATACATTTTCGTATAGCTCGAGCAGATTATTGGGTAGAGAGACATGTGCTAGTACATATGTATTCACATATAGATACATATACATGTACACGCATGCATATTTATATATTTATCTACGTATATGTAATGTATGTACTACACACGGTTAGGAAGAGAGGTAAAAGGTTGCCAATGTACCTTATTGTGTGCACCAGCTGATCTACACCCCCCCTTTTGCATTGAAAGGACTGAGAGGGAGAAGGACAAACACGTTTGTAATTATCTCGAACCAATTACGTATAGTCTGGTAAGTCGAAGAGTTGAAGATAAGAGCTATAAATTGTGAAAAAGTCGTTATGGTCTTGAAAATCTGGCTATTGTTCAAGATTAAGGGTTGGTGTGGTGGGGGATGATCATTTAGTGTATTGTCGTTAGAAATTTGAATAGCGGCTAGTCGAGTTGTTGATGAGTTAGTTAATCGCAGGTTGATGGATGAGGACAGGGTAGTCGCGAAATTGAGGGTAGTTTTTCGTCTAGGATTCACCGAGACCCTATTGTTATAATAGCCTTGGCTATTCGTTGGGAATCGTTGAAATTAAATGAAATTCGGGGGATTTCCTTCGGTTGATTGCTAAAATTAACATTTATTATTAAGGTTTCAAAGGCCCTTTATGCATGTACGTGGTTACAAATGAAAGGGGTGGATTACGGCCCAAGGCTTACCGGTTAATAAATGTAGGTGAGCGTCCAAATTCTGGATACGACAAGGTCGATTTAAGGGATTAATACCCGGGTGCATAGATATATATATTCAAAGCTAAAACCATTGAAAATCGCGACTCCTTTACGAGGTTTCATACGCCCATGTCTACCCTTGTCTTCTAATTTTTCGTTATTTTAATAAATTAAGGCTAGCCACAATTACGCCCTATATGTACAGTTGTGTAAGGATTCCGAGCAAATATCAAAGTGAAGCCCACCGTTGATCAGAATCAAAGAATAAATTCCCAGAGTTGTGAATAAATGTCAAGGATATTGACTTCATCATGAGAAGACATTGGAACTTGGCAATTGGTTAGGACAATCTAATTAGTCTTAGTTTGAATGTCCGGGATGTGTTACCTGCGTTGTTCTGAGTAGATTGACTGTATCCGAAGTAGTAAATAAGGCAGAAACAGTTGCTGATGTTGGAAACCACTCTGGCTAATGCATATAGTGTTAAATGAATTTCGTTGAGTAAATCTAGACTGCAGCTAACCTAAGGGGTAGTCGCGGGTAGTCGCGGGTAGTGCAGGGTAAAGTAGAAAAGCCAGGGGGATCAGCCGTGGGCTGGTCCTACTTTTGTCTAAAGTTTCAGCGTTGAAACTGTGAAACCGCGAAACTGCAGTAAAGCTGCGAAAGCACCCTACAGAACACTTGTCCAACCTCTTTGAATCGACCGACGTATACCTATATTTCTTTTCGCCCTCTTTTATGCAGATATGCAGAATTGTTCCATTCTGTGACTCTAAACGATCCAAACTGCCAGGAAATTCGACTTAGAAAATAGAGAGGCCAGGTAGACTGACGATAATAATTTAGGAACTCAGAAGAAGAAGAAGAGGGAACCGAAGAAAAGCTAGTAGCCGGAGTTGAAGACTTAGGGAAGCCCGAGTTCAGTTTAATATCGGATGATAAATCTAGTTGGAAGGATAATGAATGTGGTATTCTTTTGGGAAATAAAGGCTAAACTGTATTCGAAATTTGAGAATTTATTGAGTGTCAGACACAAAAAAATGATTGGTAATAGGTAAGGTTTGGCTTTTGCGGTTGCAACGCTGCGCATTATATTCCAGAGTTGGTGGTGATCCAGGAACGGTAGGCTGCGACCTCAGCGTAGACACCGGGGAATCCAGGACGTGCACATCCGTTACCCCAGGAGACAACACCGGCAAGACGTCCATTGATGGCAAGGGGACCACCAGAGTCACCTTGGCAAGCGTCCAGACCTCCTTGGGGTACAGCAGCGCAGATTTGGTCAGCGGGAAGTCCTCCCCAGGTGACGTAGGCAGCGCTACAATCAGCCTTGGAGACAATGGGGACGGTGACAGTTTGAAGAACTGTGGAACCGCTTCCTCCCTCTCTGAGAGCACCCCATCCAGTGATGATGGCTGGGGCACCGACGACGGATTCTTCTCCGGATGAGTATAGTGGAATTGGAGCTTGAGTGGAGCTCAAGGTTAGGGCAGAACTGAGCTGGATGAGGGCGACGTCGTTAATGGGAACTCGGAAAGAATTGCTGCCGTAGTTCTCGTGGCTGATGACGTTGGAAACGCTGGTGCTACTGCCTCCAAGGTTTGAACGGGTCGTTCCAGAGCGGATAGTGTACCAGCGACTGGAGTAAACCATGCAGTGAGCAGCGGTCAGAACCCAGTTGGCGGAAATGATGCTACCACCGCAGATGTGGGATCTAAGGACTTGGAGGGATACCTGGTAAGGTACCAGGTCGATGGAGGTAGCGACTCCTCCAACAATTCGGCCAGTTGGGCTCAGTGGGTTGAGGTGAGTCGTTATCGGATCCGCTGATGCGACGGAAAGAAATCGTTTTGTAAAACATAATATTGCTCAGAAAATGTATGCGACAGTGTTTATCGAGTCTAAAACATGTCACGAAGCAGCGGTCATCAAGAGGTAGCAATCTCCTGGGTCTCTAGACTTTGGATTTGGACTTGGATATGTTCCAAAAATGGAACGAAGTTCGAAGAAAAGTCGTTTGCGAAATGGGATAGCTTTGATGTATGGATTACTCACCAGTAGCGGCAGCCACGAGGGCGAAGAAAAGCGCGAACTTCATCATCTTCAGACTTGAGCTGCTTGCTCGGTGAATTAGAAGACTGGATTAGGCTCGTATAGGGCTGGACGGCTCGTATTATATCATTCAGGCCTTAAGTTTATCGCGATTAACGACGGACGTGTATGTGATTGAACGTGATAACCGTCCTTATCAATTTGCCCCGAAGGTGTCAAAACCTTGTACAGACATTCGCCGAGGCCTTTTACGTAAATTCAAGACACAAGTTTATCTCAAAACGTATATGTGTGAGAATTAACGGCAGGTTTCTAGATAGTCAAGAATCTCTATTCAGCCAATCATAAGGCTGTAGTCAGCTCAAAAGCTCGCACATTCATATAAACTTGGGTTCTGAATACGTATAGCAAAAATTAATTTCAGCTTCAATCAAATCTCCAGATATTATCAAGTAGATAAATTGATACACGTAGTTCTTGGCGTTGATTAATTTTGATATTGCAATTAGGTAGATGACAGGGAACAGATATCGAGATCTACAGCGAAGAAGTGGTTACGTGCGTAGCAAATCTAAAAGCTGTTTCAGCCTGACTTATAAACAAATTATTGAGTTTACGGTACTCGCCTTGGAAGAATGGTCCTTCTCGCTGTGAATCAGGTCCTGGCTGAACAAGTATCGTGTACTCATGTAGTTTTCGTGTGATTATGATTGATCAGTTTTATTTCGATTTTTTCTATTGATTCGTATTATTAATGATTATTGTCTCATTAATTGTTCAGTTTATACTCATGGATTAGCTATACTTATTTCAATGAATGAGCGCTTTCAAGTAGGGTAAAGTCGGGAGAGATGCCCCACCTAAGGAAAATGTTTTTTTTTTTTTAAATTACGTGTTCCGTGAAAAAATATTTTTATTGCACAAAGTTACTTTATAAAGCTTTGGTAATATTTGGATACGAAGACAATTTTTTTTTCAACTCAATCCTAATAAAAATTACGATAAACTAATGTAATGTTTTGGCCATCTCACCCCAAGGGTATGGGTAAGATGCCCTACGAGGGGGATGGCCTCTACTGAAAATTGACGTAAAAGATAATTGAAAGCATTGTTTTATAACAGTAATCTTCATAGGAATTCAAAGGATCCGAAGATTTGTCTTCAGAATTGCCTTATTTTTTTTTTTTTTTTTTTTTTTTTTTTATTGGCGGCTGCAATGTATCTTTTTGTATATACTTTCGGGGCACGTCTGGAGGTAAAAGTGATGACGAAATGTCACCAGAAAAAGGAAATACTGCAGTAAGTTTGGTGGGGCATCTATCCCGATTGGGGAGAGATGGCCTTTTTGTAGTCACTTCCGTCGTAGTAGGCGTTCAGAAGTTAACGTTGACACTACATGACCTTCGAGTACCTATCTGAGTTTACCCATGCTGATAGTACCTTTCAGTTATTGTTAAATAGTCAGACCCACCGTATAAATAATATACAAAGTTCTAACAACGAACATTTTCCGAGTACTTACCACTAAACTACAATTTTCATGAAAATAATCGGTTTTTTTCCGAGCATTCGTGCGTGCCTTTTGTCATTTTAGATACGAGGAACAGTGAAAAAATTCAGTGGCGGTATCTGACTATTATTTTTATTGAATATCGAATATCGGCCATCTCTCCTACTGGGGCATCTATCCCAACTTTACACAATAAAAGAAAATAAAAATAAATAAATAAATAATTAATAAATAATCACAGAATACGCGGAATAGCCTCAGATGTGGTAAATTTGAATTAAGAAAATTTGTACAAACCAATCTCCCGATTTCAATTCTTGAACCCTTCTCTCGACGTTGTATGTGTGAATAATTAATAAGGTTCAAAAGCCGCCCGCGTGCTGGTGAAATGTACAAAAGTGGACAGGTGAATAAGCTCTTGCTAAACTATAAACAGAATATTTGAAACGGGAAAATAACGCTTTGATTAGATTACTCTCACGTCAAATATTGGATTGTTTGTTGGAACTGCAGTGTTAGGATCAAACATTCTGCTGCTCAATGGAAACGGTTGATTTTATAGCAAATTGTAACAGCTTAGAACGCAACTCGGTATTATTTCGTACCATAAATAAATGTTGAGAAAGAAATTGAGAATTAAGAAGAAAATAGTAATCGTGTTTTTTCATTCTGATTTTCCACGTCTCCCAGATTCAGAAATAGACATTTTTCTGCACATCGATAGGTAACGTTTTCATTCCCATAGAGAGTAAGCATCATCAGTTTGAGTTTACCAACAAAAAAATCCTCCAGCATCCGGAAGGGGAGCTTATAAATTTGACTATGGAGTCTCAAGTAAGTCTCGCGTAGGCATGGGACAAAGAAAGTTCACAGCAGAAGATTCACAGACGCTAGGGTTTAATTCGACTGGCACCGAAATCTGGAAGCAGCGATTTAAACAGGCGGAAGGGTGATAATTAATATAGGTACTTGAAAAATATCTTCCAGGGTAGGAGTGCTTTATTTTATTTGATATTTGAACATCTATGGTTCAACAGAGACACATCATTGTTTAAAACGTTGCATCTTATATTCCAGTCATGATGTTGATCCATTCACGGTAGGCTGCAATTTCAGAATAGACACTAGGATATCCAGGACGTGCGCATCCATTACTCCAGGACACGATACCGGCAAGAACTCCGTTAATGACAAGGGGGCTACCAGTGTCACCTGAACAAATGCCTCGACCTCCTTCGGATGCAGCGGTGCATATCTGTCCAGCAGGAAGTCCTCCCAAGGAAGTATAAGCAGAGTTGCATTCAGCCTTAGAGACGATGGGGACTGTGACAATTTGGAGAACGCTGGGAGCGTTTCCACCCTCTGAGAGAGCACCCCATCCAGTAATGATGCCGGGGGAACCGGCAACTGATTCTTGTCCAGAAGAGTAGAGGGGAATTGGAGCTTGAGTGGAGCTAATAGCCAGAGGGGCCCTCAGACGAAGGATGGAAATGTCGTTCTGAGGAATTCCCAAGGAGTTGACAGCATAGTTATCATGGTTTAGCGCGAAAGCCAATTCAGTGACGGTGCCTCCACTCCCGGACAACGCGGATCCAGTGCGGACGCTGTACCAGCTCGGGAAGTAGAGCATGCACTGAGCAGCGGTTATGACATAGAAGTTGGAGATGATGGAAGCACCGCAGATATGGATTCCAAAAACTTGGAGTGAAACCTGGTAAGGTACTTCGTTAATGGAGGCAGCTACTCCACCAACGATACGGCCAGTAGGATTCAGTGGGTTGAGACGAGGAATAATTGGCCCAGCTGGCAAGGAAAATTAATTTTTTCGTCAAAAAATTAAACAGGAAGTGTACAAGTCATTCTGTACAAGATCGGGTACGTTTTTGTATGCATACTCACCGACAGCTGCAGCCACGAGGGCGAAGAGAATAACGATCTTCATCATCTCCAGACTTGAGCTGCTTGCTTGTTGGATGTAGAGACTGAATTAGCCGCAAACAGTGTTGGACGGTTTTATTACGCTGTTCAGGTCCTAATTTTATCGCGATTAACGATAGTGATGTATTTGATGGAGCGCGATAACTGTCCCTGTCAATTTACTCTGACGGTGTTAAATCGTTGTAGATATTTGTTGATGCCTGTCATGAGACTGTGTCTTCACTATAAACAAAGCGACTGGAATTAATTTCTACTTCAATCGAATCTCAGATATTATCACTTTCGTAACTGTAGACACTTCTCTTTGCATTGATTAACTTAGATATTACAATTAGGTAGATGACAGGGAACAGATATCGAAATCTAGAGTGAAAAGGTAGTTACGATCGTGAAAAAAAAAGTTACAAACAAATTATAGAGCTTATGGCACTCTCTTTAAAAAAGTGACCCTCTCAGTTATGAATCAGGTATCGTGCCCTCACGTAGGTCCCATGTGATCCTAACAGTATCAGTTTAATTCTGATATTTCCTATTATTTCGGATGTTTCAATAGGATTTTTTTTCAGTACAGCAGCTTCGTATTCAAGATTCAGAAAATATTTCGGAAGACATAATATAGCCTTAGACGTGGTGAATGAGCTTTCAAAACTTTATCTCCATCCGTCGAATGATTTGAAAGAAAAGTGGTTCACGGGCCTAGAAGGTCCAGTTCCACAATCGAAGGTTAAAATTTGAACTAGGTTTAAACTGCTAAAGATTGCCTGTCATTGGCATAATCCATCGCTGAACCAAGTTTAAACTTGGTAAAGTGAAGTTGTGGAACTGGGCCTTAATATAACATTTTAATCAACACAGCTTTGAAGTCGAAATATAACAAGATCGCATCTTGTGGCGATTAATCAATCAATGCCTTCAACATGTGCCATTGACCATTGACCAGTGTGATCACAAATAATTGAATGTGTATGTTTGAGAATACGTGACGTGTTGACAAGTCTTTCAAAGTTCGCGTCAATGGACCCACGTTGGTGGAAAAGAAGTTTTTTTTGTACGGTACATGTTTCCAGATTATTGGCCGGATGCACGAAAATACTAATACTATTTAATTATCAGTGTGTAACATATTCATGCATACTGTCAGCGCCATCTAAAATCATGCTCAGCATTTTCTCATGCTTAACGTATACACAATACACACTTATTTTTAAAGTAGTATATGTGCGTGCACCCAGCCAATTCAAACCGCGCACTGTTGGAAAAATTGAAGAAAAAATAATGTCCCAGGAGGTCCACTATCATTTTATGTTAATTTCAACACTTTTTTAGTTAAAACAACATTATTTTCACTTAAACGACAAATTTTTCTGTCGTTTCAACGGAAAATAGTGTTGAAATCAACATAAAAATTATAGTGGACCTCCTGGAACATTTTATTTCTAACGGTGCAGTTTGTTTATTTATAACAATTTGTCACAGCATGAGGTTGAAAAGTGTGTTTTAAATGGCAGCGTCAGAGACTACGTAAAAAAATTAAAAATTATAAATTTTGAATCCGCTTTGCCTCCTTAACAAGCCTATTCTTGATATAAATTCTTGAACACTTTTCTCGACGCTGTGTATATGAATAAATAATAAGGTTCAAAAGCTCCCTTCGTGATGGTGATATAAACGAGAGTGGACAGGAGGCAAAGCTTTAGCAGAACAGTAAACGGCATATTTAATACGGGAAGATAACAGCTTGATTAGATTACGCTTATGTCGAGTATTGAATTGTTTGTGAGGCCTGCGTCTGGATTAAATTTTTTGCTATACCTAATCGTAGCATCTGATCTGATTTTTAATGAGTTGCGATAACTTGTAATACAACTCGATATTATTTTTTGACGTAAATAAATCTTGACAAGGAAATTAAAAATAAACGAAAAATAGCAAAAAATGTGTCTTTTTCGTGAATCTTTGCGGCTATTCCGCCTCTTGATAACTCAGAAATGAAAATCTTCCTGCACAATGACAGGTAGCACCATCAATTTGAGTTAATCATCGAAAAATTTCTCAAAAATACCTCCCAAACGTCACGTTAACAATTCAGCTATCATTCTGTGTACAGTCTTTGGCTTGTGCATAATCACCCAGGTAGACGAAAGGTTGATAAATTGAATTTGGGAATATATTACGGCTGCAGTAGGTACTTCCTTTTATTTGCTATTACAATGACAGGCATTAAATGACCCGTGATAGTTGCGCTGCTCATTATATTCCGGCATTGGCGGTGATCCAGGTACGGTAGGCTGCGACCTCAGCGTAAACACCGGGGAATCCAGGACGTGCACATCCATTGCCCCAGGAAACAACACCGGCAAGACGTCCATTGATGGCGAGGGGACCACCAGAGTCACCCTGGCAAGAGTCCAGACCTCCTTGAGGTACAGCGGCACAGATCTGATCAGCAGGAATTCCTCCCCATCCGCTGTATGCAGAGTTACAGGCAGCCTTGGAGACGATGGGGATGGTCACAGTCTGAAGAACAGTGGGGGCGCTTCCTCCCTCTATTAGAGCACCCCATCCAGTAATGACGGCAGGAGAACCAGCGACGGCTTCTTGTCCGGTGGAGTATAGGGGAATGATGGCTTGAGTAGAGCCCAAGGTTAGGGAAGACCTCAGCTGAATGAGGGCGATGTCATGGGAGGGTACTCCCCAGGCGTTGGTGCTATACCCCTCATGGTTTATGATGGCAGCGATAGCGGAGACAGTACCTCCACTGCCACCGATGGCAGTTCCAGTACGGACGGTGTACCAGTTGCTGGGGTAGATCATGCAGTGAGCCGCGGTCACGATCCAGTTGGTGGATATGATGCTACCTCCGCAGAAGTGGGATCCGAAGATATTGACGGATGCCTGGTAGGGTACTTGTTCGATGGACGTTGCGACTCCACCAACAATGCGCCCGGTCGGACTCAGCGGGTTGAGGCGAGGAATGGGTTCCGCTGATGAGACAAAAAAGGTTCAAAATATGTTCATAAAACACTACCATGTCTCCGTCGGCTTTCCATTCATATCGAGACTTTGAACTTTAACTTTGACGTTTCCGCAAGAAGAAACGAACTGAACTTTATTTCATTCAACAGTGAATACAATTTGTACACAAAGTAGGAGACAGTTGATTGAAGGGCTACTCACCAGTGGCGGCAGCCACGAGGGCGAATAGAATAGTGAACTTGATCATCATCGAATTTGAGTCACTTCCTAGGAGTATCGGAAAACTGAATTAGCCATGGCGCTAGTGGTTCCTAATATACTGTTCAGGCCTCGAGTTTATCGTGATTGACGACGGAATTATATGTGATTAAACGTGATAGCTGCCTTATCAATTCGCTTTGACGCGACGGTGTCAAAAGTATGGAGATATTTGTTGACGCCTGTCGCTTGTGTTTGGGGTTTGGGCAGAACCAGATTGTGTCTATTTTCTGAATAAGGTAGCCAAGGGTTATTCCACGTTCAATTCATATTTTAAGATCTCATCAGTTCGATAACCAAAGACATTTCTCTTGGCGTTGATAAATCTTGATATTTCAATTGGGTAAATGACAAGGGACAGATGTCGAAGTTTAAAACCAAGGGGCGATTGTGTCAGTAAAAAAACCCAAGAGTTCTTGAGCCTGGGTCATAAAGCAAGTTCTGCCTGAACGGTCCGCTCGAACAAGGTTTAGTCTTAAGTGGCTAGTCTACACCGTATAGTTCTTATGTATTTGATAATGATCAGGTTCATTGACTTTTTCCTATTTGTTCGAATTATGATATGGTCTTTTGACCATATTTTTGACATCACTAACACTGAGTACAGGTATTATACATATATTAGGGTGGTCGTCAATTTCTAACGTATACTTGCCACCCCCTGAATCGACAGATAATGACCCAAAAACACCATGTAATTTTTTAAAGATTTTTAGCTTGATGGGAAAGCGTGCCGAAATCAATTTGAAGTTGGAAAATTTGAAAAAAAATAGTACATTGCAATACGAGTCCGGTAAAACTTTTTCTGACGTGTGTGAGGTTGCAGCACGAGTCGAAGGCGAATTTTGCAATCACACGAGATCAGAAGAAGTTTTTCCGTCGAGTATTGTACAAAATTTTACTTTAGGAGGTGTGAAAATGGGGGTTTTAGCCACGCAAAGCGTGGGTAAAACGTCCAAAATCACACTGAGGGAACTAAAAAAAAAATTTTTAATCATTCTAGCCTCAAAATCGCAACTTCGTCGCGATTTTATAATCTAATAGCGAACCATTTCTCCACTAGTGGGCAAAAACAGTTTTTGCCCACTAGTGGAGAAATGGTTCGCCGTTTCCCAACTTGCACGTCATTCATTGAGAAATAAAGTGTTTTGTTTATTTTTAGCAAGCGACAAAATCGCCTAATTTCACATTTTTGTTGGGAAATAGTACTTTTCGATACTAGTGCGAAAGTGTTGATTCTCGGACGAGTGTGAAGTTTTTCGCCCGAGCGAAGCGAGGGTGACAATCACACGAGTCGAGAATCATCTTTCGCACGTGTATCGAACTTCATTTTTCAACACAGTGCGCGTTAAGTTGAATTTTATGCACGCGGAGCGTGCGCAAAATCGAACTTTGCGCACGCCGTGTGGAAAAATAGTTTATGTGTCACAGGCCCGAAAAACCGCGATTCTCACCTCGCTTCGCTCGGTTTGAACGCGGTTTTTGGCCTGGATACATAAAATTATATACGCCATACGGCCCATAATAGTACTTTTCGATACTAGTGCGAAAGTGTTGATTCTCGGACGAGTGTGAAGTTTTTCGCCCGAGCGAAGCGAGGGTGATAATCACACGAGTCGAGAATCATCTTTCGCACGTGTATCGAACTTCATTTTTCAACACAGCGCGCGTTAACCCTCTTTCGTGAAAATCACTCTAACTCACTATTTGGCCGCCGGAGTGGGGACGACCATTCGTGCGTCGCTGCTGTCCCCACTGCGCTGTGATCTCACCTCACGGTCGTACAGTAACGTGTCATTACGTTTTCGAGGGGTTCTTTTTGCGCCCTCATATCTCAACAATTATTCTATATTGAATTGAAAAAGGTTCTGTACGTTGACAATTATCTTATTATATCAATGAAGGTCACTTATAATCTTCTACTCAAACAAAAACATAGATACGTCAATAAAAATCATCCTAAACCTCAGAATCAATTTTTAAGAACTTTTCTAATTTACCGGACCCAGTGGAGACAGCCCTGGCTGGTGGGTTGCGCGACACGCACACTAGCGTCTCTACGCTCCACCTTCTCGAGCGACCGCAGAGTGGGAGAAACGCCTTTCACGAAAGAGGGTTAAGTTGAATTTTATGCACGCGGAGCGTGCGCAAAATCGAACTTTGCGCACGCCGTGTGGAATTAGTATATATTACTCACCTAGGGAGGGAAAGTAGGCTAACCCAAACTGCGTGTGAGATTGACACCCGAGCCGAAGGCGAGGGTGACCAAAACGCAGTTTGGGATGGCCTTTTTCACTCCCGTGTGAGGTATACTATTTTTCTTAACACATGCACCCAAAGTCCTCTTTTGCGCACCGTTTACGCGTACCCAAAGCAGACTTTTGCGCACCGGTGTGCACAATATTTTGCGCACCGGTACGCCAAAGCCGGCTTGGGTGCCCGCAGACGGCACACAGACGAGGACCTTGCGTTGCATGTGTCGAGAAAAATAGTGTTCGATACACGAGCCCAAGGCAGCAATCGCTTATAATTGTCTGAAGGCGCCTCACTCGCTACCTTCGGCTCGCCTTCTGCTCGCCTCGGCTCGCCTTCGGGCTCGTTCGGGCCTTCACACTCGTACGCGCTTTGCTGCTTTTGCGCTCTTATATCGAAAAGTACTAATGTGGAACTCGTGGGCAATGATGATTTGAGGTGAGTGTGATATCCGCACTCGCCTTCGGCTCGTGCAGATAACTTCACACTCACTCAGAATCGTCATTTTTGCCCACTCGTTGCACAATATACTATTTTTTTCCAATTTTTGAGTATAAAAGCAGGAAATAAATGTAGAATGACAAAAAACGAAAACTTTCCGACAAAAAAATGTATTTTATGGCAATCTAATAATATTACAACGTTATGAAGACTTTATTAAAAGAAGAAATCAATAAAAAAATAAAAAAATAAAAAAAAATGAAAAAAATAAATAAATTAATGAAAAAAAAAAAAAAATAAATAAACAAATAAAATAAAAAAAAAAAAAAAAAAAAAAAAAAAAAATAAATACAGTCGAACATGAAGATAATATTACAAATATGAGAAGTTTATAATAAAATACATTTTTTGTCGAAAAGTTCTCGTTTTTTGTCATTCTACATTTATTTGCCGCTTTTTAAATCGAAAAGTGAAAAAAAAAAAAGAATGTATTTATATTTTGATTTTTTCAACTTCAAATTGATTTCGGCACGTTTTCCCATCAAACTAAAAATCTGAAAAAAAATTACACAGTGTTTTTGGTCATTATCTGTCGATTCAGGGGGTGGCAAGGATATGTTAGAAATTAACGACCACCCTACACGGAGAAAATTTTGCTGCCACCGCCGTCGCGCATGCGAGTGCCGTAGTCGAAAAAGTCGAACGACTACGATCTTAGCTTTGTGCGCGCACCCAGCTCGCAGCACGAGAGCTCGGCCTCGCAGAGTACGAACAGGGCCATCTCACGGGCAGTGGTAAGGCAGGGCTCTCTCTAATAAGCAAACGTAAAAGAAGTTGCGATCGCCGCACGCTGAAGGTCTTGAGACGCTTGAGCTCTGAAACTGCGATGTTGACGCGCTCAGGCTTCTGAGCGTGTGGCTGTGCTGCTTGAAAAAGAGCGTGTGATACATATCCTGTATGACTCCCGAACAATATTGCACAGAATAATATGACGTAAGTCACCTGAATTCTTCGGGTAACATTCCGAGAGAAGAAATAAGAAAAATGAAGATTGTATTTGTTGAATTATTGAATTTCCATTTATCAAGTAACCATTAACGATTGCTTTATATTGCTGTGAATTGGAGTCAGAAAGTTCTTTGATTTTTTTTTTGTATTTTACAATTTTCCGAGAACATTTGATGATGAGAAGTTACCTACACGACTACACAAGAATGATTAAGTATTTCAAAAAATTTCCAGTACGTACCGAATGAGATTCAGATATGAGAAAAGTCAAACTTTTATGAAATTGTCAGTTCCAATCAGTGCGATCTCTGGAGACATGCCGTTTCACGTTGACCATTCTTGATAATGTATGAGATTGATGATAGAAAGCAGTTATCGATGCTAAGAGCTGAAAGGTTGTTTTATCGGTACACAGAAAAAACGATTAAATTGGTAAAAAAAAAATTTTTTTTGTTCTAAGAAAATTTTCTGCAATTCGCATTGAAAACCGAAATTTTCTTCAGTCAAGAAAAAAATTTGCTTGAGCCAACAAAGTTTCCTTGGTTCGAGAAAATTTTTACTTGGCTCGGGAGATTTTCGGTCTTCAAAATAATTTTCTTAGCTCAAGTAAACCTTTTTTTCTGTGTAGGAAAACGTAAACACATTTCAACAGATACCTGTATGGTCGAATGCGATAAGTGATGTGTATTGATTTGCATACGAGTAAGGCAATTTTATTCATAGCAAGAAAGTTACAATAAACTGAATTAAAAATCTGAAGCCTTCAGGGGTTTGCATGAATGATGGCAGATAGGGGAGAGTGGCCTAAAGCTGGTACGTTAACGATAAAAGCCTAAAAATCTTAGTTTTCGTTTTCGATTAAAATAACAATTTTGGTTTTATTGATTAGGAGGATTATCGAACTTCAAAATAATAAATCATAATTGTGTCATTTTGTATCAAGTAATCATTTATTATCAAAAATTGAAAACTCCTCAAAAACTCGCTTTGCCCTGATAGGGGGCCTAAAGCGGGTATGCGCTATAAGCTTGATAAATCTTGGCACATATTAATTTGTCTGAATATTAATGATGAGTCTTTAATCATACATATAACTATCGTAAAAAAATGACTCTTTAAATAGTTATTTCAGACTCATTTCATCAGTTTTAAGTAACTAAAAGTCGCTAAAAGTCTCTCTACCCGCTTTGCCCGGAATCACATTTTTTACTTAAATGCATAAATAAATGTACTACTTTTCGACTGGTCAAAAGTTACATATTTTCATTTTTTTTCAAAATTCACCAATTTTTTTATATTGCGCCTAGTTACGCCATGTCACACCTCCGATCCTCGAGTGGGACTGATTGAAACTTGGGCGTGTTTCGGTAATCACGGCATACGTACACATTTACACTCGCGTTGCATGCGGCAGCATACGAACGCCTACCCGCTTTAGGCGCCCTACCCGCTTTAGGCCACTCTCCCCTATAGCTTGCAAGTATTCGTTGATGAATAATTGTTTTATTTCCATCGATATTCAAATATAAAGTGTGAAACGAAGTCTCACAACTGGGAGAAAAGTTCACACAGTACGGTTGAAACGTTGCATCTTATACTCCAGAGCGGGCGTTGATCCAGTCACGGTAGGATGCGACCTCAGCGTAGACACTGGGGACTCCTGGGGTTCCGCATGTGCCGTAGGATACGACACCAGCAAGAACTCCGGCGATGGCGAGGGGACCACCAGAGTCACCTGTACAAAAGGCTAGACCTCCTTCAGGTACACCGGCGCAGATCTGGTCAGCGGGAAGTTCACCCCAGACGCTGTAGGCAGTTCTGCAATCAGCCTTGGAGACGATCGGCATAGTGACAGTCTGGAGAATGATGGGTAAGGGTCCTTCCTGTGAGAGAAGACCCCATCCGGTGCTGACAGCGAGGGCACCAGCGACGGATTCTTGTCCAGAGGAGTACATGGGAATGATGGCTTGAGTAGAGCTCAAGGACAGGGCAGAACTGAACCGTATGAGAGCGATGTCATGCACGGGCATTCCCCAGATGCCGGTTTCGTCATAAGCCTCGTGGATGATTACTTCAGCGAGAGTGCTGACAGTACCTCCGGTGTTGGAGAGAGTGGAGCCAGTGCGGCTGGTGTACCAGCTTGTAGGGTAGCTGAAGCAGTGAGCAGCGGATAGGGCCCAGGTCTCGGAGATAATGCTACCACCACAGTTGTGGGATCCAAGACGTTGGAAAGATACCTGGTAAGGCACCTGTTCGATCGTCGTATCGACTCCCCCAACAATGCGACTGATGGGACTCAGCAGGTTGAAGCGAGGAATGGGATTCGCTGAGGAGACAGAAACATTCAAGTTTTTATACAACGGTACACGGTACACGGCCCGCGGCGAGGGGCTTCTAGGCAATTATTGCACTTTAAATTTTGTACCAAGATTTCGGCCTACTTCAGTGTTCATAAATCATAAAAAATTTCCCGAAGGAGCGGAAATCGATAACGTTTTGCTAGGCTTGAGAACCCTGAACTTAGACTACAAAGTTTTTTCAAGACAAAATGAAATGAAAGGCAATTGATTGAATAGGAAATACATCTTGAATGCAAAATTGCATTCCTCACCAATAGCGGCAGCCACGAGGGCAAACAGAATGGTGAACTTTATCATCTTCAGGTTTGAGTTGATTACTCGGTAGCTCAGAAGACTGAATTGATATTACAGTGTTGGGAGGCTCCTTTTATACTGTTCGGACCTCTGGTTGCATATCGCGATTAACGATAGCTAGCTTTCTGATCAATAGCGATAGGGAATTAGACTGACGAATAGACAGGTCTTATCAATCGGTCCTCTACGTGTTGAAACGTTGTGGGAATTCGTGACCGAATTCCGTGTGAATAGGGAGATGACAGGAAGTATACATCGAAATCTTGGTTGAGGGGAGGTGGCGAATTTGTGACGTAATTATAAGAGGGGGGTCAAAGTCTGTATGACGAAGTATGATGGAGGGGGGGGGGTCAAGACTGGTCGAAAATAGCGTGACGTAATTGTTGAATGGCCCCCAAGTAACCATCCTGACAGAAAACTAGTTCTATTAGTTCGAGTTAGCCAACGAAAGATACCTTGAGCATTCGATAGTCTTGAAAGATGTAGGAATCGAATAGGAATCGGTGCAGAAATTCAAGACTTGGAGGAATCACAGTTCGGATAAATTTGACGGAAGCATAATAATTGTCGTTCACGCGAATTCTTCAGGTGCGTGTGATATATTTTATTCGATATTTTAACATTGGGCATCAAACAATGATTTATGATTAGTAGAAAAGTTTGCACGATGCGGTCATGTGCGGTTAACATGCTGCACCTTATACTCCGGAGTTCTGGGTAATCCAGGTACGGTAGGCTGCGACCTCAGAGTAGACACCGGGGAATCCAGCACGTGCGCATCCGTTGCCCCAGGAGACAACACCGGCAAGGACTCCATTGATGGCGAGGGGACCACCGGAGTCACCTTGGCAAGCGTCCAGACCTCCTGCAGGTACACCGGCGCAGATCTGGCCAGCGGGAAGTCCTTCCCAGGTGCTGTAGGCTGCGCTGCAATCAGCCTTGGAGATGATGGGAACGAGGACAGTCTGAAGAACAATGGAACCGATTCCGTCCTCTACCAGATCACCCCAGCCGGTGATGATGGCGGGAGCACCTGCGACGGCTTCTTGTCCGGTGGAATATAGTCCAATCGGGGCTTGGGTAGAGCTGAAGGTCAGGGGAGACTGCAGCTCGATGAGGGCAATGTCATCCAGGGGCATTCTCCAGACGTTATATCTAAAACCCTCGTGATTGATGATCTTAGCGAGAGCGGTAATAGTACCTCCGTTGTTTGAGAGAGTGGAGCCAGAGCGGATGGTGTACCAACTGGTGGGGTAGGCCATGCAGTGAGCGGCGGTCAGGACCCAGGTCTCGGAGATGATGCTTCCACCGCAGTAGTGAGATCCTAAGCGTTGGATGGATACCTGGTAGGGTACCAGGTCAATCGAGGTAGCGTCTCCTCCAATGATGCGGCCGGTGGGACTCAGCACGCTGGAGCGAGGAATGGGTTCCGCTAAAGCAACAGAAACATTCAAATGTTCATGAAATGCTCAAGAGGTAAAATTTCCTAAGTCGGATGGTTTTGAACTCCGACGTTGAAATTTTTCCGCAAAACAAGACAAAACGAACTTTATGTCGTATAACAGGAAGTAGTACAATATGTTTGCAAAGTGGAAGATGTTTGACGCATGCACTAGTTACCCGTAGCGGCAGTCACGAGGGCGAACAGAATAGCAAACTTCATCATCTTTGGACCTGCGTTGCTTTCCCGGTGGATTGTAAGACTGAATTAGCCTCATGCAGTGCTGAGTGTTGCTTAATATACTGTTCAGGCCTCAAGTTTATCGCGTCTAGTGTATGTGATTGAATGGAATAGCTGACCTTATCAAATTGTTATGATGGCGACAAAACTATACATTGACAAGTGTTACGTGTGTGCAGAGGTTGATCGGGACGAGATTATATCTGTACTGCAAATAACGTAGTCACAGGTTTTTCCAACTCTACTCAAATTTCCAAATGTCATCAATTCGATAAGCGCACTCACTTCTCTTGGCTTTGATAATTTTCAACATCGCAATTTGGCAGATGATAAGAAACAGATATCGGTATACAGAATGGACAGGCTTTTTCTGTCCGTAAAAAATCCCGCAACTATTTGAGTCTGGTCACATTCGTTGTGAAGCAAGTCTCGGATAACCGGTTCATCCAATTTACGTTCAGTTCTACGTGGCTTTATACGCGCATGTAGTTGTTCTGTATCCGCCAATGATCAGTTTAATTAATTTTGTCCTGTATGTTCATTTATTGTTACAGTATTTCTTAAATAAATTCGAGTCGCTGAACACACTCTCTTATTTGGTATGCCTTCGGAAGAACATGGATGATAATGCATTAGTACGAATCACCTTGATCTTTCGCAGAAAATCTGGAAAGATGTATAAAAAGTTGAGTTTTTTCTCAAGTAATGCATTAGACATGCGATTGATTTGAACGTAATCAAGTCAGAAGGATTGCTGAGTTCTCTTCTCTCCTTCACACTGTATTTAAACATTTTGACGGTAGTGCACTGAAATTTCATATTGCAATGTTCAATTATCGTAAAATAGCTTGCAACAATTTCGCGTCTTTTCAGACCGCCTGGTCAACTAGGTGGCCTCGTCCTAAATTATCCATTCTGACATTGTCAGTTACGGTTGATTTGTTTGTTCTGAATTTCTGCATAATAGCGTTATGAATTATTCTAGATTGCAGAGCTGAAAAAAATAGAAAAAAAAAAAATCATTGTGGAACCTTCGAGCCCCCAGGTCCCCTCAATTATTTCATTCCAGATCTTCATTCTACATCTCTTAATTCCTCGATGTTTGGACACATGAATGATAATGTACTACAATGGCTACTTGCGTGAGTGTAAAATGCACAAGAGTGAAATAGTAGCAAAGCTCTGACTGAACTCTGAACGGAATACTTAAAGTCGGAAAATAACAGCTTAATTTAATTACTCTTACATCGAAAATGAGCATCGTGCTTCACGTTTTCATTCTTGAACAAAAATAGTACACTCTGTTGGAGTCTGCCAATACAATAGTTCTTTAACATTGTCATTTTATTTTAAAATCATCTGGGTACTTGCTGAAGATGCTGAAGAGACGGATGAACCAGAGCTTGATTAAACTGCCCCCCAAAGGGCCATCTTATTGACTCTCTTCACATAGGTACCTAATTTTTCTAATATAAGACGACTGCTGATCCATTAACAGGATACCGACATATCTTTTCATCATCATAAGGAACCAAATTTATCGTGATTACATACGATTTTATATTCGCATGTGATTCGACGTTGGTCTAATGCTTGTTAATCTACCGGTACAGTGCAAAAGCACTTAAACAAAGAAAATCGTATTCATGTACCGAATGAGACACAAGATATTAGGGAATTCCAACTCTTATCAAATTGTCAGTTACAGTCAGTACGATCTCCGGAGACATGGCGCTTTACGTTGACCACTTTTGATAATGTATGATATTGACGACAGGAAGCAGATATCGATATTTGGAGCTAAAAGGTTCTTTTATCAGTATAGGAAAACCCGAAACACACTTCAACAAATACCTATATGGTTGAATGCGATCAAGGATGTGTATCGATTCGCCTGAAAGTGCGAGAATTTTATTCAAAGCACAAGCCTTGGAATAAACTGAATTAATAATCTGCAGCTTTCAGGGGCTTGCATGAATGGATTGATGACAGATATAGCTTACGAGTATTCGTTAAGGAATGATTGTTTTATTTCCTTCGATATCCAAATATGTGGAAAAAAAAAAAAAAAAAAAAAAAAATGGAAAAAGAGTTCTCATAGAACGGTTGAAACGTTGAATCTTAGAGTCCGGAGTGAGCGTTGATCCAGTCACGGTAGGATGCGACTTCAGCGTAGACAGTGGGGAATCCTGGGGTTCCGCATGTGCTATAGGATACGACACCAGCGAAAACTCCGTCGATGGCAAGGGGACCAAAAAAGTAAGTAAGTTCTTTTCATTTTTTGGTCGAACAGACATGAACCGATTTTGCCGAAAAATCCAGAAAATTATGAATCTTTAGGAAATAGAGATTCGGGACGGTTTCGAATAGCTCTTGAAACCCAGATTACGAAACGCGACAACAATAGTTGTGAAAATGATATGGAAGAACCGGAGACGAGATGAAAGTCCAGGAGAGTGACCAGAAATTCGTCAAATTCATACCTGGAAAAGTAAGTTCTTTACATTTTTTCGGCGAATAGAGCGAAATCATCCCGATTGTCGTAGCGATTCCTAATCAGGGGACCAAATGCTTGCCTTTCGGCACAGTTTTAGGCTGATTGGGGAAATTCAATTTTTTTCCGCGATTTCGCCGAAAAATCCACAAAATTACAAATCTTCAGGAAATGGAGATTTAGGGACGGTTTTGAATAGCTCGTGAAACCCAGATTACGAAACGCAATTACAAAACTAGTGAAAATAATCTGGCGCTTATTCGTTAACTTTGCCGTTATGCATAACGGCAAAAATAACTGCCTGCCGTTAATATATGGGGAATTCCACGTGAACTCGGTAAACGTTTGACCCTGACCCCTACAGATTCGGGCCATGATTTTTCATGTCATTGTCCCTGATCGAAGAAACGCTCCGAATTTTTTTCAGATTTTTCCGAAAAGTAGCAATTTTTTGAAAATTGCACAAAACGCCAACATTAGAGCCCCAATTTAAAAATCTGAAAAAATTCTCAAAAATCCTTTGTCAGGTATCAAAATTTGTCAGCCTTGAGCCAAAGTGGGCAAACGTTTGCTTCCCATCGTGTTTTTTTGGAAAAAAAATATGAAAAAAAACAGCAGCAGATGCCAGTCCACTGTGAACCGTTGCTTGAACGTTTCTATACGTAACGCAGGATTTTTGGGAATTTTTTTCTGATTTTTCCGAAGCGATTTTTTTCATTCGACCTGAATTCTAAAATATAAGACAATTTTGAAAAATCGTCCATCAAGTAAGAAAATCTTCAAGCCTATTGGAAAGTGGGCTTGGACTATTCATTCGATTTTAAAACCGAGTTTCAGAAATTGTCTCATATTTTTGAATTCAGGTCGAATGAAAAAAATCGCTTCAGAAAAATCGGAAGAAATTCCCAAAAATACTGCGTTACGTATAAAAACGTTCAGGCAACAGTTCACAGTGAACTGGCATCTGTTGCTGTTCCTTTTCATAATTTTTTTCGAAAAAAGCACGAAAAAGAATGGAAGCAAACGTTTGTCCACTTTGGCTCAAGGCTGACAAATTTTGACACATGACAGATGATTTTTGAGAATTTTTTCAGATTTTTAAATTGGGGCTCTAATGTCGGCGTTTCGTGCATTTTTTAGAAAATGGCGGCCTCTCGAAAAAAGTTGAAAAAAATTCGGATCGTCTCTTCAATCAGGTACAATAACATGAAATATCATGGCTCGAATCGGAAAGGGTCAGGGTCAAACGTTTACCGAGTTCACGTGGAATTCCCCATATCATATTAGTGGAGCCACCGTTATTTGAAAAAATAGAAAATTGACGAAAGAAAAATATAGGGGATGGTGGAGCAAAGCTGGCAGTGGGGGCAAAACCGGCACCAAAAAAAAAAAAAAAAAATCACCTAATGGTGTTTTCGAATTAAGGCGAGTAAAACAAAACGCCATACCGAGTGTCTCCGCTGAAAGCGATAAAAATTTTGGAGGGTGGGGTAAAACCGGCACCACAAAAAAAAAAGCGGCTAAATCGTATTTTCAAGATGAGGCAAGTAAGAAAAATCTGTATCTAACGTATCTCTGCTGAAAATGATAAAATACAGACGCTCTCTCTAATTTCGTCGAATTTTCTAATTTCTAGGAAACTGTATAAATAATTATACTTTCGATTAATATTTTTTGGTTCATTTCAAATGGTATTAATAGTAATAGCTCTTTTGTTAAACACATCTAGTCTCTAAAACTTTTCTATTTTTTCTTTCATTAAATTGATTTTTCTATTCTTTGTTACATTGAATTTGTAATGTTGGTATAATTTTCTTGTTTAATGGCCGGTTTTCCCCCATTTCCCGGTATTTTATCATTTTCAGTAGAGATACGTTAGATACAGCTTTTTTTTACTCGCCTCATCGCGAAAATACGATTTAGTCGCCTTTTTTTTTTAGTGCCGGTTTTGCCCCATCCTCCAAAATTTTTATCGCTTTCAGCGAAGACACTCGGTATGGCGTTTTGTTTTACTCGCCTTAATTCGAAAATACCATTAGGTCATTTTTTTTTTGGTGCCGGTTTTGCCCCCACTGCCGGCTTTGCCCCACCATCCCCTACTCATGTACCGAATGAGACACAAGAAATTAACGAATCCCAACTCTTATCAAATTGTCAGTTACAATCAGTATACGATCTCCGGAGACATGCCGCTTCACGTTGACCATTTTTGATGATGTATGAGATTGATGACCGGAAGCAGATATGGATATTCAGAGCTGAAAGGTTGTTTTATCAGTAGGAAAATCCAAAACACACTACAACAGATACCTACTATAATATGGTTAAATGCGATCAATTATGTTTATCGATTCACCTGACAGTGCGAAAAGTTTATTCGAAGCACAAGCGTTGGGATAAACTGAATTAAAAATCTGGAGCCTTCAGGGATTTGTATGAATAAATTGATGACAGATATAGCTTGCGAGTATTCGTAAATGAAAAATTGTTTTATTTTCTCTGATATTCAGATATAAAGTGTGTTACGAATTCCCATAAGTGGGAGAAAAGTTCTCATAGTACAGTTGAAACGTTGCATCTTATAGTCCGGAGTGAGCGTTGATCCAGTCACGGTAGGACGCGACCTCAGCGTAGACAGTGGGGAATCCTGGGGTTCCGCATGTGCCATAGGATACGACACCAGCAAGAACTCCGTCGATGGCAAGGGGACCACCAGAGTCACCGGAACAAGAGGCCAGACCTCCTTCGGGTACACCAGCGCAGATCTGGTCAGCTGGAAGTCCTCCAAATATGCTTAAGGCAACGTTGCACTCAGCCTTGGAGACGATCGGCATAGTGACAGTCTGGAGAATGACGGGCGCACTTCCTCCCATTGAGAAGCTACCCCATCCGGTGCTGACGGCGGGGGAACCGGGGACGGCTTCTTGTCCGGAGGAGTACATGGGAATAATGGCTTGAGTAGAACTCAAGGTCAAGGCGGAGCTCAATTGAACAAGGGAAAAGTCATGCAATGGTAGTCCCCAGTCGGTAGTGCTATATTCTTCGTGGTTGATGATGTTAGCGATGTCGGTGATGAGGCCTCCACTGTCGGATAGAGTGGAGCCAGAGCGAACACTGAACCAGCTTGTAGGATAGATGAAGCAGTGAGCAGCGGATAGGATCCAGGTCTCGGAGATAATGCTACCACCGCAGAAATGGGATCCGAAGACTTGGAACGTGACTTGGTAGGGCACCTGTTCGATCGTGGTATCGACTCCTCCAACAATGCGGCTCGTGGAGCTCAGCAGGCTGAAGCGAGGGACGGGACTCGCTAAAGAGACAAGAACATTCAAGTTTTGATTAAACGGTACACGGCCCGTGGCGAGAGGTTTCTGGGCAAGTATTGTACTCGACGTTTTGGATCAAGACTTTGGATTACTTCATTTTTTGTGAAGCACAGAAATTCTTCCGAATAAGCGAGAATTGGGATCATTATGCTAGGCCTGAGGACTCTGAACTTGGACTCCAAAATTTTCACAAGACCAAACGAAGGGAAAGGCAATTAATTGAATAGTAAATTATGTTGAATGCAAAGTTGAATTTCTCACCAGTAGCGGCAGCCACGAGGGCAAACAGAATGGTGAACTTCATCATCTTCAGACTTGAGTTGATTGCTCGGTGCTCAGAAGACTGAATTGATTTCACAATCTTGGGAGGCTTTGTTTTATACTGTTCGGACCTCTTGTTATAGATCGCGATTAACGATCGCTGAATTGCAGATTAGTAGCAATAGCAATCCGTATCAAATTGCCCTTTAGGTGTCAAAACGTTGTGGACATTCATAAAGCGAATACAACCCAGGTAGCACACACGCGCATCGGCTTATTTTGGCCTTCTGGTCGACTGAAAGATGACTAACAGTCGACAAATGTCCGCTTTGCAGTCAATCTGAAGACATTGACAAAAAGACGACTAATCGAAGTCTGTTAGTCATCTTTCAGTCGACCAGAAGGCCAAAATAAGCCGATGCGCGTGTGTGCTACCTGGGTATGGCTAATTGTTTCTTCATATGTCTAATGATCTTTAGTTATGAAATCAAGGCATTAAATTTATCGTAATTTAATGCGTAGTACCACTCGTACCTCAATCCACGCGATTCTTATCCTTAATCAGTCGCATAGTCTAGACGAGGTGAGTTCCTGTTAGATAATCAATCAGTGAGAAAACGCAGGTGAGGATTGGGTGAGATGAAAGTGTACCATATACTATGTACTCTGATGAACGAAGCACGAATTTGGGATTCCCAGCTACAATCAAATCTGTAGATATAAATCGTTCGATATCTGGAGATACGACACTCTGTGTTAACTGTTTTAAAAGTTATCGTTGCATCAGTCAGATGACCGGATGCAGATATTGGAATCAAGAGTGTATCTTATCAATCGTTCGTCTTATCACCAATAAAAAATCTCAGATCTATTCGAGCCTGGATGTAATGAGCGTTGATCATTCAGTTTTCTAAAAAGTTTGCGTGCATGAAGTTACTCGCAAGGTTTAGTAATACGGTGAAAATTTATTTTAATATGCAATTACATCCTCTAATGAACGTTCGAAAAAAATTAATTATTCATCGTAATAAGTTATTCTTATTCGAAAATATTGCAGTATTTGCGAACTCAATATGTTACATATATATATTTATACAAAAAAACAACTATTCAAGTCAACGTTATAATTCAAAAAGACGACCACCTTTTCAATACTCATGGCATTTCACCATTATTCTGCTATCGTCAATTCGAGAATATCTCATATTCGATATCCTAGTTCTCGATTACTGTCCCTGATCTTAGGTGCTTGAGTAATTAACAAGGTTCGAAGACTTCTCGTATGGTACTGGACCACACAAAAGTGGATAAGCAGTACAGATTAGTGATGGGCAAGAAATATCGATATTTTGTGAATATCGATATTGACCTTACGATATATCGATAATCTGGTATCGATACTGGTCTTTCGATATATCGCTGATATCGATACTTTCGCGTCCGATATCGACAATTCAGTTGAATTTGTTTAGGCACGCATATTCACATTTTAGTCTTACACCTACGTCTATTTTTTGTATGCATTGTATTTCATGTGTGTTTCATGAATGCTTTAAATTTTAATACATATATGGGCAGATATTGTTCATTCCATATACCGGTTCAAATAATCACTTAGGCTACTCTTTGAACATTTTTTGTTACTTTTTTTAACAATCAATTCGGATCGCTGAAAAAGTATCGATATTAAACGAATATCGATATCAAGCATTCGATATTTTTCTATAATCGATATTGACGTTTCGATATATCATTTGATATTGATATCGATATATTCATTTAGGTGCCCATCACTAGTACAGATCCGGCTAAGATGATAAGTTGTATAATAACAGAAAATTCGTTACTCATGGCAAACTCAGACACTTAACCCGTGTTTTAAGATTGATGGATCATTTTTAATTGGAACTGATCTGAAATCGGCGACCAATCATTCATTCATTCGGAGGACCTTTAAACTTATTCGATGTATGAATTGCCATGTAGATCACAACGCACCGAGAGGTGATTCCAACAGATTTTAGTTATCAAGGTGAATTGGCTAGGATTCTTTTTGGGATTAGATCAAATTATTATAGATATAGGCAACTATTGGCGTGTCGTAGTACAGGTAACATGCTGCCCAGAGTAATAGTTTATGTTACGTAATTTGTACCTTGGTGGATTTTGGTGAACTTATGCGTGCAAGTATAATGATGAAGATGAAATACAGAAAGAGCGTTGAATGAAATGAGATGTTTTTTCTTGCGTAATTGATATTCATGTATTTCGAATATGTTCGATACGTCAAAACTGCTGTATTTGAGTATATAAATCTCCTCTGTCAGGGTGTTCCTCATGGATTTTGTGAGAATTCGAGATCTGATAAATTTTTTAATCTATAGAACTGTGTACCAGGTAGTCTTACTATGGCTGCTCATGATTCTGAATATGGCAAACCAGCTCAGTCTCCGGGCTGCAGAGGACCAAGAGGAGCTCACAATAGAAACAGAAGACTCAGAGAAACCTCAGCTAAATTCGATTGGCTCGAAAATTTTGGGGTTGCGAATTGAATAGGCAGGAGGATGATAAATTCAGTTTACGAAAATTTTTCAGGACGCAAGTTTCATATTTTATTTAATATTTGAACATTAGGTGTCAAACAATGACCTATGCCGAGTTAAAAAATTGTTGTGCTGCGGTTCAAAAGCTGCACCTTATACTCCGGAGTTCTGGGTAATCCAGGTACGGTAGGCTGCGACCTCAGAGTAGACACCGGGGAATCCAGCGCGTGCGCATCCGTTGCCCCAGGACACAACACCGGCAAGGACTCCATTGATGGTGAGGGGACCACCGGAGTCACCCTGGCAAGCGTCCAGACCCCCTGCAGGTACACCGGCACAGATCTGGTCAGCGGGAAGTCCTTCCCAGATGCTGTAGGCTGCGCTGCAATCAGCCTTGGAGATGATGGGAACGATAACAGTCTGCAGAACAATCGAGCCGGTTCCGTTCTCTACGAGATCAACCCATCCGGTGATGATGGCGGGAGCACCTGCGACGGCTACTTGTCCGGTGGAATATAGTCCAATCGGGGCTTGGGTAGAGCTGAAGGTCAGGGGAGACTGTAGCTGGATGAAGGCAATGTCATCCAGGGGCATTCTCCAGACGTTGTACCTAAAACTCTCGTGATTGATGATCTTAGCGAGAGCGGTAATATTACCTCCGTTGTTTGAGAGAGTGGAGCCAGAACGGATGGTGTACCAACTGGTGGGGTAGGCAGTAGTGAGATCCCAAGCGTTGGATGGATACCTGGTAAGGTACCAGGTCAATCGAGGTAGCGACTCCTCCGATGATGCGGCCGGTGGAACTCAGCACGCTGGAGCGAGGAATGGGTTCCGCTAAAGAAACAGAAACATTCAAATGTTCATGAAATGCTCAAGAGGTAAAATTTCCTTAGTCGGATGGTTTTAAACTCGGACGCTGAAATTTTTCCGCAAAACAAGACAAAACGAACTTTATTTCGTATAACAGGAAGTAGTACAATATGTTTGCAAAGTGAAAGATGTTGGACGCATGCACTAGTTACCTGTAGCGGCAGCCACGAGGGCGAACAGAATAAGCGAACTTCATCATCTTTGGACTTGCGTTGCTTGCCCGGTGGATTGTAAGACTGAATTAGCCTCATGCAGCGCTGAGTGTTGCTTAATATACTGTTCAGGCCTCAAGTTTATCGCGTCTAGTGTATGTGATTGAATGGAATAGCCGACCTTATCAATTTGCCTTATAGGTTTCAAAATAATGTCCATATCCATAAGTGTTACGGGAGGGCAAAGATCCGCCAGGACCAGATTTTATCTGCATTGCAAACAACGTAGCCACAAGGCCACACGGCGTGCGCAAAGTTTGATTTTGCGCACGCTTCGCGTGCATAAAATTCAACTTAACGCGCGCTGTGTTAAAAAATGAAGTTCGATACACGTGCGAAAGATGATTCCCGACTCGTGTGATTGTCACCCTCGCTTCGCTCGGGCGAAAAACTTCACACTCGTCCGAGAATCAATACTTTCGCACTAGTATCGAAAAGTACTATTTTACCAGTAACCGAAAACCAGCTGAGAATGTGAATACTGTATTTCAGACAATATTCTACAGATATACTATTCACAGTGTGTGGAGTAAATCATTCTCTACACTCAGTGCGCGAATGTATAATATACTCCACATAATCCACGTACTGAGTGCGTGAATGTATCCACTCAGCACACCGCGCGCCACAGTGTGTGCATCGGGCACTTCGCACACTACCAACAGACATGAAAAATCGAGTTTCGCACACTGAGTTATAAAAAATATCGTATGAAACTCGTGCGTAAAATTTTTACGCACTTGTTGCATAATATACTGTTTAATATTGTTCATCGATGCCTGACATCGTATGTCTTCTAATAAATATTGCACGGATTGAAACAATCCAAATGATCCAAATCTATCGGATAACGTTTTCAGAAATGAGTATCAAAATTAATGCGGTTGTGTATTTTGAATGATCACATTTCTATTTCTGATGTAATTATTTACAATTGACTTAATATATTTCTATAATGCGAGGCTGAAAGAAAATGCAGAAAATAAAAAAATTAAAAAATAAAAAACTCTCTTGAACCATGGAAATTTAATTCCCTCACTCATCTTATTTCAGACTTTAATTCTCCATCACCTTTCTCGACGCTTGCCATACAAATAAATAATGGGATTCAACCACTGCCATCATGGTGGTGAAATGCACAAGAGTAAACAGCATTAGCAAAGCTCTGGCTGAACTGTAAACGGAATATTTAAAGCGAACAAATAACAGCTTGATATAACCCTCAGGTCGAAGAACCAGAGCTTTGCTGAATTGGGTCCCAATAACTCTTTACTTTGTGTACTTAAGGTAGTTCACCACTTAATCGAGTTTCTATAGATGTTCATGAAATTTGAACTATGTGTTAAGAATGACCTAATACATACACAGTTAAATTTTTATGAACTTCTGACGTACAAAAAATAAGATATTCGCCTCGGAAGTAGGTCGTTTTAACACGGAAAGCATACGATGAAGGCTGAGAAAACCAACGTTTATATTGATAGCATCATTTCGCTTCTATAGAGTTTGATAAAAAAACTAACACGTAGTAGTTCAGTATGTTCCGAATGTTATTCCAAAAGATGAAACCGATCTGACGTATAGTTTTTGTGAAATAAGCTGTGACAATGTACTCGGCGAGGGCAAAACTAGAGGGAGGGAGGCACAGCAACGCTGCGTAGCGGCGTAGTCGTACACACGTATATGAGCAATTCCACGTCAGACCGGACAGCTTTCTGACCTCGATGTTACCGATTTCGCAATGATTTTTTTTACGGGTTCTATGGAACAAATAAATGGATCAAACAATTTTTTGTTTTTTTTTTTGGCCCCTATTTTCCAAGTTACACGGGGGTGAAATTCGGGAAAAAGAGCCAAAAATCGAAAACATACTCCTCTTCAAACGGTCATATCTTTGATTGTATTCATCCTAGAGTCTTCATCCAAGAACCATTTTAAAGCTATTGAATGACACTATTATAATATATTTATTTAATTTTGCGGTAACAAACAATTCTATTTGTTATAAACAAATATATTATTCAAACGTGATTTTCAAACAAAGGCCACGCGATATCATTCTCAAAAAAATATGAGCGTATTCCTTGATCAATTCTCTACAAAATCGTTAAGTCAATTTTATGGAGAAACGATGGACACTATATGAAAACGATTTATTTATAAGCGACGGCGCGCGCTGCCACCCAAAAACCGTACCCGAGCCGAGTCTTTCAGCGGCAGCGCGCGCCGTCGCTTATAAATAAATCGTTTTCACATGGTTTCCATCGTTTCTCCAAAAAATTGACTTAACGATTCTGTAGAGAATTGATCAAGGAATACGCTTATATTTTTTTGAGAATGTTATCGCGTGGCCCTTGCTTTGAAAATCACGTTTGAATAATATATTTGTTTATAACAAATAGAATTGTTTGTTACCACAGAATTAAATAAATATATATAAATAGTGTCATTCAATAGCTTTGAAATGGTTCTAGGAAGAAGTCTCTCGGATGAAAACAACCAAAGATATGACCGTAAACATGCCCACCGATGCTTTCTCATGCTAGCCACACGTACCTGAGCCGGGTTTTTGGGTGGCAGCGCGCGCCGTCGCTTATAAATAAATCGTTTTCATATAGTGTCCATCGTTTCTCCATAAAATTGACTTAACGATTTTGTAGAGAATTGATCAAGGAATACGCTCATATTTTTTTGAGAATGATATCGCGTGGCCTTTGTTTGAAAATCACGTTTGAATAATATATTTGTTTATAACAAATAGAATTGTTTGTTACCGCAAAATTAAATAAATATATTATAATAGTGTCATTCAATAGCTTTAAAATGGTTCTTGGATGAAGTCTCTAGGATGAATACAATCAAAGATATGACCGTTTGAAGAGGAGTATGTTTTCGATTTTTGGCTATTTTTCCCGAATTTCACCCCCGTGTATCTTGGAAAATAGGGGCCAAAAAAAAAAAAAAAAAATTGTTTGATCCATTTATTTGTTCCATAGAACCCGTAAAAAAAATCATTGCGAAATCGGTAACATCGAGGTCATTTTTTGATTTATTTTGTCCGGTCTGACGTGGAATGGCTCATATAACACACGGAACGAGGAGGACAGTCACCCACTGAAAGTTTTCTCTAGAGCGGGGTTACCGAAGCATGCGCGGTGTATGCTCAGCGCGCTCAGACTTTTGGCTTGGACTGTGGGTGGTGAACTACCTTAATTATCTAGATGTTTCATCTGTTGACACGATACTGGCATCTCTTTCATCGCAATGAGGCATCAAATATGTACTCGCATGCCATTCAGCGCGATTCTTATCCTTATTAGTCCAGCCGAACAGTGCAAAAGCACTTTGGATAGTCTATAAGGCCGGTAACATGGGTGCTGGTCTTGGGGGAATGGAAACGTGCTTATACTGAAGAAGATAGAAAGCATTAGGGAATTCCGACTCCAATCGAATTCTTAGTAAGTTCTATCATTACTGGGTATATCTAGAGACATCTCGTTTCGCGTTGACAACTTTGATAAATCTGATTAGATAGATAGCCGGAAGCCGATATCAGTATTCATAACTGAGAGGCTGTTTCATCGGTAGGGAATCCCAAAACTCATTGCAGCAGATACTCACATAGTTGGGTGCGATCAGTTATCTGTATCGTAAAAATATTTCATTGACATTTTTTTTAAGCTATATTCATGATAATTTATCATGATTTCCACAACATGAATGGAAGGGGTTTAGCCAATCAGACGTTTGCAATCTAAGCAATCTAGTAAAGCCAAGACATCACTCAAAAACCATCGTTGAAGATATCTTATGGAACGGAGTGTATATGAAAATGTAATCAGATCACGTTGAGTCAAACGAAATAAAGCGAATCGCCGTCAAAACGCCTTTCTCTCATGTTATATCTGATCCTTAATAAGTCTTGCTCTCTCGGGTTGCTGCACCGGTGCATCAAACCTTTGCATCACACTTTCGTATCTCTCAAGTATATCGTGAAAATTTAATGGGCGTTAGAATTCTAAGTTTAGGATCATATGAATATGACTAATTCTGGATCTACAATGGTACAGAAGTAACAAAGAGGTGCATAAGCAGAAGCTAAAGACTACCCGCGTCGAAATTTTTCTCCTCCTTTCGACCTGTAACTCCTACCGTTTAGTAGGTTGTACAGGGTCACTGGAGGTTCACTTTCAATGTAGAATGAACTCCTACTTTGCGCCTAAAACAGTCAGATATCGGACAATTTGCCACTTTTAGGCTCAAAATAGGAGTTCCCGAGAACCTCGTTGAACCCTCCAGACCCTAGAAATTCGTGATCACACGGATTTATGGGGTAAATATCAAAATTCAAAGTCTTTTCAATTACATATTACATTTGTAATGTGTAATTAAACTTTTTTAAATTACACATCATCAATGTAATAGATGATTGAAAATAGTTCAATTGCACATTATTTAAATGCCCTTAGTACCGAGTACCTCGGGTATAGGGAAAGCCAGAGGTCGGTTCAATTGGATTCAAAATTTGCAGGCGCCATATGGATCTTATTGAATGTTATATTTCACTAGATATTACATCATCAATTGTTAAATGGAGACCAATTATTGCGGGCAGTTACGACGCTGCACCTCATACTCCAGAGTGGTTGGTGATCCAGGTACGGTAGGCCGCGACCTCAGCGTAGACACTGGGGAATACTCCACTCCCGCATGAACCCCAAGACACAACACCGGCAAGAACTCCGTCGATGGCTAGAGGACCACCAGAGTCACCTGAACAAATACCCAGACCACCTTCGGGTAAACCAGCGCAGATCTGGTCAGCGGGAAGTGGTCCCATGAAGCTGTATAAAGCGCTGCAATCAGCCTTGGATATGATGGGGATAGTGATAGTCTGGAGTGTGATGAGTGCGCTTCCTCCGTGTGAGAGAGCACCCCATCCCGTGCTAACGGCAGGGGTACCAGCGATGGATTCTTGTCCCGATGAGTACAGGGGAATAATGGCTTGAGTAGAGCTTAAGGTTAGGGTGGAGCTCAGCTGGACAAGGGCGATGTCATTCAGGGGGATTCCAGCGGAGCCGCTGTCATAGTCCTCATGCGGTATGACTTTAGCTAGACTTGTAAGAGTACCTCCGGTATCGGAGAGAGTGGAACCAGAACGGACGATAAACCAGCTGTCAGGGTAAATGAAGCAGTGAGCAGCGGTCAGGACCCAGGTCTCAGAGATGATGCTACCACCGCAGAAGTGGGATCCGAGGACTTGAAGAGATACCTGATAGGGCACCTGTTCGATCGAGGTATCGACACCCCCAACAATGCGACTGGTGGGGCTCAGCAGGTTGCGACGGGGTATGGGATCCGCTGAAGAGACAAAAGCATTCAAGCATTCAAGTTTTCAAAAGCATTCAAAAAGCATTCAAATTTTCATGAAATGGTACACAGCTCCTGGCGAGGGGCTTTTAGGCAATTGTTGTAATCGACGTTTTGCATCAAGACTTTGGGCTAAATTTGAATCATTTTGCGAGAATTGGGCTCATTTTGATAGGCCTAAAAACTCCGAACTTGGATTTGATAGTTTTTTCAAGATAAAATGAAGTGCAATGCAATTGATGAAATAGGAAATACATGTTGAATAAAAATTTGGATTGCTTACCAGTAGCAGCAGCCACGAGGGCAAACAGAATACCGAACTTCATTATCTTCAGACCTAAGTTGATTGCTTGGTAACTCAGAGCAGTGATTGGAGTTATCGCGTTGAAGGGCTTTTTTTATACTGCTCGGGAATCTGGTCTATCGCTATCAACAATAGCCAAGTTTGGGATCGACAGCGGTCATATCGGTCCTTATCAATCCGCCCTCAAGGTCCCAAAATGTCGTAGTTATCGAAATCTGAAGCGACAAGGTGCCTTCATGACTTCATCACCGAGTCATGAAGAAATTATCGAGCTTAGGATACTCTTCATGTTGAACTTATGATGCTTTCGATAGTCAAGGTCCAATTGATTATTGTGCTTTTATTCAGTTTATGTATAAGGGGCCATTCAACAAATACGTTCGCTTTTTTGGACGATTTGAGACCCCCCCCTCCCCTATGTAACAATGTTTCGTTTGACTAGACCCCCCCAAAATAATACGTCACAAATCTCGACACCCCCCCCCCCCCCCCCGGCCTTTATTGCCTTTTTTGGTCTATCGATCCATAATTCGATCTATTTCTAAGATTTGCCTTTCGATGTCACTTGGCATTAAATAGACATAAAAGAGATATTTAAAAGCAGTCCTTTATTTCTCACTTCACTTTAACAAAATTCTCGTGCCAAAACACGAATTCTATACATAAAAACCGAACGTCACATTTTGCCGCCGCCGCCCCCCCCCCCCCCCCCCCCCCGGTGACTTGTAACGTCACATCGACCTCGACCCCCTCCCCCCCCCTAAAAGCGAACGTATTTGTTGAATGGCCCCTAATCAAGATTTTTCCTTGCGATCAGAATTCGTTACAGCATGGGGTCGAAAAGTGTTCCCAGAAGGTTGTGCTACAAGAAAACTGTAAAAGAACTAAGAAATTTGAAGCCTTTTCTCCTTCGTAATCCCTCAATTGCATCATTCCGGACCTTGAATCTCGATCACTTTCCCTAACGTTGGCTCCATGAATGAATAATAAGGTTCAAGGGCTGTCCGCGTGGCGGTTAAATGCACAATAGTGAACAAGCGGCAAAGCTCAGGCTGAGCTGTAAACGGAATATTCGAACCAGGAGAATGGTATGATTAATAGTATATTATGTGGCATGCCCGTAAACCAAGTGTTTTTCGGCGAGAATAATGATTTCAGGACGAGCTAAAGGCGAGCCGAAGGCGAGCCGGAAGCGAGTTCTGAAATCATTATTCGAGTCAAAAACGGTTTACGGGTGCGCCCCATACTGTATTTTTTTCGAAATAGGCATAAAAAGTCACTTTGACGCCTGTTGAGATTTACTAGACGAAGAGTGGGGTTATGGTGCGATCTGTCGTGCACTTCGAACCGCGCATCGAAACTGCCGTATAAAGACTTTTTTTCGGCATAGGCATTGAAAAGTCACTTTTTGACGCCTGCTGTTTATTTATACGGTTGGTTTCAGAACTGCCCTATAAAGTCTTTATACGGCAGTCTGGATGCGCAGTTCGAAGTGCGCATTCCAAAGCTGCCATATAAAGTCTTTATACGGCAGTTTCGATGCGCGGTTCGAAGTGCGCGACAGATCGCACCATAACCTGACTCTTCGTCTAGTGAATCTCAACAGGCGTCAAAGTGACTTTTCATGCCTATTTCGAAAAAAATACAGTATGGGGCGCACCCGTAAACCGTTTTTGACTCGAATAATGATTTCAGAACTCGCTTACGGCTTGCCTTCGGCTCGCCTTTAGCTCGTCCTGAAATCATTATTCTCGCCGAAAAACACTTGGTTTACGGGCATGCCACATAATATACTATATTCGGCAGCTTTGGAATGCGCACTTCGAACTGCGCATCCAAACTGCCGTATAAAGACTTTATAGGGCAGTTTTGAAACCAACCGTATAAACTGACACTTTGTGGATCGAAAACAGGCGTCAAAAAGTGACTTTTCAATGCCTATGCCGAAAAAACGAACTTACCTCTTAGTGAAGTTCTATACTATAATTGTCTAAAGCGTTTCTTTCGAGAGTTCTTTGTAGAAAATGTTCGATGTTCGTTCAGGTCGATGAAAGAGGTGGAGGGATTGAGCGAGATAGGAGAAGTACACATGTGAGAAGTACACCAGTATTTCTACTGATTGATATAAAGTAGAATCATATATTCAATATTAATATGTTGTTACATTTAAGTGATTCATTTCTTATTATTATTATAATTATAATATTTTACCATCGGTCGATAAAAAACTGATTATATATCGACAAATAAGTTATTAAATATTTCAAACAAAAGGATAACTTTTAGTTCAAGAAAATATATGTTAGATGTCAGATATGAAATTGGAGATGTTTTTGTTGAATAAATTGTGATGCGAGGGGTTTTTCAAACACTCGAAAATAAATCAAGGAACTATAGGGACGTGTGTGTATTATTATTTCGGTCAGCTGCATTTAAATATATAAACTAATAACTACATATTGATTCGTATTATCATAACGATCGTATTCTTTCCATATCAAGTCGAGAAACGATCATCCGGATAATATCTTGTTTGACGTCGTCATGGTTTACATAATTACATTTTTTCGGCATAGGCATTGAAAAGTCACTTTTTGACACCTGTTTTCGATCCACAAAGTGTCACTTTATACGGTTGGTTTCAGAACTGCCCTATAAAGTCTTTATACGGCAGTCTGGATGCGCAGTTCGAAGTGCGCGACAGATCGCACCATAACCCCACTCTTCGTCTAGTGAATCTCAACAGGCGTCAAAGTGACTTTTCATGCCTATTTCGAAAAAAATACAGTATGGGGCGCACCCGTAAACCAAGTGTTTTTCGGGCATGCCACATAATATACTATTAGTGATATGTGTCTTCAAGTATAATTCAACATCATGAACATAAAAATAATGTCAGCATAAATGATTATCTTTTTTTTTCTCAATTTAAATAATATAAATATTTTCACTTAAAAGCTCGTTGATTCTTAATAAATTAAAACCTAAAACACTCATACAGATAAGATCCAATCTTACTAAAAAATCCCACAAGCCGAGGACTTGTGAATATTTCTATAAGGGGAGATTACAACAGACCCGAACATATTTAATAATAACGAGCAACTCCCGTTACACATGTACTTTGAAAGACACAAAAAAAAAAAAAAAAAAAAACTCGACAATTCCAACTATCATCCAATCTTCAGGTATCATTAAATCAAAATCTGAAGATACGGTGCTTAGCGTTAACCGCTTCTGACCTTGAATCAGTTCGACGAGCTGATGCAGATATGAGAAGATATCAGCGGGGGCCATTCGGCCAGTGGTAAAATCCGAAATTTATTTGATAGTATGTGCTTATGTAATCGAACGCGATAAATTGTCCGTATCAGCTAGCCCGATAGTCCAAAAAGTTTGTATACACGTTAATTGATCATTTCCGTGATAATAATCGAAGTTATGAATCATTATTATTATTATTATTATACTATGTCACTAAACGTGTTTGATTCTGACCGCTTCAAGGCCACGCATATTTCTAACAAATGCGAATCTAGATGAGAACCGCTTGATTCGTCGGTAACGCCCCTAGTGGCCTCGGAGGGGATCTCACCGCGATAGAGATTTCGACTCGCTGTTTTGAAAACATTTATTTCAAAGGGCTCGGTATCGATAAATTCAACTAGAAAAACCAGCGATCGACATCTTAATCAGGGTAAGATTCCCTCAGAGACCTAGGAGCGCTACCGACGAATCAAGCGGTTCTCATCCAGATTCGGATTTGTTGAAAATATGCGTATCACGGAAAACCGTTTGGTAGAACCGTTCTCCTTTGCGATATTCTTCGGTCATCGGGTGCACCAAATTCACAGAGAACGGTTGTCTCCTGTGGTAAGGTAGGATAAGGTTTTCCCATTTTGGGAGAGCATCTCTACTTGAGTGGTGGGGATAACTGTCACGCTATACTTCGGGCGAACCGTTGTCTCTCAGCGTAGAATAGTTCTCCTCTCTCGAAACCGTTTACTAACATACAATGCTCACGCGTTCTCTCCCCGCTATGGTCAACGGTTCTCCCAAAATGGCCTACCCGCTCAACGAATTTTGAGTTCAACTATTCTCTCGCAGTTGGTAGACCCGCTCTGCCATAAACAGTTTTCCGTGTACCCTTGAAGCGGTCGGAATCAAACACGTTTAATGTCTACCTAGATATACGATGAACGGACCACAAGAGGACAGTGATCCCTAACAGCACGGAACGTTGCAGTAATGTCTCAGCAACATTGCTAAATTTCATTTTCATTGCATTGCACTACAATGTTGCTGCAAGATCTCTGCAATATAACATTTGTAACATTGCATTGCAATGTTGCCGCAAGGTTGCTGCAATGCAACTATGTTATATTTATATATTCACGCATGTGAAAACACAAGAATTCAATTTTCCATGTATCAATCAAACGGACAAAATAATTACGGACAAAATAATTACGGACAAAATAATTACGGACAAAAACGGACACTCATAATTAACTGTAACTTGAATGCCAGATGGTGACAGAATTTATCACTAGATTTCATCATTTATTTTTATTTCACTGAAAATTAACCCGCCACGGGTCAACAGTTACAGTTACATACATATTGATGTCAATCCTCACGAATCAAAGTTTACCTATTGAGTCTAAAAGTGTTAAAGATTGTAATAGGCGACGTTGGATCCAGATCGACACCGGACATCAGTTGATCAACGAAGTTAAGCAATCTCATCGGCGACCAGAATTTGGATGGGTGACCCACATGAATAAAAACGACTAGTCTGCTAATAGAAAATTTCGAACACCCTGAAATATTCACTGTGCTCGACCGCTCAAAAAGGAGTTAGTTGTAGGTGAAAAAATTTCAATCCGTTTTTTTTGTGGGTTTTTTTTTGTGCTAGAAGAAACGAATGGAACCGATAGAATCCTATATACAAAATGAGAAAGTTAATTGGGTAACACCGATACAAACGAATTGGAAATGTAAATTGGAAAAGGGCCTTTCATTAGGAAATAGCTTAAACAGAAATCCGATTACGACCCATACAAAACCTTCTATTGGTTTGAATAATTTTTTTTAAGCAGGGAATGTTGCAGGAATATTGCAATGTTATGCAATGAAAAGCGGACATAGAGACATTGCAGCAACATTGCAGGGGCATTGCAGCAACATTGCGCAATATAACTGCAATATTGCCAATATTGCAAAGTTATGTTGCTGCAACGTTGCTGCAACGTCTCGGTGCTGTTAGGTATGTCACCGATTTTATTCATTTTTGGATATGTTCTGGTTTCTGTTATGTTTTAAGTAGTCTCTTCTTTACCTCTTCGGGCGAAAACAATTAAAAAACTGAATTCTTATACATAAATACATAAACTGTTATTCTTATCTCAAAATGTATCATTCATCCAAATTCATACTATCAGTTTCTCTCAAAAATATTCAATTCATTGTTACCAGAGAATGACGAATGAACTATTTATTACAAGTGATACTTTGAGTTAATCATGTTACCATGAATTTGAAACGGTCTAACTTACGCAGATATGAATATAAATTAACAACTACAGGAGACTCTAGATAAGTAGCCATCCGCTAAGTGGCCCTGCAAGCGACTTCCCCTTCACACGGACGGTCACTCACACAAACACTATGCCCCCCACCACAGCAGTATGCGCACCAACAGCTTCTCCCACCACGCGTCATGCGCCTCTTCCTGAGCCGTAGTGGGAGCGTTTCGTAAGTAGCCATTTTCCTCTCCTTTAGCCCCGTTGGATGGCCATTTATCTAGAGTCTACTGTATTATCGATTGAAAAATATCTCAGCGTTCTTCGCTTAATTTCTGCGAGTCTGCTTCACACCGTATGCTGTTATTCGAGCTGGAGTGAACAAGTGACCCCATACTTCAGCACGATTTAATTGGCTCTCAAATTTGGACGTATCGGTTTAACTATAAGAGTAAAGATAACGAATGTAGTTCATGAATATTCTTCGGGGTAAAAGTGCTACACTTTATTTAATACTCGGATAACTTGTGTCAAACATAGACATATGTTTGGTCGGAAAGTTTTTGTGGTGCAGTTAAAACGCTGCACCTTATACTTCGGAGTTTTCGGTAATCCAGGTACGGTAGTATGCAACCTCAGAGTAAGCACCGGGGTACCCAGCCTGTGCACATCTGATACCCCAAGACACAACACCGGCGAGAACTCCTTCGATGGCAAGGGGACCACCGTAGTCACCAAGGTAAGCGTCTTGACCACCTTCTAGAACAGCAGCACAAATTTGTCCAACTGGAAGACCTCCCCACATGCTCAAGACAGAGTTACAGTCATCTTTCGAGACGATGGGGATGGTGACAGACTGGAGAACGACGGTGGAGAGTCCTGAGGTTGTGATAGCGCCCCATCCAGATATGACGGCGGCGGCACCGACGACGGATTCTTGTCCGGAAGAGTACAATCCAATGGGGGTTTGAATAGAGCTGAATTTCAGGAAGGAACTCAGCTGGAGTAGGGCGATGTCGTGCCGAGGGACTCGCCATTCGTTGTAGGCAAAGCCTTCGTGGTTGATAGCGGCAACAACAGAGGTGACAATACCTCCGTTATCAGAGATGGTGGAACCAGAACGAATTGTGAACCAGCTGGTGGGGTAGATGATGCAGTGTGCAGCGGTTAGGATCCAGGTCTCAGAGATGATGCTACCACCACAGCTATGGGATCCTAAGACTTGGAGGGATACCTGGTAAGGTACTAGATCGATGGAGGTATCGACTCCCCCAATAATACGATCGTTAGGGCTGCGCAGGTTGAGACGAGGAATGGGATCCGCTGATGAGAAAGAAATATTTGAATGTTCATGAAATGGTACGATATCTGATGGGTTTGTACTTGGACTTGTAAGCGAAATAATTGTGCTAAGAATTGCGATAAGAGAAATAAACTTCATTTCATCAATTGCAAAATACAACTCATTCGTAAAGTGGGCTTCGTTTGATGACTACTCACCGGTAGTGGCAGCCACGAGGGCTAACATAAAGGCGAACTTGATCATCTTTAGAGACGGGTTGCTGGCCTGCTTGACGGGTGGGTCAGAAGGGCTCTTATTATACTATTGAGGCCTGATGATTATCGTAATTTATGTCAAATTGCCATGATGGTATCAAAATTACGTGGAGATATTCGTCAATGTCTGTTACTTAAGTGTGGGAGTAAGGCAAGTCGAGATTGTGTCTGTTCTGTGGACAACGTAGTGAAGGGTTATTTCAAGTACTATCAAATTTCTAGATGCTATCAATTTGATAACCGGAGATACGCCTCTTGGCGTGGACAAATTTGGATGTTACAAATCGGTAGATGAATGGAGAAAGATGTCTGAAAACAACGCTTCGTGGTGGTCATGTCTCCACAAAAGACCCAAAAACTGGTTCAGCCCGAGTAATGGATAAATTATTGTAGAACTTATGCTACCGTCTTTGAATCAACGCTCCTCTTCTTCATGAAGTGAGTCGTAGATACTAACGAAGGTTTAAATATAAGTGGAAGGATAATGAATGTGATAAACAAATATCCTTGAAAAAGCGTAAGTGCGAAATTTTATTATTATTACAAATGCTATAGATGATTATTATATATTTGAATATTGGGCGTTAAACAGAGACTGATAAAAGTGGTGATGAGCGCAATTGGTATTGGTCTTGCGATCTTGGTCTTGGCCTTGCATTTTTGCAAGAGCAAGACCATGACCAAGATCGCATGTGACTCGTCAAGACCAATACCAAGATTGTATGCGCGAGACCAAGACCGAGACCAACACAAAGACAAGGTCTGAAAGACTTTAGCAAGAATAAGACCGAACTGCAAGACTGATGCAGTTTGGCTGTTCACTTGTGTAATCCACTTGTGTTTGAACTAGGTAAAGAATGAAGAAGAGTCTTTTCATATATTAGTTTCAAAATAACCATTACACGTTGCATTTCAAGTTCTTGAGTTTGAAATGTACCTGATTTCTAATATCCAAGCGGCTCTACAAGTAATACATTTTGGTTGGACGTAAATAATAGGTCTAGTGTAAAAAATATATATTTCAGCATGAACAACATGATTAGTCAAGTAACTTTCTATTTGTTTCCGCCATTTAAATTGGATGAGTAGTTGAAAGCCACTTGCTCTCGTTACTTGCGAAAGCTATTGAATACCTGTGAATGAGGTATCAATTGCAAGAATCTTCTGAGTTTGCAAGACTAAGATCGAGACCAAGACCAATGCAAATTATCAAGACCAAGACCACGACTGTGTGTGCAAGACGAAGACGAAGACGGAGACCAAGACTACTATAGTGTTGTATGTGCTTATCACTGCTCCGGAGTTAGCATCGATCCAATCACGGAAGTGTGCAATCTCGGTATAGGCACCGGGATATCCAAGGCGTGCGCATCCGTTACCCCAGGACACAATACCGGCAAGAGTTCCGTTGATGGCCAGGGGACCGCCAGAGTCACCCTGGCAAGCGTCCTTACCTCCTTCAGGTACAGCAGCGCAGATCTGGCCATCAGGAAGTCCTCCAAAGACCTCGTAAGCAGCGCTACAATTATCCTTGGAAACGATGGGAACGGTGACAGTGTGCAGAACCGTGGGGGTACTTCCTCCCTCTGTGAGAGTACCCCATCCAGTGATCACGGCAGAGTCACCAGCGACGGACTCCTCTCCGCTAGCGAACAATGGAATGGCGGCACGAGTAGAGTCCAACTTCAAGGGAGAGCTAAGGTGGATGACGGCAACGTCGTTAACGGGGACCCCATAGATAGTGCTGTAATACGCTTCGTGGATGATGGCTTTGGCGATAGTACTGACGGAACCTCCGCTCGTGGTCACGCTGGATCCAGTGCGCATGGAGTACTGGCTGACGGGGTATTCCATACAGTGAGCAGCGGTCAGGATATAGTTGGCAGAGATGATGCTAGCACCGCAGATGTGGGTATTATAGACTTGAAGGGATACCTGGTAGGGGACCTGGTCGATGGAAGTTGCGACTCCTCCGACAATGCGACCGGTGGGACTCAACGGGTTGAGGCGAAGTATGGGCTCCGCTATTGAGAGAGAAATGTTCGAGTTTTTATGAATATGGACTTGAAAACTTCCGAAAGACAAACAGCAGCCAAGCTTACTTCATTAAACAGGAAATATAACTCGTTTTTATATTTGATTACGTATGATGTGTGAAGTACTTACCAATAGCGGCAGCCACGAGGGCGAACAGAGTAACGAATTTCATTATCTTCGGGATTGAGCTGCTAGCACGTGCATCGGCAGACTGATTGGGCCTAGCGCTGGTCGCCCCCTGTTATACTATTCAGGTATCAAATTTATCGCAATTGACAACAGTCAAGTATATGATTAAACACGATAGTTGACATTTTTATTTACCTTCGTGGGATTAAAATGGTGTGGATACTTGTCGATAACTGTTATTTACGAGCGAGGGTAGGGCGGGACGAGGAAGTGCTTTTATTCTGTACAAAGTAGCAAAAATTGGGGCTAAAGGTAATCATATGTTCACGGAAAGATATTATCAACTCGATAGCTGGAAACACGTCTTTTGACGTTGATAATCTTCGATATTGCAATTACGTAGATGACAGGGAGCAAAAGTCAAAATTCGACATGACTATTGTGCACTTATGTAGTTTTTGTATAGTCAAGAATGATAATTTTCATTTCGTTCTTTTCTTGTTTCTAACATTTCAGTTGAATTCTTGTCAATTCAGCGCTGTAATAAATCTTTAGTTGTAGATTATTCGTTTACCTGTACAACTCCTTTACGACAAGTAGTGAGCCGAAAGAAAACCCGGAAGAATATCATAAATTTTGAATTATGAGACCGATCTGGCTTCTTTGATGGTTTCATTCACGTCTTGAATTCTCAATCACGGTGCTTTTCGATAACACAACCCAGGTAGCACACACGCGCATCGGCATATTTTGGCCTTCTAATCGACTTAAAGATGACTAACAGTCGACGAATGTCCGCTTTGCAGTCAATCTGAAGACATTGACAAAAAGACGACTAACAGACTTTGATTCGTCATCTATTTGTCAATGTCTTCAGATTGACTGCAAAGCGGACATTCGTCGACTGTTGGTCATCTTTCAGTCGATTAGAAGGCCAAAATAAGCCGATGCGCGTGTGTGCTACCTGGGCAAGTCAACATGAATTTCTCGTTTGAAATAAGGGCATGCAATTACGATAGGTTCATCGATAGTCATCCGAAAAAATTGATATTTCATAAAAAAGTTTGCTTTTGTAACCAGGAGAACGTTTGTACAATATTCAAAAAAAATCTATGATTTTAATTTTTATCTGTTGAAGAACCAAAATAAATATATTAGACTAATCATTTTACGGTTTTAAATGACACTAATTGTGGGAAGCATGAAAAAAATACTACGATGTAGCGATAGACGTGAATAATATACCGTACCGTTTGTGACATTTAGTTTTCGCACGTTTTTGAATAAAAAATTAAAAGCCCGAAAAAATCTCGTCAAAAACACGTTTCTGTACCTTTCGCGTCGAACGCTGCTTAAACGAAGGCAGATAGACCATAGGTTGACTGGACCTTTTTTGTAGAGCGTTAAATTCTATACAAAAAAGTCCGCGACGGCATATATCTATAGTAGATATCCGATGCGTTTAAGGCAATGCAAAACGCACCTACAAATCGCCGCTTTTCCGTCGACTGACAGCAACATGGCAGCCGTTGCCATGGCCATAGCTTGTTAATCGACGGAAAAGCGTCGTTTCGTAGGTGCGTTTTGCATCGCCTTAAACGCATCGGATATCTACTATAGATATATGCCGTCGCGGACTTTTTTGTATAGAATTTAACGCTCTACAAAAAAGGTCCAGTCAACCTATGGTCTATCTGCCTTCGTTTAAGCAGCGTTCGACGCGAAAGGTACAGAAACGTGTTTTTGACGAGATTTTTTCGGGTTTTTAATTTTTTATTCAAAAACGTGTGAAAACTAAATGTCACAAACGATACGGTATATTATTCACGTCTATCGCTACATCGTAGTATTTTTTTCATGCTTCCCATAATTAGTGTCATTTGAGGCCCTAAAATTGCATAAACTGACTGGTCTATATTTGTACTTTATGCTTATCACCTTCAACTATTACATTGGCGTATACAAAATAATGGAAAAAAGTTTAAAAGTATAAACCCTGTTACTTCTTCTTTCATGTTCATGAGTAAAAAAAGAAACGGAAATTTTAAAGGAGATGTAAATATTTTTCTTTAATTTTGGTGCATGATGAATAAGAAAATCATGAAATGAGCCCAAAAACAAGGGAAAAATTTCATTTTGTAGAATTGTCTAATCTGCACCTAAATAAAAAAAAAAAAAAAAACAAGTTGTTAAGCTCTGTATGGTATATTTTGAACGAGAAATTGCGATTAAATTATGTCACGCTTGCATCGATTATTGGCTTGTTTGTAAGATATATCGATGGCCTAAGTCTCAAACGTCGTAACCCACAAATGAAAAATTTTCCTAGAGAGAGTCAAAAATAGTCAAAAACGTCAAAAAAAGTCCTAAGAGTCAAAAAGGCAATTTCCTAAATTTTGTGGGTCACGACATTTGAGATTTAGGCCATTGATATGTTCTTATCAAATTTGTTGCCACATAATAGTATCGTTGATTTTATAGTGAGTTTTGACAGCTTGCGACATAAGGCGGTATCATTTTCTAATTGATGAATAGGGCCAGGGATTTCGTAGGGAAGGGGAAAACTAATACATGTAAACACATCTGTGTAATGGCTATGTTCAGGTTCTACTATCAATAGATGAATAATGCTTCAAGTGAAAATTGACAATACACAGAGAATAATAAATGTGTCGTGTCATTCGGAATGTCTTCGATTTTTCTGCATCCTGAAATCTTAGACCAGGGTGATTGGGGTAATGCTGATACGTCAGAAACAACGAATGAGAAAAAAAAATAAAAATTAAATTGAAAATGACATAATTGTTGTGATTTTCTGACAGCAATCTTTCAGAATACGTCAAGTTCCGTGAAATCCTGATAGTAAAAATTATTATGCCCTATTTGTTGACCAAAATCTCCAGCGCGTTACTACAATAAATGAAATTCACCGTCGAATTGTTCGAACAAAAAAGGGATTATTTAGTATTCAAAGGACTACCTTCAGTTAAATTTTTGTAAAAAAAAAAATTATAAATTTCGTTTCGAAAACTGAAAGACAGAAGAATTTTGAAAAAATCGTGGGCAAAAAATTTTATTCAAAAATTTTTGAGCTCATAGCATGAAAGGTGAAAGTTTCGCGATTCCGAATCACTATAGTGGGAAACGTATGTATGATCGCTCAAACCGAAGATACGTACGCCTAAAGATTTATAAAGAGAAGAAAACAGTTATATAGCGGGGGATTTATAAAGAGAAGAAAACAACTATATAGCGGGGATTGCGGAGAAGATCCGCCGCATATACAGAGCATATGACATTGAGGTACGTTTCAAATCAACGTCCACTTTGCGTGGCTTGTTGACAGAAGCCAAGCCCCGACATGCTGCGCAAGAAAGCAAAGAGTGTGTATACGGAATCCCATGCCAATGTGGGGACGTGTAAACTGGAAGGCCCTTGAACATTCGCATCCAGGAACACCGGAAAAACGTTAAAATGTGCGAACGATCGAAATCGAGATTGGCCGATCACGCCTGGGAGAATGAACACCACTTCCAGTCTGATGATGCCCGGATATTGTTGAAGGAATCCAATCCTATCAAACGGAAGCTGAAGGAATCAGCCTGCATAGCAGTGACACCAAATGCTGTAAGTCAATCCAGCATAGAACTTAACAAACTATGGTTACCTTTGTACAGGGATGAGGTGAGGGAAGCCATAAGCAAGTCAAGGCGGCACCACCAGTCATAGCTGGCGCCACCGACAACCAACCTATATATACCGATGGGACTTGGGAGCACGGAATTTGATCACTCTACCATGGGAAGTCGCCAGACTACCATCCTGAGGACGGGAGCAGATATTTAGTGCCCGACACATCGAGATGAATAATCATTCGAGCAGTGGACACAGTCCAAGTAATCCCCTGGAGGAAGGAAGGGAAGTGGGTGGGCGGGTGGCCCCCCCTCCCTCCAACCCCTCTCCTACCTCCAATAATAACAGTTCATCACCATTGCTATTATCTTTCAGTCAACAACGAGAAGAAAACAGATTTTTTCATATTTTAAATATCGAATAATTTCTGAACCACTTGATACCCAGGCGAATGGCTCTAGATTTCTTGTTGAGGATCGGTTATGAGTCAAAATTTTGCGTGGCACACAAAATCGGTGACCTATGTACAGAAAAGTGTTCCCCATTGAGGGAGACCACCCCATATAGTTCTTCGGATATACGAAAGTATTCCTTGGAACTGATCGAGATTTGTGAATGGATAATTCGTTTGTTGCCATGCTTCAGTGAAATAGTATATTGTGCATCAAGGGAAGGAAGTGAGATTTGGCTCCCGAGCGTGTAGATAGGCGCCCGAGCCGGTCGGGGGGACTCACTGATCTCTATATACTGACTGGATAGCGTATCGGGTGAAATTGCTGTGACTATTAGAAGGTATTTCTATGTGGGGATTTGACACTTTCAACATGGCGGCGCTTGCCATATCGGCTGCATAGCGTGTTTTTGTTTTGATCGTGGGTTTACCCACATAATCAATAAATATGGTGATGGAGTGCTGTTTTTGTGTAAAAAAAGTAGGAGACGATGATGGCCGAACATTTCATCAGTAAGTATATTCATAGTAATCGATTAAATACAGTAACTAAGTTATCCCCGGCGTTTGAGTTTGGTTAGGTTAGAAAAAACCTATGCGGCTGAAATTTGGTGTAGGATTTCCAGTTATGTATAAGTGTGTAGTATAGAATAATATTAACTCCTCTCGTTCAATGATCATGTCTCCAGTATATTGACTACTGTGTTTCGCGAACTGGCCACAAGACGTATTCAAACTTGCCGCCATAAAGTGTCAAATTCCCACAATTAAAATGGCTGCCAGTGATCACAGCGAATCGCGGCAAAAGGGTAGCGTATACGCTATCCAGTCAGTATATAGAGATCAGTGGGGGGACTCGGCGAGCCGAAGGCTCGCCGATTTCACCCGATCGCGAGGGCGGCTATTTACACCGAGGGAGCGAAAACTTCCGACCGTGATGCACACGATATTTTTTTTCACACATGGACGGAAGGCCGATTTCCTACCCGCAGAGAGGTACGACCACGCACGATCGCAAACGCGCAATTTTAGGTTGAGGGACAAGGAAGTCATGCTATTTCGCTTTTTATCATTTCTGATTTCACTTTCTTCTTTGCAACAAACAAACGATCGATCATGAACGACGCGCTTTTTTTTCTGTCATTTTGTGCGTCCGATGGCGCTGTTACCGAAAACATACGAAGCGAACTGGGAGGAAAATTCATTACTCACGGCCTTCCCTCCCATGGGAGGTAAAACTCCCCTGGTCGGTAAAACTGAACTTCCTCACCTCTCAGCGGGTAAGGAAATCGGCCTTCCTGGCCATGTGGGAAAAAAAATGTATTTCCACTCAGCACATAGACTAGGAAGATCCGACGTGTATGTAGACTGCATCGCGATGCAGATTCCCAATTGCATCGCGATCAAGCAACACGGATAGTTTTGATACCGTGGAATGAAACAGCCAATATTTTATTGATATGGATGTTTTTTTAAATATATTTATCTCACAAAACCTTTCGCGTCAAGCTGCCATATCGGTTGTACCAATATCTACAACTGCAAGGCTGTGTCATGAGGATTTTGTGAAAATTCAAGAGCTGTAAAAATTTCAAATCTGCGGTGCTATGTAGCACATATTTCTACCGAAAGTATATAAGTCGGACTATGAAATTCACAACTGAATCTCAGCTGAGCAGAGAACGAAGGGGAGCTTACAGTAGCAGCAAAGGAAAGAGAAAAATTATAGCTTCATTTGTATGGCTGCCGAATCTGAAGATTTAACTATAGGTAGGAGGATAATGAATATCGGAAACTAATATCTGTTACGGCATGAGTGCAGTATTTTATTTGTTCAACAAGTGCTATAGATGATTATTATAAACTTGAACACTGGGCATCAAACATAGATTGATAATCGATCGGAAAGTTTGGCTGGTGCGATTGAAACGCGGCTCCTTATACTCCGGAATTGACACCGATCCAGTTACGGAAGTGTGCGACCTCGGTGTAGGCACCGGGGTATCCAGCGCGTGCGCATCCATTACCCCAGGACACAATACCGGCAAGCACTCCGTTGATGGCAAGGGGACCACCGGAGTCACCCTGGCAAGCGTCCTTACCTCCTTCAGGTATAGCGGCGCAGATCTGACCAGCGGGAAGTCCCCCCCAAATCTTGTAGGCAGAGCTACAGTCAGCCTTGGAAACGATGGGAACGGTGACAGTCTGGAGAACCGAGGGGGTGCTTCCTCCCTCTGTGAGAGTACCCCATCCAGTGATTACAGCAGAGGCACCAACGGCGGACTCCTGTCCGTCAACGTACAGTTTGATGGCGGCACGAGTAGATCCCAACTCCAAGGGAGAGCTGAGGTGGATGACGGCAACGTCGTTAATGGGAATCCCATAGGCGTTGCTGGAATACTTTTCATGGGTGATGACTTTAGCGATAGAACTGATGGAACCTCCGCTGGTGGTCAGGGTGGATCCAGTGCGGATGGAATACCGGCTGGCGGAGTAGACCATACAGTGAGCAGCGGTCAGGATATGGTTGGCGGAGATGATGCTACCACCGCAGATGTGGGAACCGTAGGCTTGAAGGGATACCTGGTAGGGGACCTGGTCGATGGAAGTAGCGACTCCTCCGACGATACGACCGGTGGGACTCAACGGATTGAGACGAGGGATGGGTTCCGCTATTGAGAGAGAAATATTCGAGTATTTATGAATATGGACTTGGAAACTTCCGGAAGACAAACATCAGCCATGCTTACTTCATTAAACAGGAAATATAACTCGTTTGTATATTTGGTTACGTATGATGTGTGGAGTGCTTACCAATAGCGGCAGCCACGAGGGCGAACAGAATAGCGAATTTCATTATCTTCGGGATCGAATTGCTCGCACAGTGCATGGAAGACTGAATAGGCCGTAGCGCTGGTCGTCCCTTGTTATACTTTTCACGCCTCAAGTTTATCGCAATTGACGACAGTCAAGTACCTGTATGATTAAACACGATAGTTGACATTTTTATTTATTTTCATGGGATTAAAATGTTGAGGATACTTGTCGATCATTGTTACTTACGAGCAGGGATAGGGCGCGGCGGGACGAGGCAGTGTCTTCATTCTTTACAAAGTAGCAAAAATTGTAGCCAATGGTAATCATATGTTCACGGAAAGATATTATCAACTCGGTACCTGGAAACACGTCTCTTGACGTTGATAATCTTCGATATTGCAATTACGTAGATGACAAGTGTTGCGTATACCCGCAACAGACGCAGTTTTTAATATCAACATATTAGAAGTATTTTTAATCAATAATTTTTATGGAGACGCTCGGTCTATCTAAACCCGAGGACAATATATGTATGCATTGTACAAAGAGCCGGACGTCGACCATAAACCCTTAACTAACCTTCTACCAATTTCTCTGTTTTATATATTCTGTTGCAAATAGTGTTCGAATCGAATCCAATCGAATTATTTGAGTTTTCGAATTGTTCGAATCTCCAAATAGTTTGAGTTTTCTAATAGTTAGAGTCTTCAAATAATTCGAATAATTCGAATGATTTGAATTATTCGAAAACTCGAAAAACTATTCGAATATTCGGATCTGTCGAAAATTCAACACTTTCGTGAGTGATAATAATTAGAATCAGTCTAGGATTCGCATTACTCGGTCCAAATTCCGATCATTCATCCATTTTTTAATATCTCACCCTTTTTACGCTAGCTCAGCTTATGGGACTATACGCTGAAAACTGCTTATTATGTTAAACATTCTACAACATGAAAAAAGACTGCCTCGCACTTGGTTAGGCGACGTCAGTAATCTTTTAGTGAACCAAAACAAATAAAAACTAGTCGAAAATTTTGAATTCCGATAAATCCCGTTTATCTATTCTCATAATGAATTTAGACAATTGAATGTATCCATATGTCTCATATTCATTGAATAATGATCAATATTATTAGTACACGGGGCAGCGTTTGGCACGGCAGCCGTCACGTAAGGCGACGGCAGCGCTTCCACATGCTGCTGAACGGCAGCGGTACGAGTTTTGACTCACAGCTGCCCAACTTGAGTGGAGCGGCAGGCGCTCCTCTCTAACAACAATGTAAAAACTATGGTATAACAGACATTCGTCATGAGGTGGCACTGCTACAGTCTCATTTTAGCGCGCAGCTCTACCTCGGTAGAACTGCAGCGACTCAGCGTCAAGCGCCTGGCGCTCCACAACGTGGAATCGACAGAGCTCGTCATTTGGCGCTGCTGACGTTCTGTGAGAACTGCTGCTGTGCCAAATGTTTCCCCGTGTAGGCACACAGAGAAATGAACGTAAAGAACCGTATCTGAAAAACTGTGAAATTATTATACAATGGTTTGATTATGTTTAATATACTTAGACCCCTCACATTCATATGAAGGCAAATAATAATTAATATGTATCAATCAAAATAGCTATTCATGTACACTAAACGTAATGGATTCTGATCCGGACGAGTTGGACAATTCTAGAAACAGCCAATCGGCGCTCTGGATTTTTTTAATCCAGAGCGCCGATTGGCTGTTTCTAGAATTGTCCAACTCGTCCGGATCAGAATCCATTACGTTTAGTGTACCAAGTCTGAGAAGTGGCACTTTCCGGTATGGGTTATTTCCACTATTAGTCGATAAAGTGTCCTGTGACACAACACACTCAGTGGCGAATTTTGGAAATTACCCGGAATTATACCGGAATTATACTGGATTTGCCACTTCTCCAACTTGGCGCATGCAATATTTCATGCGATCCGTCGTTTGAAAGTTCACTTTTTGGGGAATCGTACGCTCAAAGTGTTATACTTACTTTAGTTTCCAAAATTACTGATAATATTGCGTTTTTCTGTATCAAAACATTTTGATACAAACATTTGACATTTTCAAACATTTTGTTTTGTAATGTGTGAACGTAGTCAAAATTAATCTGACCATGTTTTTTTTAATGCAGCATATTCATTTTCGGTAAGGAAAAAACTCAGCCTCACGTTATCCAATATTTAATGAATAATCCTGATACCAGGAACCATTTTTGCTATAGTTTGAAGACTTAATTATTGTTCGTCTATCTACGTTGTTTTATATATATTTTACGTAATTAGCTTTATAACCTCAAAAATCACTTATGTCACATGCCACATGTTGGCAGAAGGTGTTGTTATCACTTCGAGTTTCTTTGTTTCTCTATACCAGAATGTTTCTGATTTTAATATAATAGTTCAGAATAGCGCGCTTCACGCGCTTCTGAAATCAACTTTCAGCTTATACATTTTTATTAAGATTTCATTTTGCGATCAAACACAATAATTTATACCATCGAACATTGGTTCACAATCGCCACTCTATTCTTTCCATCCGTTTTCCCATAATAGTATACCAATGAAAGTGTTTTTATTTTTTTACTTTTTTATTTTTCACCGACTTATTTGGAACATAGGCATATAATTCTTTTAAAATGAATTATTTATAATAATGATTATTATTATTTTGAAAACAATCTTTCTCAACTTTTTTACAATTGAATCAAACTATAATTAGTATGACACTAATCATTCGTTGACTGGGACCACAAAAAGCGGGTACAGTCAGTTCTTTTCTGTAATAAAGATAAATCGAATATCGAGTAGGATTGATCTCTGGCTTCGATCGATTCTATGTATAAAGTACAAACGATTCATAATATTTCAAAGAGATTTACCGATATGTGGATCTGCCTGTGCGAATTGAATGCTCGTCGGCAGAACGTGACTGAGAAGTAACAGAAGCGAAATTCTACTTCTTTGCTTCTGGCTCAGAAGTGAAAGAAGCGAAATTCTACTTCTTTGCTTCTGGCTCAGAAGTAACAGAAGCAAAATTCAATTCTTTGCTTCTGGCTCAGAAGTAACAGAAGCAAAATTCAATTCTTTGCTTCTGGCTCAGAAGTAACAGAAGCAAAATTCTACTTCTTTGCTTCTGGCTCAGAAGTAACAGAAGCAAAATTCTACTTCTTTGCTTCTGGCTCAGAAGTAACAGAAGCAAAATTCAATTCTTTGCTTCTGGCTCAGAAGTAACAGAAGCAAAATTCTACTTCTTCGCTTCTGGCTTAGAAGTAACAGAAGCAAAATTCAATTCTTTGCTTCTGGTTCAGAAGTGACAGAAGCAAAATTTGCTTCTTGCTTCTGGCTGAGAAGTAAAATTTGCTTCTTGCTTCTGGCTGAGAAGTAAAATTTGCTTCTTGCTTCTGGCTGAGAAGTAACAGAAGCATTGCTTCTTGCTTCTAGCTGAGAAGTAATAGACAGGCCCGGATTCACCATAAGGCCAATAAGGCTATAGCCTTAGGCCCTCGAAATTTGCGGCAATTCTCAAAATTCAATCTTTTCAAATAAGGTTCAATTTTTCTTAAATTATACTGTGAACATTCAATTGTAATCTACAAAGAGTTGCCTGAATTTAGTTCATTTTTCCGTCGCCGCTTTTCAAATTTCATCTATTGAATCTACATTCGGCCTTTTTTGCAGAGTAGCCTCAGGTATCGCGACTACTTAATCCGGGCCTGGTTGTATAGGTTTTCTTTGTGACAAATTTACTGTTCAAGATGAAATAATTAAAATACAATATAGATCCGTGCCGTGCCGTGCTGCCCGAATCCGCGCTGTGGGGCAATAGTGTGCAGTGGCCTAATCATATGGTCAGAATTCTCGTATTATAATAATAATTATTATTTTGAAGACAATATTTCTTAACTTTTTTACAATTGAATCAAACTATAATTAGTATGACACTAATCGTTCGTTGACGGGGACCGTAAAAAGCGGGTACAGTCAGTTCTTTTCTGTAATAAAGATAAATCGAGTATCGGGTAAGATTGATCTCTGGCTTCGATCGATTCTATGTATAAAGTACAAACAATTCATAATATTTCAAAGAGATTTACCGATATGTGGATTTGCCTTTGCGAATTGAATGCTCATCGGCAGAACGTGAAAAACAGATTTGCTTCAATGCACGTAATGACACATCGCTGTGAAGTCGCATCAAACAAATTTCGGCGAGAAACAATATGCAGCGCGAACAACAACCAATAAACGTCGCGGAAAAGCGATGACGGAAGTGCGAGAGTTTCGATTTATTTGCGTCATTTCCGTTACAATCACTTTTTTAAGAAAGGGATATCATCATAGTCCATGTTGGACTTTAGACATATAACCAATTGTACTTGTGTTTATCAGTAGTCCATGTTGGACTCTAGACATATAACTAATTGTACCTGTACATTCCACAGTTCCGATGATGGTCGACCATGATTACGACCGAAACGTCAATGAAATAAATATTTTTCAATTCAACTGGATCGTCTACACTCGAGATTTCATTTTCCTATTAAAATTTTACGGTCAAGAAAAATCCTCTTATCCAATTCATATTGTACGATAATATTTCATTATAGGCTCCTATCCTATGATATTTCACCATATTTGAGGGATCTGAAATTGGTCACTTTGGGGCCGAAATCGAATGCTCCAAAAGTGAACTTTTAAACAACGAATCGCATGAAGAATGTTCTCGACGTATGTTTCATCTGAGAGACATACGTATATCTAGGAAAAGCTTCCAAAAGCGATCGATATTATCCGAGCAAAATCGAAACTGGATTCGATAAATTCCCAATTATTCTGGCAATGCATATTTTGCATAAAAGTCGAATTATTTGATTCGTTTTCGGATCGAATTTTACTATTCGATTCGAGACGAATATATTCGAAAATTCGCACAGCCCTAAGTTTTACCTTTAAGTTAGTCAATTTTTTTTCTAATTTGACGGCTTGAGCGTCGCATCTTAGGCGGATACGTTCTTACGGCACTGACTGTTTTTTTTTTTTTTTTAATTACATCTGTTAGGGGCTGTCCATATATTACGTAACGCGTTTTGGGATAGTCCGTGCACGGCGTTCCCTATACTATACTGTAGCATTTTGCGTTACGTAATATCTGAACGGCCCCTTATTGGTGTAAGGTCGTATGTTTGGCAGATACGCCCTTTTAGCACTAACTTTCTTTTTCATCATATTTATTAATGGTAAAATTAATGGTAAAAAAATATTCTACGCTCTTTTACATTTTTGTATGATAAAAAAGGTGTATATGTGGGCACATACAACCTTATACCATGAGACAGGTGATATATTAGGGTGGTTCTTGATTTTATCATTTAAGAATTTCAATGCTCCTATGGGCCGGGTCGTCTCCAAATATATACAGAAATATGTAGCCAAAGCCACAGGTTCCTATCCTAAGTACTGCCCCATAGTTTTGATAGTACATAATGAAACAGGCAATATCTTATTGATATGGATGTTATTTTGAATATATTTATCTCGCAAAAACTTTCGCGTCAAGCTGCCTTATCGTGGTACCAATACCTACAAGGGCAAGGGTGTGTCATGAGGATTTTGTGAAAATTCAAGAGCCGTAAAAATTTCAAATCTGCGGTGCTATGTAGCACATATTTCTACCGAAAGTATATAAGTCGGACTATGAAATTCACAACTGAGTCTCAGCTGAGCAGAGAACGAAGGGGAGCTTACAGTAGCAGCAGAGGAAGGACAAAAATTAGAGCTTCATTCTTATGGCTGCCGAATCTGAAGATTTAACTATAGGTGGGAGGATAATGAATATCGGAAGCTAATATCTGTTAGGGCACGAGTGCAGTATTTTATTTGTTCAACAAGTGCTATAGATGATTATTATAAACTTGAACATTGGGCATCAAACAGAGATTGATAATCGGTCGGAAAGTTTGGCTGGTGCGATTGAAAAGCTGCTCCTTACACTCCGGAATTGACACCGATCCAGTTACGGAAGTGTGCGACCTCGGTGTAGGCACCGGGGTATCCAGCGCGTGCGCATCCATTACCCCAGGACACAATACCGGCAAGCACTCCGTTGATGGCAAGGGGACCACCGGAGTCACCCTGGCAAGCATCCTTACCTCCTTCAGGTATAGCGGCGCAGATCTGACCATCGGGAAGTCCTCCCCAGATCTTGTAGGCAGAGCTACAGTCAGCCTTGGAAACGATGGGAACGGTGACAGTTTGGAGAACGGAGGGGGTGCTTCCTCCCTCTGTGAGAGTACCCCATCCAGTGATTACAGCAGAGGCACCAACGGCGGACTCCTGTCCGCTAGCGTACAGTTTGATGGCGGCACGAGTAGATCCCAACTCCAAGGGAGAGCTGAGGTGGATGACGGCAACGTCGTTAATGGGGATCCCATAGGCGTTGCTGGAATACTTTTCGTGGGTGATGACTTTAGCGATAGAATTGACGGAACCTCCGCTGGTGGTCAGGGTGGATCCAGTGCGAATGGAGTACCAGCTGACAGGGTAGACCATACAGTGAGCAGCGGTCAGGATACGGTTGGCGGAGATGATGCTAGCACCGCAGATGTGGGAACCGTAGACTTGAAGGGATACCTGGTAGGGGACCTGGTCGATGGAAGTAGCGACTCCTCCGACGATACGACCGGTGGGACTCAACGGGTTGAGGCGAGTCATTGGTTCCGCTATTGAGACAGAAATATTCGAGTATTTTTTATGAATATCGAGTTGGACACTTCTGGAAGACAAACAGCAGCCAAGCTTACTTCATTAAACAGGAAATATAACTCGTTTGTATATTTGGTTACGTATGATGTGTGGAGTACTTACCAATAGCGGCAGCCACGAGGGCGAACAGAATGGCGAATTTCATCATCTTCGGGATCGCGTTGCTTGCACGGTGCATCGGAAGACTGAATAGGCCGTAGCGCAGGTCGTCCCTTATTATACTGTTCACGCTCCAAGTTTATCGCAACTGACGACAGTCAAGTATGTGATTAAACACGATAGTTCACATTTTTATTTATTTTCATGGGATTAAAATGTTGAGGATACTTGTCGATCATTGTTACTTACGCGCAGGGAGAGGGCAGGACGAAGCAGTGTCTTTATTCTGCACAAAGTAGCAAAAATTGTAGCCATTGGTAATCATATTTTCACCGAAAGACATCATCAACTCGATCCCTGGAAACAGGTCTCTTGACGCTAATAATCCTCGATATTGCAATTACGTAGATTACATGGAACAGACGTCAAAATCTGGAACAAGAAGCTGGTTTCGAAGATTAGAAACTGAAGACTATTTGAGCCTGAGTCATAACCAAATCCAGTTTCTGGTACCCATACTCTCTTTGGAAAATTGTTTCCCCTTGCTTTGAAGCAGGTTCTGGCTTAATCGATTCTATCCGACCAAGGTCCAATTTTACATAACTATTGTGAACTCATCTAGTTCTCATATAATTAAGAATGATAATTTTCATGTCACTTCTCACGGTCTTTCTCACGTTTCAATAGAATTTTGGTCAAATCAGCGCTGTGATAGGTTCCCACATGTAGGTTATTCGTTTATTCAACTTTTTCACGGAATGGAATCGAAATTTGTTCCTAGAGTAGTGAGTCAAAAGAAAACCTGTAATGAAATCACAAATTTCAAATTATGTGACTGATCTGGATTTTCGATGGTTTCATTTGCTCTTCAATTCAGAATCACGACCTTTCTCAACAATCTGCGCCTGCATAAAAAAAAAAAAAAAAACAAGTTGATCAGCTCTAACGGACATATTCAAAACGAGGAGTCACGATTCAATTATACCATGCTAACATCGATCATTGGTTCGTTTCTGAAGTTTATGTCCAGATAAAATTTCTTGTTACTTAATAGCATCGTTTTATTTTATAGCGAGTTTTAACAGCGTGTGACGTAATTCCGTATCATTTTTCAGTTCATCAACAGTTACTTCAAACAAAAATCGACAATACACAGTAAATGATAAATGTTTCGTGTTATTTAGAATGTTTTAGATTTTCTCCATCTTGGAGCCTCAGACCAGAGTGATCAAGGTGACGCTGGCACATTGGCAACAACGAATGAAGAAAAAATGCCCTTTCGCTTCTCTCCCTTCTTTGCGAAACCTGGTTACAACAAGATAGAAAACATCAAGGTTCTGTCATTACTATAATATCTGGAGACATGTCGCCTTGCGTTGACTTCTTTTAATACTGCATTAGATAGATAACCCGAAGGAGATATCGATGTTAAGAGCTGAGAGGTTGTTCTATCAGTAGGAAATCCCAGAACTCACTGCAGCAGATACTCGTACGGATGAGCGCGATCAGTTGTCCGTATCATCTCACCTGAAAGTAAAAAAAAAAAAAAAAAAAATTTATTTACATTTTTGTCGAACCTTTCATGATAATTTGTCATTATTCGCACGCGTGATCTCATTCTGACGTCTCACAATCTGAACAATGTAGTATACCAAGACATAGCGGAAAAATGATCGTTAGGGATATAACATAAAATGGAGTGTAACTGTGATTAGATTGTGTGAAGTAGTACAATAAAATGAATAATAGCTTCAATCTAATCCCTGATAAGACTTGCGTTTAGCTGCCGGAAGGGTCTTCTCTTCATTCCATACAGTTTTCGAAAAAGTTAAAAAAAAATCGGTATTCCGGCATAGCCTGGGCGGCGAAAACATATTGGAGAATATGAACAATCTCATATATCGACAAGGTTCCGTAAATAAGTTGAATTTCTGCGCATTGTACGTATGTATTAATACTATTACCAGCTGTTCAATTGCAATTAAATTTACCAAAGCCAATTTTTCGTTTGGTGATCTTGTACCCAAGTTGAAAAAATTTCTCGAAATTTTGCTCATTATTCCTGCACGCTCGAGCATTTCATACTCGCAGATGTTTGAAATCTCATTTACGTTCAACAATGCTGCAGATATAAATAAATCACATTGTAATTATGTGCGTCGATAGTGCACTCACGGGGAAACTAGACTTCGATAGTTAGTATGATGGCTGATTTTATCAACAAAAATAAAAAAAGTAAATTAATGTCCGCTACTTGTGCAGCCATATCAATTGTTCGGAAAAGAAGTTCGTTATTGTGTTAGATATTTGTATACAAGGTGTGAAGCCCGAAAGTTTTGCTGGGTCTGGAAACTCCGAACTTGTACTTGGAAATGTTCGCAATTAGACCCTGATTATTTGATACAGCTCTAATTATTTACAAAGTCGGATATTGATGTACTTACGGGATTTTGCCCAGTATTTTTATACTACGAGACAGTAAATTCAAATTTAGGGATGTATAACGCATTCTATGCTACAGTCGATTATTTCGTGCTCGGAAATCCTGAATGTAATAAATATTTGATATCATATGAGCCACGATTCATTCTGTGATTCCGTTTTTGAAATAATGGAAAAAACAATAATGAAGATAACTGGGTCGATGAAAAAAAAATATTGCATCGCCTTGAACAGTCCAGTACATGGGTCTTATTATGCACTTCAGATTCCAATTTTATCGCGATTAATAAGCGATAGCGGCCCTTATCAATTTTATGATTAAAAACGAACGTCACCTGTGATTGAAGTTCTTTCATAATTGTATGAAATCTGTGTACATATAGACACCTAGATGTAGCGCCGCTGCCCTCATGCCGAAAACAGAACTGAAGACCGTAGAAATAGATCGTCTTCGTACTTTCGAAGAACGTATAAAAAATTACGAAATTCTGTACTTTCATAAGATTTCGTCATAAACAAATTTGTTAGAAGAAATTAAATTATCTTTTGATAATACGTGCATGAAATGAGCCTTCTTTCATGCTTGTTGGGCCTGGGGGAAACCACGTGTTTCGAATATAAGTCTGGAATATCTACTCAGCGGAAGGGAATGTACTTTCCCTATTTGTTCAGAGACTACAGATTCTGAATGGAAAAAATCTTTTCAATCATCTTATTTTTCCGAAAAATCAAAAGTTTTCCAGAGTTAGTGAAAATTATCTGTGCTGGTGCATATATAGTAGAGTCAAGCCAGTTCATTTTGCAGGACGAATTTTCATATTTCTAGTTTTGTCATTTATTAGAATTTCTTGCGGCACGAGGATGAAAAGTGTACCCATAACGCAGGGTTAAATGAAAATGTGGGGAAAATTGAAAACTCTACATCTGATTTAGATGCCCACCTCTATTAGTACGCCCGCTCAATTGGCCTATTCAAGATCCAAGTTCTCGATCACCATCCCAGACGCTGCGGATATGAATGAATAATGAGGTTCAAAGTCTGTCCGCGTGCTAGTAAAATACACAATAGTGGATAGACGACGAAGGTCTGACCGAGCTACAAACGGCATACTTGAATGGAGAAAACCGGTTAAATTCGGAAAAAAAAAAATTGAAAAGAAAGAAGAAATAGTACTAATCGTGTTTTTTGAGCGATTGTTCCGCGGCTCAATGCGTTAGAATGAACATTTTCATGCACAGCAACAAGTAACGTTTTCAACATTATAGACGACTAGCGCTATCAGTTTGAATTTGCCAGCACGAAGTTCCTTGAATATCCGGGAGTCCCTGGAGATCCAAGAATCAAATAGTCGTCCGCTGTAAAAGCTAGAGACTCAGAGGAGTCAGTATTTGGGTTCCCAAATGTTGCTTCAGCAATTCTGCTATCATTCTAGGGACTATTTGTTTGATATATGGTTCATCAAGTATACAAGATTAGTCATTGTAATTAATTACAATTTGATAATGTATCATCCATTTGTTGCCATGACTGAGTAAGAAATTTATCTGTACTTAACATTCGAAAGATCAGATGTGTAACATCGCGATGCAGATTTCAAATTGCATCGCAGACAAGTGGCACGAATAGTTTCGATACTTTGAAGAAATTTGATCAATAATTTACAGTTGAATGCATTTTTGTTGTACCTTAAGGTAGTGGAAATTGCAGTCGGGAACTGGCCGGGCACGAGCCAGTTCTCCCGCTTTAAGGGGGTTTCCCAGTCTCGAGCTCCAGAAATCGTGCATGTTTTTCGAAGCGTTGTGCCGTTGAGGGTTGTAGAAGGAGAATGAATGAAAGAATATGTTTTGAAAGTGCGCAACTTAAGCTTTAAATTGAAAGAAAAAGGTTGACAATATCATCAAAATTATGACCTCTATGGCCGTTGAAGTCATGGTCTGCAAAAAGCAGCGTCAAAAACGGTAAACAAGATTGTAACCGAACGGAGCATCTGAAACCCAAAAAAAAAGGAGTCATTTTAATGGTCAAGGTACCATATAAGCTTCTATGGAACGGAATTGTCGTCCGTCTTTTGGTTTATTATTAACTTGCAAAAACAGTTGTCAAAATCAAAGAAATCTAAGTTTTTTGATTAAAAAATTCGCAACTCACCCAAATTTCGGTTTATCGAAAATCGGTTCCATATAGAAGCTTAGATGGTACTTTGACCATCAAAATGACTCCTTGTTCTTGGATTTCAGATATTCTGTTCGGTTGCAATCTTGTTTACCGTTTTCGACGCTGCTTTTTGCAGACCATGACTTCAACGGTCATAGAGGTCGTGGTTTTGATGACATTGTCAACCTTTTTTTTTAAATTGAAACTTAAGTTTCGCACTTTCAAAACACATTCCTTCTTTTCTGTTCCTTCTACAAGCCTCAACGGCACAATGCTTCGAAAAACATGCACGCTTTCTGGAGCTCCAGACTGGGAAACCCCCTTAAAATGGGCGCCAGGCAGTGTCGTGAATCCCCACGAATTATATGAATTATTATAGGCCAAGATCGTCTACCTATACAGGGTGTCCCAGAACTAAGTGCAATAAATGATAGGGGCAATAGAGGGGGTCGAGCTGAGTAAATTGACCTAAAGAACATGTGGTCTCCGAGTCCGCGTTCGCGAGATACGACCTGTTAAAAAATCGCGTTGGGCGCCGGCATGTAGGCAACCGTGGACACAGCAGGCAGCGTTTAGCAGTCTTTTTGATAAGCGCGATCTTTCTGATGCGAGTCATAACACTTTTGAATTAGAAAATTTCAAACAGAAACAGTTTCGACAGTGATTTTCCGCCAAACATAACAACATTACTTGTTTCCATACTAAAATTTGATATCTGGGCGTTTCTCTACAAACTGGGCGAAAAACTACCCAAAATTGTCCTCACTACTTTTTTCGCATTTTTTGAAAAAATAATCGAAATGAAATCAACTAAGAACAATATTACTTTTTATAGCAAATCAACATGTTACAGAACCAAGTTCTGAAATCAACATCTCATAAAATTAACTTATTGACAGTAAAATTGGGAAAAACTGACATATTTTAGGCAGGGGACTGTGCGACAGGGGACTGACGAATTTGGCAGAAATACAAAATCTTGCCGAAACTAAGAATATTCCATCAAATCAACTCGCAGTAATAGTAATACGATTTCTACCGTTAGATGTTATCCAGCTGGATAGGGTGAATAAAATGATTTATTTAAAGAAAAAACCTTGCCAGAGGACTGTTCTTTTTGAGGTTACAGCAGGTCATCATCACATTGAACGCGAAGAAATGATTAGATAAAATAGCGCGAAAGCGCTGTCCGGCATTTGATATGAACTTCTCAGCGGGAACATTCGATTTAACGCATAAATCATGGCGAGGGTACCACACACCATTAAAAATAATTTTTTTCTGTGCGACAGGGGACTGTTAGCAGAAATCAAGGGACAAACTTTAGCTCACAATTTCGGCGTAAAAATAGTAAATTGAAAAATTTTAACCATGCAAATTGCGAAATGCCTTTATTATGGACAACGATACTAGAATAGTATTGAAAAATATTATTACTTGTTCACTACAGGTCACAAAATAATTTCGATTTTGCATCTGTGACATCCCAGGGGACTGTTTTTTGGGGGTGTTGATGTGAAAATTTTGGTTTTTATGGATTTATTCTAATATTTTTAGACTATGGCTCTTTCAAACAACTTGTTACCATTAATTTTAGTAAAAAATAATATCTAATTCCAGTCATTTTATGGGTGAAATCTCCGTGGGACACGAAGTCGCCCAGTTTGTGGAGAAACGCCCATCTAAGGTATTCTTGTTTGAAATTTTCGAATTCAAAAGTGTTACGACTTGCATCAGAAAGATCGCGCTTATCAAAAAGACTGCTAACGCTGCCTGCTGTGTCCGCGGTTTCCTACATTTTGGCGCCCAACGCTTTTTTTTAACCGGTCGTATCTCGTGAACGCGGACTCGCAGACCACATGTTCTATGGGTCAATTTACTCAGCTCGGCCCCCTCTATTACCCCTATCATTTATTGCACTTAGTTCTAGGACACCCTGTATGTAAGGGTGTGAGATTCCTAGTAGTTACATGACTTTAGTAGTGGAAGCGTAGAGATTGGTTCAGCGAGAAAGGGGCGGGGGGGGGGGGGGGGGGGGGGGGGGGGGAGCGGATCGCTATGTTGGAAGCGATGGGAGAACCGCAGCAGTTATGGATAAGCAAAAAGGTAGCATTTAAAATATTAGGTAAGAATAGATCGACGCCCGATACGAATAACAGCACATTTCAGATTCCGGGTGAAAAAGAGCACGTTTCAAATTCCGGGTGGAAAAGAGCACGTTTCAGATTCCGAGTGAAAAAGAGCGTGTTTCAGATTCCGGATGGAAGAGAAAACGTTTCAGATTGAGAATGAAAAATAGCACGTTTCAGATTCACTCGAAAACTAGCACAATTCAGGCGAAGCGAATATTACTCATTAGTAAGTGTCAGGTAGGTTTATTATGAAATTGGAAATGCACAATTATGCATAAAAACTCGATTCAATTTTATCATTGAATGATTAATTCAATCTTATAATAAACCTACCTGACACTTGCTAATAAGTAATATTCGGTTCAACCTGAATTGTGCTAGTTTTCGAGTGAATCTGAAAAATGCTCTTTCTCACTCGGAATCTGAAACGTGCTCTTTTCCACCCGGAATCTGAAATGTGCTCTTTTCCACCCGGAATTTGAAACGTGCTCTTTTTCACCCGGAATCTGAAATGTGCTGTTATTCGTATCGGGCGTCGAGATGATGTAAGGTATACTCAGGGAATCAGTAGAGCGGGTAGGGATGGCTGTAAGGGGAGGTTGGAGGCCACTCGAGGGGGGTTTACACCATTCCCAATCAGTTCGGAACCAAAGTATGGTACAAACAAATATCAGAGATATAACCAGTCAATAAGATCATTCATATTATTTAGACCAACTAAGAAAACTCAGATCAGAATAATCGTCAAATAGGCAAAATGTTGATATACAGGGTGTTCCAGACCTCGCGACGAATATTTCACAGGGTAAATCTTGATCAAAAATGGGATCGAAATTTCCTCAGCCGATTTTTTTTTAAATGCATATCTTTTCTGTTATAATTAATTCAATTTCAGTCAATGACGCGCGGCTTACGAACGGCCGCGCGTCGGTGTGCTTACCGCTCGGTTGTGTGCACTTTTTTCGTGGCGACAATAGGGCGAGAGACGCGCACACAACCGAGCGGTGATTACACCGACAAACGGCCGTTTATAAGTCGCATGTCATTAGCTGAAATTAAAATAATTATAACGGAAAATCCATGCATCTCCGAAAAAATCGGCTAAGGAAATTTCGATCCCATTTTTGATCAAGATTTACCCTGTGAAATATTCGTCGCGAGGTCTGGAACACCCTGTATATAGTGCGAGGAAGGAGTTTTCTGACGAATTTTTTCAAACTTCGCTCAAATATATAGATCATATTGAAACTGACAGCTTTTCCTCATGAGCCAAAAACAGTTGACGTCTGTGAAAAAAGATATTCCACTGCGAAATTGCCGAAACGCAATGTAAATTGTCGTGATTTCGAGATTTTTTTAGAATTCTCGAAAATTTTCTCGAGATGTCCTTTAAAAAATTTTCAATAACAGTTTAAACCGAAGTTTAAACAGTTATTGAGAATTGAAAAAAAAAAAAAATTTCAAATTTTTTTTCAAGAAATCGGGAAAAATCTCGAAATCACGAGAATTTACATTGCGTTGGGGTAGAAGTATCGTTTATGGCCACTATACGTTTTTTGGCCTCTTCAGGCTCAAATCAGTATAAAAAAAATTCCAAAAATACAGTTACATTATAAATTATATCTATATGATTGGAATGATTGGAAAATTCTATAAAAATAATAAAGTAATTTTGGAATGCGTTGCAAGTAAACTTAAATCAGAAGTGGCCAAAAACGGTACTTTTACCCTATATAGGGAGGCCGGAAAATTTTGCAGTAGAATATCTTTCTTCACAGACGTCAACTTTTTTTGGCTCATAAGGGAAAGTTTTCGGTTTCTATATGATCTATATTTGAGCGAAGTTTAAAAAAATTCCTAAGAAAACTCCTACCTCGCTCTATATACCTTAATTGGTACCGGTACCAGAACATGCTAGAATTACAGTGTGAGTTACGTAATCTATATCTTAGTTCATTCCTGGATACATGAGGTACAATATAAGATAGAGTCAAATAAAATAGGGCGTTTTTTCTCGCGTAATTAATATTCATGTTTTTCGAATATTTTTGGGTCGAGACTCGATAGCCGTCAGAACTTTAAATCTCTGTAGTCATGTACCACTTATTTTTACTTCGGGAGCTTATGAATCTGACCATGAAAATTCCAATTGAGTCTCAGGTACCCGGGACAAAAAGGAGTTCATAGAAAAAGCGAAGGACTTAGGAAATCCGGAGCTTGATTTACCTGCCTCCAAAATCTGGAAACAGCAATTTAACCGAGTGAAAGGATGATAAATGTATTGAGACATTCTTCATGGCACAAGTGCTATATTTTATTTAATATTTGTATATCAGGCGTCAAACTAAGATCTATGGTTAGTCGGAAAGTTTGCGCTGTGCGATTAAAACGCTGCTCCTTATATTCCGGAGTTTTGGGCGATCCAGTTACGGTAGCTTGCGACCTCAGTGTAAACACCGGGGAATCCAGCGCGTGCGCATCCGTTACCCCAGGACACAATACCAGCAAGAACTCCGCCGATTGCAAGGGGACCACCGGAGTCACCCTGGCAAGCGTCAAGACCTCCTTCGGGTACAGCGGCGCAGATCTGGCCAGAGGGAAGTCCTCCCCAGATGCTGTAGGCAGAGTTACAATCGGCCTTGGAGACGATGGGGACGGTGACAGTCTGGAGAACCGTGGGGGAGCTTCCTCCCTCTGTGAGAGCACCCCATCCAGTGATGACGGAGGGGGCACCGACGACGGATTCTTGTCCGGCGGCGTACAGTCCAATAGCGGCTTGAGTGCTGCCCAAGGTTAGGGCAGAGTTCAGACGGATGAGAGCAATGTCGCTAGTGGGGACTCCCCAGGCGTTGCTGCCATAGCTTGCGTGGCTGATGACGGAGGCGACAGAGGTGGTGGTTCCTCCGGTGTTGCTGAGGGTAGATCCAGTGCGGGTGGTGTACCAGCTGGTAGGGTAGATCATGCAGTGAGCAGCAGTCAGGACCCATTGAGAGGAGATAATGCTAGCACCGCAGATGTGGGATCCGAAGACTTGGAGGGATACCTGGTAGGGGACCTGGTCGATGGAAGTAGCGGCTCCTCCGACGATACGGCCGGTAGGACTCAACGAGTTGAGACGAGGGATGGGTTCCGCTATTGAGACAGAAATGTTCAAGTATTGATAAAATGGCATACGGTACATGGGCACGGCTTCTAGGAAATGGCTTTATATTGTTCATCGGGTACAAGAAATTTTCGCCAAACAACGAGAACAAAGATGCAGGACTTTCCGAGTCTGGAGACTCTTGGTTTCGACTTGGACATTTCCGCAAGACATACAGAAGCGAAAGTAGGTACTTACCAATAGCGGCAGCCACGAGGGCGAACAAAATCACGAATTTCATCATCTTCAGACTTGAGTTGCTTGCTCGGTGGATCAGAAGACTGAATTAAGCATAGCGGTGGTTGTTCCTAATATACTGTTCTGGCCTCAAGTTTATCGCGATTTACGAAAGTCAAGTATGCGATTGAACGCGATAGCTTACCCTATCAATTCACCTTGATCGTATCGAAAACATTGTAGATATTTGGGAATAACTGTTACTCAGGTGGGGGGGTCGGGTGGGACGAGGTTGTGTTTTACTGTGAAGAGTGTAGCAATGGGTTTTCCTCACTCCAATCAAATTTCTAGAAGCCATCAATCTGATAACTGGGGACGAGTCTTTTGGCGCTGATAATATTTGATATTGCAATTAGGTGAATGGTAAGGGAACAGATTTCGGAATATAGAACGAGGAGGTGGTTCTGCAGTAACGAGCTCAGAAGCTATTGCAGTCTGGGTCATAACTGCTGTGAAGCAGGTCCCGACTGTACGTTCTGTACGGACAAGGTTCAGTTCCAAGTGACTTTTGTGCACTCATGTAGTTCTTGTGTAACCAAAAATTAAATTCTATTTCGTTTTCTTTTTTCTTTTGGCCTCATTTCGGTTTCACTTCGGTTTTTTCCTATTCTTTCGGCTGTTTTGGTATTTTTTCATTATTCTCGGCTCGAAGTGCCTATTACCGTATATGTTTTCTGAAAAATATTGCATAGAATAAAATGATTCACATTACCTGAATCTATTTCATAACGAATTCAGAAAGTAAAAGAAAAAATTGCATGTCGTTCTTTTCTTTAACCATTGAATTTTCATCCTTCGAGTGATTATTTCATTATTTACAAATGATTTATAATGCTGTGTAATCAAGTCAAAAACTTTTCTAAATTTTCTACACATTTGATGTAACACTATTGACACTCGACTGATTCAGTTTTTCCAAGAATATTGTACCACGTTAAAATTTTACTTCAATTTTTCAACGAACGTGGAATAGTCTGCAGCAATCTCGCGTTTTTTTCCTTTTTTTGTTCGGAAAATTGTACTCATTTTTTGAACGATGTATGTACTAGATTTATGCCTGTAAAATATTTGAGAACACATGTTCCTTCGTCTTCAATCCGCTTCCAAACTATTTATCTGAAAGTACATTCACTAGATCAGAAACAGCCAGTTTTGTTAAATTTTTGAAAATTGCGTTTTGTCAGGTATGAAAAACGCAATTTTCAAAAAATTAACAAAATTTGTAAAAAGTACATACGTATTTAGAAAAATTGACAAATCATTTTCACCTGAAAAAAAAGTTGGATCATCGGCTAATTTCTTGAACAGTTTTTTTTTCCATCAATTTGTTGATAACTTTTTTGAATTATTATTATGTAAAATCAATCTGCCGCGGATCTTCTACATGAGCAATTCCACGTCAGACCGGACAGCTTTCTGACCTCGATGTTACCGATTTCGCTATCATTTTTTTTACGGGTTCTATGGAAAAAATAAATTCATCAAACAATTTTTTTTTTTTTTTTTGGCCCCTATTTTCAAAGTTACTCGGGGGTTAAATTCACGAACAAGAGCCAAAAATCGAAAACATACTCTTCTTCAAACGGTCATATCTTTGATTGTATTTATCCTAGAGACTTCATCCAAGAACCATTTCAAAGCTATTGAATGACACTATTATAATATATTTATTTAATTTCGCGGTAACAAACAATTCTATTTGTTATAAACAAATATATTATTCAAACGTGATTTTCAACGCAAATACCAAGCGATAAAATTATCAAAAAAATATGAGCGTATTCGTTGATCAATTCTCTACAAAATCGTTAAGTCAATTTCATGGCGAAACGATGGAAACCATGTGAAAACGATTTATTTATAAGCGACGGCGCGCGCTGCCGCTGAAAGATCCGGCTCGGGTGCGGTTTTTCGGTGGCAGCGCGCGCCGTCGCTTATAAATAAATCGTTTTAACATGGTTCCCATCGTTTCTCCTTAAAATTGACTCAACGATTTCGTAGAGAATTGATCAAGGAATACGCTCATATTTTCTGATGATTTTATCGCTTGGTATTTACGTTGAAAATCACGTTTGAATAATATATTTGTTTATAACAAATAGAATTGTTTGTTACCGCGAAATTAAATAAATATATTATAATAGTGTCATTCAATAGCTTTGAAATGGTTCTTGGATGAAGTCTCTAGGATGAATACAATCAAAGATATGACCGTTTGAAGAGGAGTATGTTTTCGATTTTTGGCTCTTTTTCGTGAATTTCACCCCCGTGTAACTTTGAAAATAGGGGCCAAAAAAAAAAAAAAAAAATTGTTTAATGAATTTATTTGTTCCATAGAACCCGTAAAAAAAAAAAAATGATAACGAAATCGGTAACATCGAGGTCATTTTTTGATTTATTTTGTCCGGTCTGACGTGGAATGGCTCACATGCTTGATTTTTTTCAGATTGTTTTCCCATCGAGAAGTATTCAAAATCTTCTCTAAATCCCTTAACGTATTTTCACTTCTCTGGCAGTAGTTTCGTCGATTGTTCGAATTCATTATAGAATATAAGGCCGCGAATTATCCCTAGCATCCCGGGCCGGAAGAAAATGCTGAGAAATCTTTCGAACTTTCGGATCTAGAATCGTCCCTTAAAATAACCCATTTCAGGTCTTTACGCGCTGTCACCTTCAGTTCAACGGCTGTCCACGTTCTGGCAAGATGCACAAGAGAGAACAGGCAAAGCTCTGGCTGAACAATAAACGAAATATTCAAACTATGGGGATAACAGCTTGATTTGATATGCCTCACGTCGAGAATCAGATTTAATGTTTTCATCCCACTACAGGATTAGATCCTCACTTGGGGTCTGCCGATGCAATAGCACTCAAATGTCGTGATTTTCCTTTGAATGAAATAAGAGTTCGCTGGAGATGGTGAAGAGTCAAAGGAACCAGAACTCGATTCAACACGGTCCCAGACTTCAGTGCATCGATTTTGCCATCACGTTAATAGCTGATCTTTCCTTTGGATGGCTAATTATTCAGAAGTGAGGCGATGACGCGTATCTCTTTCATCGAACCAAGGCAGCGGATTTATTGCGTTCTAATCCGTACTGAAATTTCATTCGAAGCGATTCTCATCCGTAATAATAGGCGAGTGGGAAAAATAAAGTTCGGCGAGACGCGAATTCAGTCGTACTTTGGAGGAGATAGCAAAAGTTAGGGACTGATAAGTTCGATCAAATTTCCAGGTACCGTACCACTTCGATATAAGAGTCCTCGTTGTAAGAGAATTTCCCCTTCGTTCCGCTTGAGCAAACTTCATAGGTTCCCCCACTCTACCTGTATACGTAAGGTACTCCCAGTGGTGATGCTCACTGACACACTGACACATGTGCGACTTCCCAGTAGTGGGGGAACGCATCAGCGACGGATTTCTTGGAATCCTATTCCCCCAACCGCCTTAACAGTCTCCTATAACGAGGTAGTACTGTACTAGAATTAGTACAGTATCTACAGATATGGCACTTCGTGTTGACATCCTTTGATATTGAATTAGATCGATGGCAGTAAGTAGGGGAGACAGGGGCTAGAATTAACAGGGGTAAGTTTTAACATCGCGTTTATCTCCTTAAGTACGAAAGATAAATGAATGGTTCCAACGCGAGAATGACTGTTAGGCTCCAACAGTCATTCTCGCATTGGAATCATTCATTTATCTTTCGTACTCAAGGAGATAAACGCGATGGTACAACCGTCCCCCTGTTAATTCTAGCCCCTGTCTCCCCTACAGATAACAGAATTTAGAGCCGAGAGTGTGTTTCATTGGTAAAAGAAATCCAAAACCTAACATACCACCATACTCAGGGGAACAAATAGGGGCTCGCAGCAGAAGCTAAAGACTCTGAGAAAACAGATTCTCGTTCAAAATCTGCAGTCATTAGGAATTGGAATACATGAACTGACGAAGGCGGTATTTATATTTATGCTTTATAGGTGATAAATTGTAATGGGGAGCACGGAATTTGATCACTCATTCATGGAAAGTCACCAGACTTCCATCCTGAGGACGGGAGCAGATATTTAGCAGTGTCAGTGTTGCCAACCTATCAAACGACTATTTCTTTATTGTGTAGTGACTCTATCGTTCGAAACCTATTAATTCATACCATATGTGAATTTATCGGACCAGTCGAACCAAATTTTTAAGTCTTCTAACTGAAGCTCACCTCTATATAGAGCGTGCAATCTCCAGATAGACCGAAAAAAACGGAAGTGCATCATAATTATTTTTTCAAGTAAAAATTCCTTCAGCCCGGGTTTGAACCGGGACCTCCGCATTTGTACTGCGACGCCTTGTCCAATTAGACCACTGAAGGACTGAAGGAATCTTTACTTGAATTTCATGTTATTGTCAAAATTTGGTTCGACTGGTCCGATAAATTCACATATGGTATGGACTATTTCTTTAGATGGCGTCACAATAATTCTTTAGATTTCTTATTTAGATGGCACCACAATAATTCTTTAGATTTCTTAGATAGCACCACAATAATTCTTTAGATTTCTCATTCAGAAATCATAATGTTTCCAAAATCGGATAGAATTATAGAAATTATATACAATAATTGCGTAAAACTTCAATTGTCTCTTTACGCAAAAATGTGCATCTATAATATCAGTTGAATGTATACAAACCTCCAAAACGGTCTTTGTTCTACGTATTTTTCCTGCCGTCACAGTAATACCGTTCGCAAATCGCAGACGCAATCTGATTGGTGCATATTTTCTCAGGAAACTCACAATTGGTTGATTTTTAGTCTGTTGTTCCGAATTCATGGACCATTTTTAGAGCTTTCGCAAAAAGTCTTTCGATATAGTCATAAATATTTATATTTTCTTGAGATTCCGTTCCAAACGACAATATTTCTTAATAAGACAACAACTTTTCTTTTTTCTTTAAACGGACTCATATTTCTTTAGATCTAAAGAAATTTCTTTAGGGTTGGCAACGCTGAGCAGTGGACACAGGACATTCTCAGGGCCGGTTTAACCACTAGGCCCGCTAGGCATAGGCCTAGGGCGCCATAGCAGAAGGGGGCGCCGCGCATTGGCGAGATTCGCAAGTTCTTGAACAATGACCGAAAATTCTGTGTTTAATTCTGAATATTTTTGCGTGAGACCCACGATGACGGACGAAAAAAAGTTGTTTTGATCCTGCGTAGCAACGAACGGGCCAAGTTTTGCACAAAAATCTCTCGCGCTGCGCGTTCGTGATTTTTAATCTGCAAAACTTAGCCAGCCCTCTCGATGCCAGGCAACAAAACAATCGGCAAATATCCGATAATTTTGAAGGTCTTGTGGTATTACTACAGACAATATTTGAGAATTGGTCTTGAGAGTTCAACACTATATCGGCATTAATTTGAAGCAGTGGAACCTATTTTTATACCATAGGAACAAAGAATGATAATAATTCCCGCGGCGGGGGGCTGGAAAAATACTTTTTTTCGTCCGTCATCGTGGGTCTCACGCGAAAACATTCAGAATAGAACACAGAATTTTTGGTAATTTTTAAAGAATTTTCGAACCGTTGGAACATGGTGTTTCGTTTGTTCAAAATGTTAAAAGTGCTAAAAAAAAATAAGGAATAATGATCCTATCATGGGAGGGGTGTCAAAATGATCGAAATAAAAGAGAAGATTTTTGAGAATTTTTCGAGATTTTAAAAAATTGTCAATTTCAAAATGGGTTTGAATAATCATGGAAACTTAACGGTTGGAGGGAAAAATCTGAAAAAATTCAGCAGTGCTTTTTCGAGATTGTAGAATCGTATAAAAAATCCTGAAGCGAATTCCAAATGGTGAGGGAAAAACATTGGTCGAGTTCACGTGGAATTCCCCATACATAATATACTATATGCATCTCTCCTCTATATGAATATATTGTATGTTTTACATTATAGTATATGTTGTGGTACATTATTTTTGAAATATAAAAATTATTAATTTAGTCTTATGCTTTTCCGATTATTTTATTGAGGGAGGGAGGGGGGGGGGGGGGGGGGGGGGGGGGGGCTAATTTCGTCAGGCCTAGGGCGCCAATTTTCGTAAGCCGGCCCTGGACATTCTTGCAGTGGACACAGTCCATGTAACCCCCTGAAGGAAGGGGGGGAAGTGGGTAGGCGGGTGGCCCACCCTCCCTCCAACCCCTCTCCTACCGCCAATAATAACAGTTGATCACCAGGGCCCGGATTTCGGTGCTCTAAAAACAATATGACAGTCTAGCTAGCAGCGAGTGAATTGCTGAGAAGGCGTAGACTGCGTCACTTATATATTATATATATATATATAATATATATAGGTGATTTATAATATATGTATATCGCGTTACTAATGCCATAAGGTCGTAAGCGACATTATACGACCTTTTGGTCTTCTTAAAACCAAAAGGTCGTATGATTTTTTTGTTATGCCATTCGCCTAAAAATTCACAAATATGAATAAATCCATAAAAATTTTGAAAATCGAAAATTTTGGTCGATATGATCCTCTGGCTTTAGTTTTGAGAGAAAATCGGAAAAGATAAAGCCAGAAGGTCGTATCGAGCAAAATGTGAGAAATAACATTATCCACGAAAAAAATATAAATTGGAAGTGATACTAGATAAAATAGAGCGTAAAACATGAATCTTGGTCGATACGACCTTGGCTTTAGTTTAACGAAAAAATCACGAAAACTAAAGCCAGAAGGTTGTATCGACCAAAATTTTAATTTTTCCTGTTTTCTCGCTTACGATCACTTCTAACTGGTTATTTTTCGTAGAAAATGTGATTCCGAAGATTCTCAAAAATTAAAATGAAAATTAAATAGAAATAGAAATTTTTATTTTTCAATCAAAAGAATTGCAAAATTTTTTTTTATTCTGAAGAAGTGTTTATTTCATCAGATTTTTCTTTCACCGCCACTAATTCGTTTCTGTTCGTGAATAACGTAATTTTTGAAATTTTGTCGATACAACTTTCTGGCTTTATTTTTTTTTTTTTTTCTTGTTATTATTATTATTTTTATTTATTTACTTTTATTTTTTTTTATTTTTATTTTTTCGTTTTTATTCTTCATTTTTATTTCAGAAATTATATTAAAATAAATAATATTAAAATTTCAGAAATTACGTTATTCACGAACAGAAACGAATTAGTGCAGTGAAAAAAAAATCTGATGAAATAAACACTTTTTCAAAATGACAAAACAAAATTTACAATTTTTTTTATTAAAGAATAAAAATAATTTCTATTCTATTTTAATTTTTGAGAATCTTCGGAATTACATTTTCTACGGAAAATAACCAATGATGATCGTAACCGAGAGAACAGGAAAAACTAAAATTACGGTCGATACGATCTTCTGGCTATATCTTTCCTGATTTTCTCTCAAAAATAAAGCCAGAAGGTCGTATCCGCCAAAAATTTTTTTTTTTTTTTTTTTTTTTTGAGAATTTCAATGGAAATACGCGTTTTCGTCAATTTCCAGACGATTCAAAAAAAAAAAAAAAAATTGCGGATATGACCTTCTGGCTTTAGTTGGCGTGATTTTTTCGTAAAACTAAAGCCTCCACCAAAATTCATGTTTATGCTCTATTTTATCTACTATCACTTCCAATTTATGTTGTTCTCGTGGATAATGTTATTGCTCACATTTTGGTCGATACGATCTGGCTTTATCTTCCCCGATTTTCTCTCAAAACTAAGGCCAGAAGGTCGTATCGAAATAAATTTTTCGATATTCAACATTTTGATGGATTTATTCATATTTGTGCATTTTTAGGCGAATGGCATGAAAAAAAAAATTATACGGCCTTCTGGTTTTAAGAAGACCAAAAGGTCGTACATTGTCGCTTACGATCTTATGGCATTAGTAACGCGATGTATATATATATTATAGAATCACTTATATATAATATAAGTGACAGTATATGCCTTCTCAGCAATCCACTCGCTGCTAGCTAGACTGTCATATTGTTTTTAGAGCACCGAGATCCGGGCCCTGTTCATCACCATTGCTATTAACTTCAGTCAACAACTTACTAAATGGAGTCTTGAATTCACTAGAGTGACGCTCGGTCATAGCGTCCGCTCGTGCTCAGCGGAGTTCGGTTATTTTCGTGTATTTTGAATGTGTTTCGGTTTCCCCGCGTGGCTTGGGGGTTTGTGACTCGCAACGTCACAAAATGCTTTATTCATCAGTTCATTCGAATAGGTATAAGGTGTAAATCTGAGACCCACGAGTGGTCGAAGAGTTTCAATGTCGTGCGGTTGAAACGCACCACCTTATACTCCGGAGTGTATGCGAATCCAGTGACGATAGGAAGCCACCTCAGTGTAGATACTAGGGGAACCAGGACGTGCGCATCCATTACCCCAGGATACAATACCGGCAACAACTCCATTGATGGCAACGGGACCTCCAGAGTCACCGTGACAACTGCTCAGACCACCTTCGGGGACACTAGCGCAGAACTGTCTAGCTTTAATCCCTCCTCACGCGGGCGGCGTAGCTCACATCGCAAGCGGCGAACGACATGACAGGAAGGGCGACAGACTGGAGAACGTCGGGGTAGCTTCGTCCCTCTAGACTATTATCCCATCCTGTGATAGTGGCGTCGACATCAGCGAAGAGTTCTTGTCCGGACAAGAACAGAGTAGCGGAAGCTTGAGTGGAGTCGAAGGTCAGGGGATATTTCAGCCGAAGGAGAACGATGTCCTCGTGGGGGAATTCAATGCCGATGCGGCAATATTTCTCATGGATGGTGTTAGTGATATTGGTGACAGTACCTCCTTTGCTGTCGCAGGTGGATCCAAAGCGCACTGAGTAATGGCTGATGTGGTAGGACATGCAGTGAGCAGCGGTCAGGATTCAGTTGGCGGAGATAATGCTACCACCGCAAATGTGAAATGAGAAGATCTGGAGGGCTACCTGGTGGGGTAACTGCTCGATGGTGGTTCCGACTTCCCCAACAATGCGGCTGCTAGGTGTCAGTACTACTTCAAGTCGAGGAATGGGATCCGCTGAAGAGACAGAAACATTAAGGTGTTCATAAAACGGTATACGGTTTGTGGTAAGAGGAATTTGCACGATTTGTGCTTTGCGCATTCCTATAAAAATTTCATTCTACAAATTTCATCAAGTATAAAATGTTTCATGATGTAGCGGACATTTGGAGATAGTACTTCGCTAGGTCTGAAGAGTATGAATTCGGACGAGGAATCATTCGCAAAACTAAGCAAAGTGCATTTTATTGTTCAAACCGGAGCACAATTCGTTTCCAAAGTCAAAAATGTTAGATGTATGGAATAGAACCAACAGCCTCAGCCACGAGGGCGAACAGAATACCGAACTTCATCATTTTCAGGTCTATTAGTTGCTTGCTCAGTGGATCAGATGACTGACTTAGCCTGAATTAGCACTGGCCTTTTTCTATTATACCTTCAGGTCTAGTTCATCGCGAATAACGGCAGATACATTTGTGATTCAACCGTTGATTTATCGTGATATCTGCCCTGTCTCTATCTCACTCTGAAAATGATGAAGCGTTGAATATATACACGATAAAAATTCCTGAGCCTTATTTTCATCGAAAATATTTTTTTTCTTGCTTAAATGCTTCAAAATTGTATAAAAAGATAATATTCCCAGGCAGCAATTTCGGAAGTTATGTAACGAGGATGTAACGGCCATATAGAAATGTTCGCCATATTCGGAGATCAGCTACATATCTGGTACTTTGACGTCTCAGTGACGTCCCTGCGATGTCAAAGTACCAGATATGTAGCTGATCTCCGAATATGGCGGTCATTTCTATATGGCCGTTACATCCTCGTTACATAACTTCCGAAATTGCTGCCTGGGTTACAATGAAGCTTCACTTACAATTCAGACGTTTTGACATAGATCGATTTTCAAGAGTTTTTTCCCCACGATAAGTGGACTCTTTCAACTTCTCTTTTCGCTTGTCAATTTTCTCACCGCGGACTACAAACCCTATTTTCGGCACAGAATCTTCAGTTCGCTCGGTATAGGCACTGTTGTCGTGCTGCCCTTCACTTATCGGTACCCTTTACTTTCATTCCAAGATTCAATGGAATAACGAGTCTGCTTCTTCCAATTTGGTAGATGACAGGGTGCTGATATCATAATCTAGATTGACGAAGTGGCTTTATCTTTGAAAAAACCCAAAGTTGGCTGACCCTGAGTCACAGACAAATTATTGAGTTCATTCATGTATCCATAACTCTGTTTGGCAAAGCACTCTATCTTGCAGTAATGCAGATCCCAGTTGAGCGGTTCATCCGAAGACGGTCCAGCCTTACATGCACTGAAAACATGCATTCAAAACTCTCTGGCGCAGCCAGCAGTATCGCGGCGCGGCTATTATATGCAAGTTTGAGAGTAGTAGCTGGCGCTGGGAGAGTATAGCTAGCGCGCTGAGGTGATTTGACTACAGCGCCGGGAGTTGAGTGTAGCGACTAAACTCGATTCGAGTATAGTAGCTGTACTCGCGAGCGCGCTAGCTGCGCTGGCCTTAGAGCGGCTCTACCACTCTTGACCATATTGCTGACTGCACCAGAGAATTTTCAGTGTAGCTATTGTGTACTCATGTAGTTCTCGTGAATTGAGCAATAATCGATTTCATTTCGGTTATTCATGTTGATTCTAATAATTAGACAACATTTTTATTAGTTAGCGCTGAATTGACTACATTTATCTTTATTTCCAAACTTATCAGACAAGATGTGATTGCCATGCATGTGGCGAATTTATATTTGATATTTTATCTCGATCAGACGAGGCTGAAGCTAGCAGCCAGAGTTAGCAGCCGAACGCTGCTACGCATAGGCATCAATGTTGAAGGTTGGAAAGAATGTTCATGTGTTTGTTTATCGATGTAAGCATGTGTTGTATCGGTATTACGGATACGGGAACGTATGCGTCGATTGTATTCCAGCCTTAACTCTGGTTGCTAGCTTCAGCCTCGTGAACGCATTTCGTTTCAGATAATAAATCAATACAGATATTCTTAATATTCTTTCATTGGCCCTATGGAGTCTATATGTTAGGAGAACGAACTCCGTATCACGGAAGTGGTCCGAGTTGCTGCGCTCGGCACAGTTTACATATATATATATTGTATACGATATCATACGACGCGCCTCTACCGGTGGCGACAAACACTAAAATTGGATTTCATTTTTTTCAAATTTTTATGTCATTCTGCATTTTAAGCTCACCTGTGGCACTTTGAATAAACTTTTATCCCGCAAACCTTTCTGCTTATTTTCGTTTCGAGATAATCTTATTTTAAGATTACAGCGAGGAATCGCACAGCTCATTGTTCAAATATCAAAGGTCCTTCACACTATGTGTAATATTTAAATAACTTCAATGTGTGATATTTAAATAAACTCCTTAAGGACGTTGTCTCGTGGTGCGAGGTATTAGATCGAGGGACGAATTTGAAATATTCTAGAAATCAAGATTCGCGGCAGCGAATCGCCGCCAAGTACCCGTAGGCCGGCGCGCCAGCCCCGAATCGTTATCCCGAGCAAGCTTTTGTTCTTGTAAAAAAACTGTCATATCTTCCGAACCGCTGATTATTTTTTAACAAAATTTGTAGAGCCGTAAGACCCACTCCACCTAACATTCCTCCAAAAAGTTGAACGAAATTGACCTGGTAGTTCCTGAGATATTGACTGTCAAAGTTGATCGAAAAACACAATCTCCTGGTTCTTCTTCGTCGCAGAACGTTCTTCTTGGGATTCTTGGGACCCCGATATCTGTCGAACCGTTGCACTTATGAACTTGCAATTTGGAGGGGGTGTTCTTAACACCAAAATCTCGCCCCCTATTGTTTTTTAGCGACATTCGATCACGCATGCCGGAGTAATTAACAAAAAAATAATTATCTTATATATGCACGAAGATGTCGACACAGATACATATGTGTCTCGGGACCACGATATCTTCCGATAATTATCGAATCAAAATGATTAATATTATTAATAATATTATTATTAATATTATTATTAATATTATTATTAACATTATCATCATCATCATCATCATCATTATCTATCGTTATCATTATCATCATTATATTATCATTACCTTTTTTTTTTTTTTATTGTTAAATTCATCATAAAGTACATTGACACAGCATTGCAGATCTTACTAGTGTTTCCAGAATCTATTATTGCAAAACAGTCGTTGAAGACAGGTTTGGTGCATGAAAGTCTAAAGATATATGAGATACGTGAGCGCCTGTGAATCATGATGATTTCGCACATACGTGCACAGTGCGTAGTATGGTGTTTTTTTTTTTTTTTTCATGTTTCATTTCATGTACATTACCTGCTTCAAAGTTCGTTTTCACGAAGGGAAAGATTCTAGCAAAGGTTCGAATGTTCAGCTCGACTTCAAGTGGTTCATCATTAATTTTTTAAATATTTCATGTAATGAAACTCAAAGTTTTTTTTTTTTCTTCTTATTATTGATACGTAATTATTTAATTAGTACCGCAATTCCTATGGAAAATTGGAACATAAATATCCCGAGAAGACAAAGAAGCAAGGAAGCTTTATTACTCATAAGCGTTTTGAATCTGAATTTTTTTTGAGCTGTCAAACCGTCACCCGCTCATTCACGCATTCAACGAACGAACACTATAATCATATTTTTTCTAATAGCTTTGACGACTATCAGACACGAGAGCATAGTTGGCACGAATTGTTTCTCGTGAAATTGCGGTACTAGTTATGTTATTTAAAAAGAAGCGAAATAATTTTTAGGGTTCTAATATTGATCAAATATTTATGAAAGAAATCAATGAGAGACCACTTGCAGTTGAGCTCAAAATTTGCCAATTTTCGGGAATTTTTTTTCTTTTTGTGAAATGTCATTGAAGAGAAAAAACAATGAAAGAAAAAATCTAGCAGGTACGATACTTAAAAAACGAATGAGCGGGTCCGGTTCGGGTTGGGCGAAGCATCGGACACGATGCTATAGACTACAAGCCATAACTCCAACATCTTGTCAATAGTTCCACAGAAAGTACGATTTTGCTCGCATGATTTACGTAAATTCAAAGATATTGTTGCACTATATGCTTGATTTGAAAATTTTCAAATGTATATATACAAAAAGTAATGAAATACCCGGCAAAAACATTATAAATGTCGAAAGTTACCGCCAAGTACAAAAATGGTTTCACCAGCCAAAACTCAGAAGCATCATACTCTTTACCGGCGACAGATTACAAACGTCATTTCTTTACACAAAATAATACAAAAACCTTGTACGTGAAATCAGGCAACATTAAAGCCAAGCACTCCATTAAATAATTTTGATATTTCGAATTATATTTTCTGAATGCTAGTCAATGGAAATCAATGGAAAACCAATAGAAAATCATTCGTTACCTTCGACATAATAGAATATTGGCGACGGGAAATATTGCTTAAGGCAGTATCTCGTATGATAATACAAACTTGGCGGGCATAGATTGTTCTGAAAATCATCAATCACGGAAATGTGAGGTACGAACAACAATCAGGCTGGATTCCCATGGGGCCCGAATTCACGGAATCGGAACGGAATTCTAGTGACTTTTTCTATGTGTAGGTGTATACATACACGCAATACATAGAAAAAGTCACTAGAATTCCGTTCCGATTCCGTGAATTCGGGCCCCATGGGCATCCAGCCTAAGTGTGTCTTTGAATGTCGAATATACTTTAGTATATTCATTATTGTCTAACGAAAAAAACTGATGCGTTTCGATGTATATTTACTGTGAGTATAACAGAATATTCTGGTATCCCCAATAAATTTCCACATGGAAAGGAAGACGTTCAATAAGCATTACCCTAGTCAATAGTGTACCGATGATAGGTAGGTTCAGGATATGTACCGTGGCGTATCACGGCGTTATAACCTTAGGCGAACGTTGGTGAACGACAGATGCATAATGAAATCAAACCCGTTTTCAAAACTTGAATTTAAATTCAAATTTCCAAAACCGCCGTTTATGGACTTATTAGTTCTCGCTATGAACACGCTATAGGTATGTTTAACTCAACATTTATTTTAACGAATTATTCACTCGTTTCTAACATTCATTTCTGCACTACCTTTTTTCAAAAACACGCTCTTCATTAAGCTTTCCAAGCACTAGTGCATTGTAAAAATTTTCTCATTTCTGAATCTCAGAAAAAAAATAAAAAAACAATAGGATGGAGTACACAGGCACATAGAGGAACTTTATGACGAGTGTGAAAGTGCTGTATGATCCGCCGATGAGGTCCTTTCGCGTCCTTGTCATACAAATGACTATTATTTCTTAGTTTCATTTTACAATGATGGATATTATCAATGCAAACGATGTTCAAATAGTCTTTCATCAAGCTCTCAACAGTTTTGTGGGTGTGATCGTCGCAGAGTGACTGAAATAAATGAATAAAAAAAAAGAGTGCAATTGATAATTTTCAGAACAATCTATGCCCGCCAAGTTTGTATCATCATACGAGATACTGCCTTAAGCAATATTTCCTGTCGCCAATATGCTATTATGTCGAAGGTAACGAATGATTTTCTATTGGTTTTCCATTGATTTCCATTGACTAGCATTCAGAAAATATAATTCGAAATATCAAAATTATTTAATGGAGTGCTTGGCTTTAATGTTCACGTACAAGGTTTTTGTATTATTTTGTGTAAAGAAATGACGTTTGTAATCTGTCGCCGGTAAAGAGTATGATGCTTCTGAGTTTTGGCTGGTGAAACCATTTTTGTACTTGGTGGTAACTTTCGACATTTATAATGTTTTTGCCGGGTTTATGTAATCCTCTTTGATGCCACTGAATCCTAGGGCCTCTTATCGAACTATTTTGCGAGAAATTGAATAACGAAGATTGCTAATTCAACATAGGGTTATAGCCTATGTCATGCTGAATTAGCCTTTCAAACACATGATTCACACACTTAACGATTAGATCTCTCCTATGATAAAGTTGCTGCTAGTGCATAAGTTTTCAAACATTCTAACGAGCCCAGAAAAACATGGGGTTATCGGATATTTGGCAAAGATATTTCAAGAAATTCAAACAAACTATAGCGAAAACCGAGTAATTTTAAATCACAGCTGTGATGGGTCGTTGATTCCGAAATCAAAACGTACATAAAACGATTATTCAAAATATATGGTCAAATTATTAAATTTAACTATTTAATTATTTAATTTAATTATTTGATTATTTTCACATTGCAGGAAGTATTTATATTTATTAATTTTAACTCGTTCGTGATTAGGCGTTCATTTGACTTAATGTGTGATATTTTGCCGAGCGCCACTAGAGGCGCGTCGAATGATATCGTATACATTTTGCTATAGTCATACGACAGTTACTATAGCTCGATTAGCGCAGTAAACGGGGACGTTTTTCTGGGGAGGGGAGGACTCAGTTCGTTCTCCTAACATATAGACTCCATAATTGGCCCCTAACCCGATTCTACGTAACGTATTTTCAAAATTGTTTCTAGATTGCCAGGCTGCATGAAAATGTAGAAAAATATATATAAATGTAAAAAAATGTAGGTACAGTAAAACTTCTCTTATAGTCCCCTCTCTTATAATCCAACCTCTCGTACAGTCCAAATTCAACCTCTGGCATAGTCCAGAAGTTCCGCCTATCTTCTACTAATACACTCGAACACAACCGTATGTTCGTGTGAGCCCATGCTTGCACCGTTACTGAACCGAACATAACCTCTCGTCACTCGCGTTAGCGCTGGAATATTCTTCACGCGGAACTCGGTAAAATCAGATTTCAGATTGGCCATTTTTTTTTTGATTTTTAATTCAACCAAATACGTATGTGAAAAAATATGCATGTGTCTTATCTACCGATGAAGACAACAATTAGTCTACAATAACTACAGATCCAATAAATATGTAATTTTTAGATTATCAACACAGTTTATACAATAACCTTAACCATAGGTTCCAAAAAAAAATAAACAAACAAGCAATGACCGCTATGATAAATGCAAAATATCTCAATTGTGAAGCAATGAAGTATTAAGAAAATTCATATTCAGACCGTATTATAGTGATATCTCGACTCTTTCGGCTAAGCAAAAAAAAAAAAAAAAAAACTGAGATATCAAACTATTAAATTGAGTTAATGAAGTTGGTATAATTCACAATTTAGTTCACCTTGAAAAAGGTACGAAATCTTTAGTGGGCCCCCTTCCCACACATCACGCCCCTGAGTAAAGTCTGCTGATTGGTTGATAAGCGGTGCACCCTCACGGACTATAAGAGAGGTTCTGAATCCAAGCTTTGGACTATAAGAGAGGTTTTATTGTATATATGTTTGGGTCGAAATGCAAGACCCGTCAGAACTTTAAACCTCTGTAGTCATCTTCCACGTATTTTTACTTTAAAAACTTACAAATTTGACCATGGAAATCTCAGTTGAGTCTCGGATACGTTAGGGACCAAAAGAAGTTCAGAGCAAAAGCAAAGGACTTGGGAAATCCAGAGCTTGATTTACCTGGCTCCAAAATCTGGAAACAGCAATTTAACCGAGTGAAAGGATGATAAATGTATTGACACATTCTTCATGGCACAAGTGCTATATTTTATTTAATATTTGTATATCAGGCGTCAAACTAAGATCTATGGTTAGTCGGAAAGTTTGCGCTGTGCGATTAAAACGCTGCTCCTTATATTCCGGAGTTCTGGGCGATCCAGTTACGGTAGGTTGCGACCTCAGTGTAAACACCGGGGAATCCAGCGCGTGCGCATCCGTTACCCCAGGACACAATACCAGCAAGAACTCCGCCGATTGCAAGGGGACCACCGGAGTCACCCTGGCAAGCGTCAAGACCTCCTTCGGGTACAGCGGCGCAGATCTGGCCAGAGGGAAGTCCTCCCCAGATGCTGTAGGCAGAGTTACAATCAGCCTTGGAGACGATGGGGACGGTGACAGTCTGGAGAACCGTGGGGGAGCTTCCTCCCTCTGTGAGAGCACCCCATCCAGTGATGACGGAGGGGGCACCGACGACGGATTCTTGTCCGGCGGCGTACAGTCCAATAGCGGCTTGAGTGCTGCCCAAGGTTAGGGCAGAGTTCAGACGGATGAGAGCAATGTCGCTAGTGGGGACTCCCCAGGCGTTGCTGCCATAGCTTGCATGGCTGATGACGGAGGCGACAGAGGTGGTGGTTCCTCCGGTGTTGCTGAGGGTAGATCCAGTGCGGGTGGTGTACCAGCTGGTAGGGTAGATCATGCAGTGAGCAGCCGTCAGGACCCACTGAGAGGAAATAATGCTAGCACCGCAGATGTGGGATCCGAAGACTTGGAGGGATACCTGGTAGGGGACCTGGTCGATGGAAGTAGCGGCTCCTCCGACGATACGGCCGGTAGGACTCAACGAGTTGAGACGAGGGATGGGTTCCGCTATTGAGACAGAAATGTTCAAGTATTGATAAAATGGCATACGGTACATGGGCACGGCTTCTAGGAAATGGCTTTATATTGTTCATCGGGTACAAGAAATTTTCGCCAAACAGCGAGAACAAAGATGCAGGACTTTCCGAGTCTGGAGACTCTTGGTTTCGACTTGGAAATTTCCGCAAGACATACAGAAGCGAAAGTAGGTACTTACCAATAGCGGCAGCCACGAGGGCGAACAAAATCACGAATTTCATCATCTTCAGACTTGAGTTGCTTGCTCGGTGGATCAGAAGACTGACTTAAGCATAGCGGTGGTTGTTCCTAATATACTGTTCTGGCCTCAAGTTTATCGCGATTTACGAAAGTCAAGTATGCGATTGAACGCGATAGCTTACCCTATCAATTCACCTTGATCGTATCGAAAACATTGTAGATATTTGGGAATAACTGTTACTCAGGTGGGGGGGGGGGGGTCGGGTGGGACGAGGTTGTGTTTTACTGTGAAGAGTGTAGCAATGGGTTTTCCTCACTCCAATCAAATTTCTAGAAGCCATCAATCTGATAACTGGGGACGAGTCTTTTGGCGCTGATAATATTTGATATTGCAATTAGGTGAATGGTAAGGGAACAGATTTCGGAATATAGAACGAGGAAGTGGTTCTGCAGTAACGAGCTCAGAAGCTATTGCAGTCTGGGTCATAACTGCTGTGAAGCAGGTCCCGACTGTACGTTCTGTACGGACAAGGTTCAGTTCCAAGTGACTTTTGTGCACTCATGTAGTTCTTGTGTAACCAAAAATTAAATTCTATTTCGTTTTCTTTTTTTTTTGGACTCATTTCGGTTTCACCTCGGTTTTTTCTTGTTCTTTCGGCTGGTTAGGTATTTTTTCATTATTTTATACTCGAGGTGCCTATCACCGTATATGTTTTCTGCAAAATATTGCATAGAATAAAATGATAGACATCACCTGAATCTATTGGATAACGAATTCAGAAAGTGAAAGAAAAAATTGCACGTCATTCTTTTTTTTAACCATTAAATTTTCATCCTTCGAGTGATTATTTCATTATTTACAAATGATTTAATAATGCTGTCTAATCAAGTCAAAAACTTTTCTAAATTTTCTACACATTTTACAATTTTTAGAGGATATCCTTACGGATGGATGGAACACTATTGACACTCGACTGATTCAGTTTCTCCAAGAATATTATACCACGTTGAAATTTTCCTTCAATTTTCAACGATCGTATAATAAGTTTTCAGCGATCTCGCGTTTTGGTGTTTTTTTCGGAAAATCGTACTCATTTTTTTTAACCATTTCCTAGATTTTCGTCTGTATTTTGGTTTTTGTACTTCAGAAACAGATGTTCTTTCTTCTTCAATCCGCTTTCATACTATTTATCTGAAAGTACATTCACTAGATCAGAAACAGCCAGACGCAGAATACTTGCTCCATTTTGTTCAATCGTCAGACTCGATGATATTCAAATTGTCAGTACTCGGTGCAAAGTGTCCTGGTGTTACTTAACGTATTTTCACTTCTCTGGCAGTAGTTTCTTCGATTGTTCGATTTTATTACAGAACAAGGCCTCGAATTATCCCTAACATCCGGGGCCGGACGAAATTGCTGAGAAATCTTTCGAACCTTCGCATCTAGAATCGTCCCTTAAAATAGCCCATTTCAGGTCTTTATGCGTTGTCACCTTTAGTTCAAAGGCTTGTCTACGTTCTGGCAAGATGCACAAGAGTGAACAGGCGGTAAAGCTCTGGCTGAACTATAAACGGAATATTCAGACCAGGGGAATGACAGTTTGATTCGATGAGCCTCACGTCCGGAATCAGATTCAACGTTTCCATTCCACTACAGGATCAGATCCTCACTTGGGGTCTGCCAATGCAATAGTACTCAAATGTCGAGATTTTTCTTTGAATTAAATCAGAGTACGCTGGAGATGCTGAAGAGTCAAAGGAGCCAGAGCTCGATTCAACACGGTCCCAGACTTCAGTGCATCGATTTTGCTATCACGTTAATAGCAAATCTTTCCTTTGTATAGATGATTATTCAGACGTGAGGTGATGACGCGTATCTCTTTCATCGAATCAAGGCAGCGAATTTATCGCGTTTCAATCCGTACTCGAATTTCATTGGATGCGATTCTTATCCCTAATAATAGGCGAGTGGGAAAATCGAGTGGAGCGAGACGCAAATTCAGTCGTACTTCGGAGGAGATAGCAAAAGTTAGAGACTTATAAGTCCGATCAAAGTTCCAGGTACTAGAATCAGTACATGTATCATAAAATAATTGATCTCGAGTTGACACTGATCAATCATGATACTGACCGGTGAGATGGAATAGTATATTGTGTAACAAGGGATAAAAAAAAAAAATTTTAAATTTTTTTTTTTTTTTTTTTTCTGATCGAAATGTCCGGTGACCCTAATTTTTTACGGGACGTACGTAATCGTGACATATTTTTCAACATTTAACACTTTTATTTTTTGTTGTGTCTAATCGCGAAAGGTCTATATTTCTGTCTCAACCTCGTGTCAAAGCAGATTTCTGATATGGCGTAGGGCTAAATATCTTAATTTCACACATTAATTATTATTATAATTGGTCGGTGACGCGCTCTGAAATTTTGCAGGCGTTCTCCTATATGCTTCTGCTACAGCATATAAAAAAAAACAAATTTTTATCTAATAGTGAGGTACGTGATCGTACTACCTTAACGCAAAATTAGCGATAAGTTAACGGGATGTGATACGGTAAACGAGGGGGTGTTTTTACATTTTTTTTGTTTTACTCTGCATCTCGCGACGAAGGCACAGAATGGATTTTCGCAGAGGCATTCGACGTATTATATCGTGAAGTATTGCCGTAGACGTACAAACGTATTGAAATCGAAAAAAAGTTCGTTTTCGTAAATTACGATCTGTAAAATAGGGTAAAAAAATGGCAGCCGGGGGCTCGACTCTGATATGCTGACCTTATTATTCAAGTTCGCGTACTATCCAGCACTAAAATGTATAGCTGCGTCAATTCTACGACCTCGCACAAAGCGAACGATCCGTTTATTTAGGAGTATTCCGTGAAAATGAAAGAATGAGAAGTAATGCTGCATTTCGTCGACTCCGACCGAGTCAAAGCGGTTTTTGACAGTTAAGGCCGACGCTATGGAGTCTGTATGTTAGGAGACCGAACTGAGTCATCCCCACCCCTGGAAAACGTCCCTGCTTTTGCCGCCGTATATCTATAGCTACAGATACACTAAAGTTCGCTGCGCCTCTAGTGGCGCTAAGTGAAGGCTCAAGTCGTCATGGGAACCGCAATTAGGAACCGCGATGTTCAACTGTTATTTGAAAATCTGCTAGAGTCGCATAAATTATAATAGAAAATATTCTGAATTAGGAGTTTTTATATTCAACAACTCTCATTATTGAATAATTAATTGCGAAATGGGTTGTTCGCTTCCTGGCTGCAATGTTGGGTACTCATCAACCCGAGATAAAAATAAGCGGAGAGCTATTCGAAATAAAAGTTTATTTGCGGTTCCTAAGGCGAGCCCAAAACGTGCAGTCATAATTCTGATAGATATTTCAATTATACTCGGCGCTTTTATATAGAATGTAGTGTGCTTGAGTCATTTCCGTGACCTTTAGCGTATTTCTGTACATCGTTATACGTACAATTTGGTTTCAAGTTCACTAAATTAAGTTTCATTAAAATCACTAGGCTTGAGTTCTCATCCTCCTGCTTATTATTGTCATATCGTAATATTAGTCTTGTCCTATCCGTATTGAGTAAATAAATGGATGAATAAATGAACTTCATTAATATATAAAAAACTTATATATAAGTTTTTTGTAATAATTGTTTATTGAACAATTATGATAATACTATGAAGTGGACCCTTATTTCACACGTGTTTTAGAAAACCGGTACTTTGCGATACATTATGCACGTGGAGACTATTACTCCTGGCTGCCGGTAGAGGCGCGTCGAACGTTAGTGTATCGTATATATATGTATACAAAGCGACAGAACTTGAACCACTTCCGTACTACAGAGTTCGGTCTCCTAACATACAGACTCCATAGCCGACGCCCACTAGTCCGCACCGATCGGCACCGCACCGATCGGCACCGCACCGCTCGGCACCGCACCGATCCGCATCGCACCGATCGGCAGCGAATTTTATTGTTTAAACAATGAAATTCGCTGCCGATCGGTGCGGTCTAGTGAGCGTCGGCCTTTACATACACTGAACATGTTCGATGTTGACCGGTATGAAGTTCGCCCCACAGTCTTCTGTCTCTTTCTTCCCTCGCACTAACTGTCAAAAACCGCTTTGACTCGGTCGGAGTCGACGAAATGCAGCATTACTTCTCATTCTTTCATTTTCACGGAATACTCCTAAATAAACAGATCGTTCGCTTTGTGCGAGGTCGTAGAATTGACGCAGCTATACATTTCAGTGCTGGATAGTACGCGAACTTGAATAATAAGGTCAGCATATCAGAGTCGAGCCCCCGGCGGCCATTTTTTTACCCTATTTTACAGATCGTAATTTACGAAAACGAACTTTTTTTCGATTTCAATACGTTTGTACGTCTACGGCAATACTTCACGATATAATACGTCGAATGCCTCTGCGAAAATCCATTCTGTGCCTTCGTCGCGAAATGCAGAGTAAAACAAAAAAAAAAAAAAAAAATGGTAAAAACCCCCCCTCGTTTACCGTATCACATCCCGTTAACGATTGCGTTAACTATTTCCCCTATTTTTCGCGATGCAACTGTCCGAGAATCAACAATTGAATACCTAAGGAAATCCGGCTCTGTTCGAGGTTCTTGCGATCGAGTGCTATCTTAAGGTAGTACTGTCGGTACATAGCTATAGTCATAGTCTGGTCGATAATTCTCGTGCCCTACGTCGTTCGCCCCGTAGTTGACGTTGTCCAGGTGGTCAAACTTGTGACTGATGTTGCCCAGGTCGTCAGCTTCGTAGTTTTCACTCTTTATTGTCTTCGAGTTGTTGATCTCCGTGCTCCAGGATTTTTGCCCCGTAGTTGACGTTGTCCAGGTCGTCAAACTGATGACTTACGTTGCCCAGGTCGTCCGCTTCGTAGTTTTCACTATCGTTATCATCGGGTTGTTGATTTTCGTCCTCCAGGACTTTCGCCACGTAGTTTACGTTATCCAGGTGGTCAAACTGGTGATTTACGTTGCCCAGGTCGTCCGCTTCGTAGTTTTTACTATCGTTATCATCGGGTTGTTGATTTTCATCCTCCAGGACTTTCGCCACGTAGTTTACGTTGTCCAAGTGGTCAAACTGATGACTTACGTTACTCAGGTCGTCCGCCTCGCAGTTTTCACTCTCTTTGTCATCGGGTTGTTGATTTCCGTCCTCCAGGACTTTCGGTACGTAGCTTACGTTGTCCAGGTCTTTTGCTCCGTAGCGTTCGTTATCCAGGTCGTCAGGCTAGTGATTTCCGTAATCCAGGACTTTCGCCCCGTAGTTGACGTTGTCCAGGTGGTCAAACTTGTGACTGATGTTGCCCAGGTCGTCCGCTTCGTAGTTGTCACTCTTTATTGTCTTCTATTTGTTGATCTCCGTGCTCCAGGACTTTTGCCCCGTAGTTTACGTTGTAATACCTAAAGAAATCCGGCTCTGTGATGAGGTTCTCGCGATCGAGCGCTTCTTAACAAATTCTTATCACCTAACAAGTTTGACCACCTGGACAACGTCAACTACGGGACGAAAGTCCTGGATTACGGAAATCACTAGCCTGACGACCTGGATAACGAACGCTACGGAGCAAAAGACCTGAACAACGTAAGTTACGTACTTAAGGAACTTAAGGAAAGCGAGGTACAAAGGTCGCACTCGGAGCTGAAGACTGATAAAAATCAGAGTTCGATTTAACTGGAATAAAAATCTATGGTCGTTAGGGATTTGATTAGGTAAACTGATGAAAGGGGTAGTTTATGAATATTTTTTAGGTAGCAAGTTCTTTATTTTATTTTACATTTGAATATAAGGTGTGAATCCAACGCCCACGACTGTTCGGAAAAGTTTCAATGTCGTACGGTTATAAGGCAGAATCTTATACTCCGGAGTTAGCGGTAATCCAGGAACGGTAGGAAGCGACCTCAGTGTAAACACTGGGGAATCCAGGGCGTGCGCATCCCAAACCCCAGGCAACAATACCGGCAATAGCTCCATTGATGGTAACGGGACCACCAGAGTCACCTTGGCAACTGCTCAGACCACCTTGAGGAACACCAGCGCAGATCTGTCCAGCGGGAAGTCCTCCCCACGAGATGTACGCCGCGCTGCATTCAGCTTTTGAGACGATAGGAAGGCTGACGGACTGGAGAATGTTGGGGGAGCTTCCTCCCTCTTGGGTATTACCCCATCCAGTGATGGTCGCGGTGACACCGGCAACGGATTCTTGTCCGGCGGGGAAAAGAGCAACGGGGGATTGAGAGGAGCTGAAGGAAAGGGGGGAACTCAGCTGGATGAGAGCGATGTCGTTGTGAGGGATTCCAGTGTTGGCAAGGAAATAAGCCTCATGGAGGATGATGGCTCTGGTGTTGGAGACAGTACCTCCACTGTTGCGGAGGGTGGATCCAGAGCGGATGGTGTACCAGCTGGATGGCCAAGATATGCAATGAGCAGCGGTCAAAACCCAGTTAGCGGCAATGATGCTACCACCGCAGGTATGAGATCCCAAAATTTGGAGGGATATCTGGTGGGGCGCCTGTTCGATGGTGGTGGCGACTCCTCCGACAATGCGGCCGGTGGGATTCAGCATGTCGATACGAGGAATGGGATCCGCTAATTAGACAGAAACAATAAAGTGTTCATAAATCGGTATACGGTTTGTAACATGGAGAATTTTCCCCATCCCCCTTAACAATTTCATTTTACGAATTCTGTCGAGTACAAAATGTTTTATGATGTAGCAGACATTTAGAGGTAGTACTTCGCTAGGTCTGAAGAGTTTGAACTGGGACTAGTAATTATCCGCAAGACTAAGCAAATTGAATTTCATTGTTTAAACCAGAAATACAATTTTTCATTCGCAAGGTAGGAAATGTTAGATGTAAGCAGTGTTGTAACTTTATAAATAGTACCTAGGTACAGGGACAGGTACTCAGAATGTACCTACATATAGGTACTTAGGTACATTATTTACGTTGAGCGTAAGAGTGTTATGAAAAAGGGTGGAAGAAGTATAACAAAATACTTGTACATACTTGTACAATGTATACAGTTATACTTGTACATCTATTTATCACATTTCACACGCCGAGATTCTTACGTAAACGAAGTACCTTACATTGTACCTATAAATAGGTACAGCTATTCCTCAAATGTACCTAGGTACAGGTACAAGGTACTCGCTAGGAAAAGTACCTAGGTATAGGTATAGGTACTGGAAAATGTGTCTAGGTACACTAAACGTAATGGATTCTGATCCGGACGAGTTGGACAATTCTAGAAACAGCCAATCGGCGCTCTGGATTTTTTTAATCCAGAGCGCCGATTTGCTGTTTCTAGAATTGTCCAACTCGTCCGGATCAGAATCCATTACGTTTAGTGTACAAAAAAAGGTGCTTGAACCTATAGGTACAGTAGACTCTAGATAAGTGGCCATCCGCTAAGTGGCCCTGCGAGCGACTTCCCCTTCACACGGACGGTCACTCACACAAACACTATGCCCCCCCACCACAGCAGTATGCGCACCAATAGCTTCTCCCACCACGCATCATGCGCCTCTTCCTCAGCTGTGGTGGGATCGTTTCGTAAGTGGCCATTTTACTCTCCTATAGCCCCATGAGATGGCCACTTATCTAGAGTCTACTGTACTTTACAATACTGGACGTATGGATTACTTACCAACAGCGGCCGCCACGAGGGCAAACAGGATAACGAACTTCATCATCTTCAGACTTGAGTTGCTTGCTCAGTGGATCAGAAGACTGAATAAGCCTGAATTAGCACTGGCCTTTTTATATTATATTTTCAGGTCTGATTTATCGCGATTAATGACAGACAAATTTTTGATTGAATGTCTAATGATTGAACGCGATATCATTCCTTATTAATCCTCTCTGACATTGTCAAAACGTTGAAGATATTTATTGATACCCGTTACTTTGATGCAAAGATGGGACGAGCAAAAATTAATTTCAACTCCGATCAGATTTGTAGATACGTGTCATCAATTTGTTAATTTAAGACGAAGTCTGGCATTGACAAGTCTGGCGTTCACAAGTCTGGTGATACTAATTAGGTAGATTACAGGGTGCAGGTATCAAAGTGTAGAATCAAAAAGTGGTTTTGTCAGTAAGAAACCTGAAGCTCGCTGAACCCGAGTCATAGACAAATTATCGAGTCTATGGTGTTCTGTTTAGCAAAGTACTCTATCTCGTTGTGAATTAGTTCGTGGCTCAAACGTTCATCCTAATATGGTCCAATTTTACGTGGCTATTTTGTACTCATGTAATTCTCGTGTAATCAAAAATGATCGGCTCTTCATATTTTGTCTGACAATTTGACGACATTTTTTTAGTTAATGCTAAATTAGAAACATTTGTTCCAATTTTCAAAACTATTGAGCAATACAGGATAGCTTTAAATGTGGTGAATTTTCATTTGATATCCCATCTCGATCAGACAAACAGTTCAATCAAAAAGTGATCAGAAATTTTGAATATACAATTTTTATGAACACAGATGTGGAGATGAAGTATTTTAAGATCGCATTCTATTTCAAATATTAAATCAATGCTGACACGTTCCATTAATCACTAAACTGGTTTTACGTTAGTTCCTGATTCTACGTTACGCATTTTTTTAATTTTTAGCAAAATGTCGGGCTGCATGAGAATGCGCAAATGAAAACACACCAATTGGTGTAGAAATTTTGCCTGGGCGCTAGTTGCGGCCAGATTAATTTTCCTCTTCATTATTTAGGCCCAAGTTTGGATAGCCGTGTTGGGCCAATGTCGATTTGTAATGCTTTTTTCCCTTGGTCCTATTGGGAACCTTAGAACCTGGATACGCCAACTAGTGGCAGAAAATAGAACTGTTCTATCAAGGCTACAGTAACCAATGAGAGGGGTTAGAACCTCGATACGCCAACTAGTGACGAAAATAGAACTACTCTATCAAGGCTAAAATTTCAAAGCCACGCCCATTCCAAGGATCCCAAACTTGGCCCAAAACTGGCATCCAAATTTGGGCCAACATTAGATATTTAATCAGGCCCTGTGCTGGCTGGTAAATCGGGCCGATAGAGGCATCGTCAAGGCGTAATATGAAATTGCGAGACATAATATGTAAAATATATTTATTTACAAAAATAATATACATTCATCATTTATATATAGACTTACATTTTATCATCAGCTGACCTAACCTACGCATCATATCAATGAAATTGCTTAATAAACCTACTGAAAAAATCGCCGCGTTATTTGTCCCCGCCTGGCCATGAACCCACGTCCGCTCGGTTACCAGTCGCACGCCCTAACTACTACGCTAAACTATCATATGGCATGGAAAACGACACTCTCCGTATCTGTATCGAAAATCATTTTTCATTCCACCTCGCCTAGCATTATTGAAATAATTTTCAATTAATTACTCTTAGTGTAATATCAAGGCTTTGTTTATGGTTCACCGTATTTTTTATATTATATCATCGTCACATAAACTTGAATATATATTATGCAATATTATTTTTCTCGATTACGCTTGGAAAATAAGTGGCATCCAAATGTGGTCCTAAGGAGGTTATAATAAGGAAAGCTTGGTCAATAATGTCTTGGGGGACAGGTCAACGCCAAGCTAGAGCCCGCGCTGGTTGCCTCTAGGCAAGCTTGGATGAATATTATCTTGCCCGACAAGTCACCGCCAAGCCAGGGCCTGTATTGGGAACCTTAGAACCTCGATACGCCAACTAGTGGCAGAAAATAGAACTGTTCTATCAAGGCTATAGTAACCAATGAGAGGGCTTAGAACCTCGATACGCCAACTAGTGACGAAAATAGAACTACTCTATCAAGGCTAAAATTTCAAAGCCACGCCCATTCCAAGGATCCCAATTGGCTGTCTTCAGGCAAGCTTGGATGATATTATCTTGGCGTCCAAGGCAATGCCAAGCTGGGACCTGTATTGGCTGTCTTTGGGAAGCCTATAATTTGGATGCCACGTAAAAGGCCTTTATTCAATATTGGGAAGTATTCCACTCGGACACTTTCTCTGGTGGATAAATTATGAACTAGAGCAACCGGGTCGGAGTTTCCTGCCCCAACCCTCGCCACACGCCCCTGGACCTACAAGTTTTGTGTTCGCTCTCTGGCGGACTACTGAAAAACTAGTGCAACCGGGTCAAAATTTTAAGCTCAGCCCCTGCAATACTTCCCAATAGGATGCCCGGACAAATTTCTACACGAGTAGCCTATTACAACCCTATGACTGCCTTCTTTCTATGTGAGTCACAACCAAGCCAGAAGGATTTTTTACGAAAAGCTGAGGACTGAGAGAAGCCTGCCGAGCTCGGTTCGACTGGATTTAAAACCTGCAGGAGTTAGGGATTTGAACAAAAAGAACTGAGCATTGCTGAATATTCTTCAAGGCACAAATCATTTATTTTCATCGTTATTTTGATACAAGATGTGACATCAGAATCCATGACTGGTCAAGAAGTTTGTGCAGTACGGTCAAAGCGCTGAAGCTTATACTCCGGAATTGGTTAGAATCCAGCTACGGTAGTAGCCGACTTGCGTGAAGACAGTGGGGAATCCACGGATTGCACAGTCATTAGCCCAGGAAAGAACACCGGCAAGAGCACCATTGATGGTGACGGGGCCACCGCCATCACCGTCACAACTGCTCACACCTTCACCTACACCAACACAGGATTGGCCAGCAGGAAATGATCCCCACGAGCTGTAGGCTGTGTTACAATCGGCATATGTGCCGACACGGGCTATGACGGTGTGAAGATTGTCACTTTTTCTTCCTTGGAACGAGTGAGCACCCCATCCGGTGATGCTGGCAGGGCTGCCAGGAACGGCGATTTCTCCGGAGGTGAACAGGGCGATGGAGAATTGCGTAGCGCCGAAGGATAGCGGGGTGGTTAGCTGGACGAGCGCGATGTCGTTGAATGGTATTCCCCAGCTGTCTTGAGAATACTGCTCGTGGACGATGATGTTAGCGGCAGTGGTGAGGGTACCTCCACTGCCGTAAGTGGTAGATCCAGAACGAACGTTGTACCAGGTGGGAGGGAAGATGAAGCAGTGACCAGCGGACAGGACCCAAGAGGTGGAGATAATGGCACCACCGCAGAGTTGGACTCCGAAGACTTGGATTGATACCTGGAAGGGTACCTGCTCGATGGAGACAGCTGATCCCGAAACAATTCGATTGGTAGAGCTCAGTGAGTTGAGGCGAGGAATGGGATCCGCTGAAAAGACAGACACATTTGAGAGTTCAAAAAATATGGTACATGGCTTGTGATATCGAGCCTTTGCTGGACACGTGTCTTAATGTTTCCTGAAGCAATGACATCCGATCGTATTCATTAAGTATAAAATATTTCATGATGCAGCAAACGTTAAGAGGGTGTATACTATAGGTATACACTTGTTAAATAATTTTTTTCAAATCTCAAGTACGCTGATAAGAGATATTCTATTGACCAAGTTTTTTCCCAACAGATGACTAGTATTTTGAGAGATTATTTGAAATAATTTCAGATTTTATGGATTTCGCATCATCTTGATTGATTGCATCACAGAAAAAGTTGCTGTCATAGAGTACGATACAGGTTGCATCGTTCATCGAAACTTTTTCAAATCGCGAGGGAATATTCTACATCAATGTGATTTCGGGGAAAACTAATGATAGTCGATGAATTTCATTTTTGGATACGACAATTTTTCATTTGGAGCCATTTTATTTTTCTTCTTTCAAACGTGGCCACGAAAGGTGTCTTACCTGCTCACAACAATCGAAGACTGACCTTACCTCTTAGATGTCATTAGCTTTACCCGAAATAATATCATTTTAGATTTTAGAATATTTTCTACAAATTTGAGAAATATGAGTAGAGAAGAAAGAAATCTTTTATCAGAGAATACGAACTCGTATTTGGGAATGTTAGCAAGACTAAGGAGAGTGAACCTCATTTTATAACACAAGGGAACACCCCGTTTGTCAATTGTGGTACGTTTGATTTATGAATTTCTCACCAGTAGCGGCAGCCACGAGGACGAACAGAATAACGAACTTGATCATCCTTAGATTTTTAGCTACTTGCTCGGTTGATCAGAAGACTAAATTAGCCTTAAATAGTGCTGGACGGTTCTTATTATACTCTTCAAACTCTGAAATTATCGCAGTTAACAAGATGCACGTATGTGATTAAACGCGATAGTGGTTATTATCAACGAGCCTTGACATGACGGTATCAAAATGTTGTAGATATATTCATATTCGTTGATGACTGTTGCTCACGTACGAGGGTCTGACTGAAAGGGACCGTAGCTACTTGTGTTTTGAATATTAGTGCAAAAATTGAGAAATGCTGTGCTTTTATAACAATAACTTGGAAAAAAAAAAAAAAAAAAAACAATATTGTAGGCACATTTTGAACTAAATTTATCAAGGGACGATAAATTAATTTATATTCATTTGACTTTAATGAAAAATTGAATAAAATGTATAAAAGTACCTTCAAAATTTATTGCTTACAGATGAAAGGTTCATTAAAGTTACACATAGTGGCGAGTCGTCATATTTTCAGCTGTAGCTTTATCGATTATCTGAATTTATTGCAGCGTGAGGTTGAAAAGTGTTTCTAGAATCTAGACTACGGGGCTGGAAGACGACGGATGAGAAACCGAGAATTTTTAATTTATATACCCCTGTAGGAGATCCAAGTTGAATAAATAATGAGGTTCAAATGTTGTCTATGTGCTAGTAAAATACATCAGCTTTGCGTATTAGTGTTGGATTGTTTCTATGCAATGATTCAGGATTACCTGATGGTTTTTCTTTCACAATCAATAGAACTGAATGGGGCTTGATTATTAATTATTAATTCGTCACTCTTAGTCAGTCGAAAATCCATTCTCACTTGGTTACGTATATTTAAAAGATCCGATAATGGCGAATCAGATCTCTAATTACATCGCGGAGAAGTGACACCAAGAGTTTCGATATTTCAATTCTAATCAGGCAATATCCTAATTTAGATTTTAATAATTCATATCAGTTAAAAGCGTTTTTCGTTCAGTCCTGGTATAGGTACCAAGGTATCTACGATAATAGCGCGAGTCACATAAATTATATTTTAGTATATTTAGGCAAACTCATAACGGAGAGTAATGCCGAAGGTGTAGTATGATGGAATAGCGTAAAATAAAATGAGGGATTTTTTCTCGCGTAATTAATATTCATGTTTGTCGAACATATTTGCGGCGCAAAATCTTTTACGTTAAGGTACCGCGGCCATATATCGGTGTATCAATTGTGAGACTATCCCTTAAGGAATTTTCGAAAATTCTGGACCCGTCAGAATTTTAAATCTCTTGAGCCATGTATCACGTATTTTTAACCCAGGAGCTTATAAATCTGACTATGGAAGTTCCAACTAAGTCTCGGGTACGCCGGGGACAAAGAGGAGCTCACCGAAAAAGCAAAGGACTCAGAAAATCCGCAGCTCGATTTACCTAGCTCCAAAATCTGGAGACAGCAATTTAACCAAGTGAAAGGATGATAAATGTATTGACACATTCTTTATGGCACAAGTGCTATATTTTATTTAATATTTGTATATCAGGCGTCAAACTCAGACCTATGATTAGTGGGAAAGTTTGCGCCGTGCGATTAAAACGCTGCTCCTTATATTCCGGAGTTCTGGGCGATCCAGTTACGGTAGCTTGCGACCTCAGTGTAAACACCGGGGAATCCAGCGCGTGCGCATCCGTTACCCCAGGACACAATACCAGCAAGAACTCCGCCGATTGCAAGGGGACCACCGGAGTCACCCTGGCAAGCGTCAAGACCTCCTTCGGGTACAGCGGCGCAGATCTGGCCAGAGGGAAGTCCTCCCCAGATGCTGTAGGCAGAGTTACAATCAGCCTTGGAGACGATGGGGACGGTGACAGTCTGGAGAACCGTGGGGGAGCTTCCTCCCTCTGTGAGAGCACCCCATCCAGTGATGACGGAGGGGGCACCGACGACGGATTCTTGTCCGGCGGCGTACAGTCCAATAGCGGCTTGAGTGCTGCCCAAGGTTAGGGCAGAGTTCAGACGGATGAGAGCAATGTCGCTAGTGGGGACTCCCCAGGCGTTGCTGCCATAGCTTGCGTGGCTGATGACGGAGGCGACAGAGGTGGTGGTTCCTCCGGTGTTGCTGAGGGTAGATCCAGTGCGGGTGGTGTACCAGCTGGTAGGGTAGATCATGCAGTGAGCAGCAGTCAGGACCCATTGAGAGGAGATAATGCTAGCACCGCAGATGTGGGATCCGAAGACTTGGAGGGATACCTGGTAGGGGACCTGGTCGATGGAAGTAGCGGCTCCTCCGACGATACGGCCGGTAGGACTCAACGAGTTGAGACGAGGGATGGGTTCCGCTGTTGAGAGAGAAATATTCAAGTATTGATAAAAGGGCTTTTAGGTGAATGGTGTACTTGACATTTCGCATCAAGACTTAATCTTGCAGTTAATTTATCAAATACGGAAACTTCTCCAAAGCAGCAAGAAGCAAGGGGTAGAATTCTGTGATTCTGTAGACCCTGAACTTTGTTCTCGAAATTTCCGGAAGAAAAAACAAAGTGAACCTTATTTGATTGATCAAGAAATGAAACTCATTTGCAAAGTGGAGTACGTTATGTGTACAGATTACTCACCGAAAGCGGCAGCCACGAGGGCGAACAAAATAGCGATCTTCATCATCTTCAGACTTGAGTTACTTTCTCGTTAGTTCAGAAGACTGAATTGGCTTCTTAGCACTGGATGCCTCTTTTATACTATATTTTCACGAAATTTATCTAGAGTACGTACTATTACGCATTTGATTGATTGAGATTATTCGTCCTTATCAACCTGTCACGTGAAATCAAAATATTTGGCCTACCGCGTACGCGTCTGATTGTGAGTTGACGTGGGGAAATCCAGTCCTATTGCAAACGACACATTCAAAACCAGAATATACATGGGGAGGGGGAGGGAAAAATGGGCACCCTAACAAATTATCGAAATTTTTCAAAATTCAAGAATGTTTTGAATTTATTTTCGTATTTACTTCAGAGTACTTTTTACTTTAGTACTTTTTTTTTAAATTTTTTTGCCCATTTTGCCCTCCTCTCCCTAAGTTGTCAAGACGTATAATTTATTTGGTGTTTGAAATTTGCGAGAGCAATGTAAATAATGAAATTTCAAACGTTTTTCAATATTGAAAAAGTACGAAAAAATTTTTAGACGTGCCCATTTTTCCCGGTAGGGAATATTTTGGCCTCTCCTTCCCCTATATACGGGGAATTCCACGTGAACTCGACCAATGATTTTCCCTCACCATTTTCGATTCGTTTCACGATTTTTTATACGATTCTACGATCTCAAAAAAGCACTGCTGAATTTTTTCAGATTTTTCCCTCCAACCGTTAATTTTCAATGATTATTCAAACCCATCTCGAAATTGGCAGTTTTTAAAAATCTCTGAAAATTCTCAAAAATCTTATTTTTCGTTCCGATCGTTTTGATACCCGTCCTATGATGGGATGATTGTTCCTTCCATTTTTTTTTTGGACTTTTAACATTTTGAACTAACGAAACATTATGTTTCAACATTTCGAAAATTCTTAAAAGATTACCGAAAATTCTGTGTTCAATTCCGAATCTTTTGACGCATGACCCTACGATGTCCCACGACCACCTTCTAAACTTTTGTGCCCCCTTCTAGGTGTTTGTGAAAAGATGCAGAATTGAACGTCGAATTTTTGGTGATTTTTGAGAATTTTCGAAACGTTGAAACATGGTGTTTCGTTTGTTTAAAATGGTAAAAGTGCTGAAAAAAAAGGAGCGAAAAAATCATCCCATCGTGGGAGGGATGTCAAAATGATGGGAATGAAAAATAAGACTTTTGAGAATTTTTCGCGATTTTTAAAAAATGCCAATTTTGAGATGGGTTTGAATGATCATTGAAAATTAACGGTTGGAGGGAAAAATCTGAAAAAATTCGGTAGTGCTTTTCTGAGATCGTAGAATCGTACAAAAAATCGTGAAGCGAATCGAAAATGGTGAGGGAAAATAATTGGTCGAGTTCACGTGGAATTCCCCATATACATATATATTGTAAATGCGCGTGTTTTTTAAATGCGCATCATTCTAGAATTGCATAAATTTTCCTGCCGCATTCAGGGCTTGATTTTGGACCAGCGAATACCCATCACTTGCATTAATACCGACATTTCTCTGTATTCGTTGACTAATGATTTGCGTGAGAGAGGCAGAGTTTCGCGGTCGGAGAGATTGTCCCACGGGATAGTTGGACGCCGTCTGATTAGTTCGGAAACTGTGGTTTTCCTTGGGACGGGCAATCTGTAGCGAGTCGCATTATTCGAATTAAATTCTACCATAGAAATTTTCGTATTTCTGGAGATTCCAAATATTCTCACCCAAACATTCCCTGCATGGCCTTCAGAATATCACACATATGAGCAACAAGCTCACATTATCCAACGAGTTCAGAGTCTGCATATTACTGTCAAGAGATTATATAAACTTCTCGAAAATTATAAACTGATTAAGATTTTCAGATATCTTTTGATTAATTATTTCACATCGGTATACTTCAAGTCTTCAGCAGACGTGATTTCATTCATTTTCTAGGAACTGGTTGACGACGTCACTCCCTGTCTGGGCTAAAAAAATTTCTCATAACGGTGCTATACGCTTGTATAAAAAAAAAAAAAATAAAAAAAAAATAAAATTGTCGACAATTCTGTGAATAAAATCACTTTTTTATTTTATAAAGAACTGAAATGAACTAGTTTACGAAAAGTGTGGAGCAAGCAAAAGCATTTTACATGAATTATATGTGACGTGCGGATGGAAGCTTGCGAGCGTTGGAGACATTCGTTGCATCCTTTCATTTCTCGAAAGCTTCATATCCTCCGGGAACAAAGAGAGTAGGGGATTCTGTTGAGCTAGTATATGAAGCGAGTACTTAAAATTATCCCAGATAATCTTCTCAGTTATTTTCTGGACGGAAAAATAAGTACAGAATTTGATATACGGGAATTAAGGAGTGAATTTAGGAACCGGATGGTCAAATCGTAGCGTCATTTTTTGCATCGTGAGAATTTCAGAGAAAAAAAAAAAAAAAAAAATCGCAATTCGACACCTTTTCAACTCTGTTTCTTCATACATTTAACCCAAAGCACGTTCCCAATGGCGTTTGCTGCGACACGTGCCTCAGCCTCGCTCATTCCCACAGGAAGGGAAAGGGCTAGGTTAAATATAACGTAGGTTTGTCAAAACACGAGTGGATGTAACTTTATCATTTCCCTTGACGGGCAAAGCCTCCTTGCCCTTCTAATAATAACTTCCCTTTCATTTCCCATAATCCTTTGCCTTCGCTTGCACCCCGTGCCCCATACAGACTCGGCGAGCTTTTACCCGGTAATTGAAAAACTGTTGACAAGGCAGTTTGTAAAGGAAATAACCGTTTGTTACACAGTTTGAGGAAAATTTTGCTATACAAGAAAATTTACACTTTCCTTACGCCCGTAGAAAACAATAAATGTAAACCAAGAACGCGCAGAATTAAAGAAAAGAAAAAAAACGCCACGATGAGGCACAAGACGCGGAAATGAAAACATGAAAATAGCGCGCGGTTCCTCGTTCATTGAATTATTCAACGGGTCTCAAGTATAAATTTTTTTTTTTATTTTGCTTTTTTTTTCCATGAGTTGAGACGAGGAAAGGGACACTTGTTGTCAAATTGTTGCAGCATATCGAAGTCGCAAGCTCATAGAATTCCGATAACGATCATACAGACTCAACAGCGACTTCCACATTTCAGGTTTTCTTCGTTTAAAAATTTTTTTTTTTTTTTATCCACTATCGTTTCATCGGTGAATTGCCGAGCGATTTTAAAGATTGGCGAAGAAAAAAAGAAGCGGCATTATGCCAAATTGCAGGTATACTCAGTCCAGTTGTATTCGGTTTAAAATGTTAACGTACCAAGTCCAGTTTAATTATGCAATCTTTAAAATGTCTTAATAGGGATCTCGCGACTGAATAATACATTTTGAGTATACATACCTACCCACCTTTCCGTTATAACGAAATACCGAGGTAAAAGTTCGCCCTGAAACGAAACGATTGCCTTTTTACACACACATTTATACATTGAGAGTAATTGTGAGTTTGTATATACATATGTACGAGGGGTGTCTCTTGATGTTTTTTTCCTCAAAATGCGACACGCGGATTTGAACGACAGCTGAATATTATCATGCCTCGTATAGTACAGGTATTTTCGTAAGCCAAAACCACTCCGAGACTCTTGGAGAAAGCACATTTCTTATTTTTCCTTTGACCTTCTTCGCTTATCAGACCAGACGCTGACTTGTGAGCTTTTTACATTTGGAAAGTATGAAAAAAAAAAGTCGGGAGCAAAGCAGCATATTCGATAAAAATAAAGCTCCTCTGTTATTTCGGTTACAGTTTTTGACATATTATCTTCATTTTTTCGCGTCTGCACTGATATCTGATGGATGACTCGCTCTTCGAGTCTCGAGATTGCACGATAAGCTTTTGGAATAATGAATAATTGCGACTTATATGTAATTATATAGAGCCCATAGATTTTTAACCGTAATTGAATTAATAATACAGGCTTAAAATTGACGCCGTTTAAAATTCTGGATTTAATTTCGGCACACATAAATTTTTATCGAATGATCACCTACGTCTCATTAATGGGATCCGATAACTAGGTAGTCATGAGATTATCGAATTCGATCTTAAGATTTGGAGTCTTTTGAACTTTTAACTATCAGCTTTGCTCAGGTTTCATTGAGTACAAGTATAATCGTTCGAGATATCTGCGACTAAGGTATAACCGTGTACCCACTTCTGTTCCAAGGATGATTGTAATCGAGAAAAACATTCGAGAACATTCTATGCCACGATTCAGACCAAAGTTTGATACTGTTTAGTCTAAGGAGCTAAGTTTTCTAATTTAAATAATTGTTACAGTTAAAAATAATTCCAATCTTTCCTTACTCAATTAGCCGAAATAGAGATTTTCTTTTAATTTTCCTCACGTCCATTATGCTCATCATCAGGGAGAAGAAATTCTTAAACCACTTCCAAATATTTGATACAGTTTCGAAGATTTGGAAAATGTCTTTGCCTCAAGCCCAAAGTTTCGATACGTCGATCTGTTAAAATTTTCAAAAGAGAATGAAAAATAAAAAAGAAAAATCGTTCGATATCGGGGCAACATTTGTCACGCAGAACTTTGCGATTCCTGATTTTTCGGTTTCTATACCCGCGAGAAATCGTCCGCAAGTCCTCGGGTCATTGAGTCTCGTCGTGGTCAAGGGGTCGAGTAACCCTTGACCTTTGGTCAGGTGGGACGAATAGATATCTGCAGGAACTTTTACGATCTCATTCCGAAACAAATGGCGTGTGGCCGAACTGCGACAGTAGGGGTGCCCTTTGAATTAACTCTTATACATACACATATATATTATATACATTATACATATATAAATATACAGACTGCTGGGCAATTTGCATTCATTTATAATTTATTCCCTCGAAAATGTTTCGACAATTCGTTTTCTGCCTTTGACAGTCTGACGTTACATTATTCGCGTATTGTTTCGTTGATTTTCCAAATTTATTTTTCAAAGTAAAAATAAATTAATCTCGTTTGGTGACAAACTGAGAGTTGAATAATTCGGCAGTCAAAGTTAGACAGGAGATAACAAAGGACATCGCATATCCTATACATTGGGGAGGATATCCCATATATACCTATCGTTTGCAAACGATCGAATTTTGGCGACGTTCGCGTCGGAGGGCTCGAAGAGGACCCCTAGGTCGCCAAGGGAAGCTCATAAACACCCGGTACTATAGGATATGAATAATAAACGATTCTCACCGTCACACAGCCGAGGTGTTCTCTTTCAGGAAACTTACGACGAACCTTATAATGCCCGAGGTGTCGTTACAAAGTTTACTTACACTGCGTACCTATCCCTTCAGGAGAATGGGAGACCAATTTGCGAGTAAACATACCCTCTATTTCTCGCTTACTAGTCTCGGATGGTACATAAAATTATCTTACATCATACCAAGCATAATTTCTAGTCTTTATCTACATGTACCTACACTAGGATCGGTGGCGGTCTGAATATCGCCGAGGATAATAAAGTTGGCCTTTTCAGAGTGCCACTATTTCAAAGGGTTTAATTTTATGTCAAAAATATGCCTCAGAAGACGCTCCTACTTGTTTTTTTTTTTTTTTTTTTCTTTTTTTAAGACGTAGACTATTTTCGTTAATTATCATACACACAGAAAAATCTAAGCCTAAATCACGATTGAAAAATCGTAATTTACGTTTTCATGAGCGTAATTCACGGTTTTCATAAGCGTAATCTACGTTTTTAGAGACAACGTGAATCATGCTCTACATTGCCGTAAAATAGGATCGAATTGTCCTTAACGTACGATTTCGTATTTGTACACTAAACGTAATGGATTCTGAGCCGGACGAGTTGGACAATTCTAGAAACAGCCAATCGGCGCTCTGGATTAAAAAAATCCAGAGCGCCGATTGGCTGTTTCTAGAATTGTCCAACTCGTCCGGCTCAGAATCCATTACGTTTAGTGTACATACAGAAAAAACCTGAACGTACTATAGTAAAACGTGATTTACGTTAAAGTTTTCCTTAGTGTACGAATACGAAATCGTACGTCAAGGACAATTCGACCTATTTTACGGCAATGTAGAGCATGATTCACGTTGTCTCTAAAAACGTAGATTCCGCTTATGAAAACCGTAAATTACGCTCATGAAAACGTAAATTACGATTTTTCAATCGTGATTTAGGCTTAGATTTTTCTGTGTGTACCTACATCAAATCCAATCAATTTTCCATACGCTATTACCACCTATTATTTTTTTTTAATCTCTCATTTTTTGGCACTCAATGAGCCGTATGACTAACTGCAAAAAGTCCAAAGAAATATTTCGTCACACATGTATGGGGAATTCCACGCCAACTTGACCAATGAATTTCCCTCACCATTTTCGATTTGCTTCAAAAAAAATTTCTACAATTGTTCAAGTACTAAAACGGTCCTCTGAATGTTTTCAGATTTTTCGATCGACCCGTTGTTTTTTTTATGAATTTTCAGTCTACCAAATAGATCGATACTTTTTAAAAATCTCAAAAAATTCTCAAAAATCTCATGTTCCACTACGAACATTACGCTACTAAGTCCATGATGGTGCAAATTTTTCTTCCATTTTTTTTTCAACGTTTTTAATATAAACATGACTTAACCTGACCAATGATTTTTCCACACCATTTTCGATCTACTTCCAAATATTTTCTACAATTGTCCCAACTCCAAAACGGTTTGCTGAATTTTTTCCAATTTTTGGATTGACCCGTTATTTTTTTATGAATTTTCCAACTACCAAATATTTCCACCTTTTTCAAAAATCTCAAAAAATTCTAAAAAATCTCATGATTCACTACGAACATTACGCTACTAATCCCATGATGGTGCGATTTTTTTTCTTTTATTTTTACCGTTCTTAACATTTTTATGAAGTGTTTTTTATCAAGGTTTACATTGAAAACGTTGAAAAAAAATAGAAGAAAAATTTGCACCATCATGGACTTAGTGGCGTAATGTTCGTAGTGGAACATGAGATTTTTGAGAATTTTTTTGAGATTTTTAAAAAGTATCGATCTATTTGGTGGATTGAAAATTCATAAAAAAACAACGGGTTGAAAAATCTGAAAAAATTCAGGGGACCGTTTTAGTACTTGAACAATTGTAGAAATTTTTTTGAAGCAAATCGAACATGGTGAGGGAAATTCATTGGTCAAGTTGGCGTGGAATTCCCCGTATATAAGTACCTACTCAACGCCTTTTTCTATATCTATATTTATCTTGATCTTGTGCCCTTGTTTGGTTCTTCAAAAAGATAAGTCATTGATGAATTTCGAAACCAATTGGCAGAAGGCATATTAAAAGTCATTGAGAGACAAAAATCAATCGATAATATATACCAGTATCTTTATCGATATCTTCGCTTACGTCCGTTGAATCAAACAATAAGGTATAGACTGTGCTTATCAACATCTGTTTTAAAAATCAAATTTATATCCCATCAATTCGACAGGAAACGATTTCGAATCTATCTGATGTCAATAATTGATATCGTGCTAATCGTCTTACGATCACGGTTTGTAACTTATCAAATTGTCAGGCCGTATTTTACGTCTTTGAAATAATTAGGTTGCAGCGATTGATTTGTTATCAAAAAATCAGATTAAACGATACCTACTCAGAATATTGATAACTCAATCACAAAAAAATTCCCAATCTTTCTTTCATGCAACTCGATAAATAAATAAATAAATAAATAAATAAATAAATAAATAAACAAATGATGATGATGTATTTGTTGATGTATATTCTTCCGCTATGGTCTATATTCACGTGAGGAAGGGTTCAGGCTAGGGCTGCGGACGGTTCGAGTGCACTTTACCAAGTGTGGTCCTTCAACAGCCGGATGAAAGTGCTTTCTCAATTGGATTTCAATTGGATTTCAATTGGATCACTGTTCTCTCCTTCGATTTCTTTTACCGAGCAGCCACGCGAGGGCTATGAATGAAAGTGCATCGACGCCCTTTTTTTCTACCTCTCTTTTTTCCTCTTTTATATATATATATATATATATATATATATAGGTGCCTTATCCTCATCAGTTCCGGTTCATTATTTACAAATAATCGAGAATTTATAAAAATAAAATGTGCGATTCTTTTTTTTTTTGTTTTATTTTTTTTATCCGGTGCGGTCACCTCCCAATTAACACATTCCAAAGGTATCGAAGCTGATACAATAATTATTGGGAAATTGGAGAGGAAATTATTCGCGTAATTACACGGCGTAATTAAATAGACAAAAAAAGAAATTTTAATTAAAAATTACATATCGACAATTTTCCTTTTATTAGTATACATTATTATATTTATCGTAAAACAACTGTTTTGTACTTGAAACTATATTTTACTTTTAAAAAATGTCGATATCTGAAACCATCAACAGTATCCATAATATTTACGTACCTACGTACTTAAATTAGAAAATTAATTAAGTTTATAGAGGAAATAAATTATCGAGAAAAAAAAATTAAAAAAATAAAAAAAAAAAAAAAAAATATCGGATGCAAGTATACGCGCAGGATGTGGACTGACAAACATATAATATATAGGTATGTATATAAATTTTCGTAAAACTTGAACATTTTAATGGCAAACTTCCCCTCCGTGCAAATACCCGGAGGGCTGAGAAGCTTACGGCGTTCAAAACGCTTTTATAATACCGGAGTACTTGTTCTTGAGGACAATCCTCCTGAGGCTGAAAGATACGATGTTGTCTGACGCCATATTGTCTAACGTTTTTTGAAATATGAATAATCGACCACGACGTATCGACATTCTGTCGAACAATAAATTTTTAACTTATTTCTCAACTGATCGATGCGGGGATATTTCGCAAGTTTAAAATCATACAATTTTTAAAGCTATAAGGTATTTGCTTCACATTTCTTTATAAGCAATATATTATGTTCAATAAATTATAAAATTCCAAGCGTCGATTTTGAGAGCAAAATTTTCATTTTAATTTTTTTTTTTTCAAAAATCTAAAACTTAAGTCGGATAAGGAGACACAGAGAGAGAGAGAGAGAGAGAGAGAGAGAGAAAGAAAAAAACCATTTTGGCTTAGAAACGAACATCTAGATTTTTAGGGGCAGGTTTTATTTTTATTTGAAACGAGAGGGAGGTAAAAAGGTGAAGAGTTTGGATCTTGGGGCTGTAAGAATAATATTGCTTTTGGGGTTATCGATGATCATTGATGTTTCTACAGCCTCGTTTTTCGCGAAATTCTATTCTTTTACTCTAGCTGGGATACCACCAGTAGCTAGTATCAATATCAATAACAGTCAGACACTGAGATAACACGGTTTTCTCCTCGGTTTTCTCTTTATTCACGACGTACATTTCCATCGCATTTCACCGTTCTGGTCGAGACGGTAAACTTCATCTCGTCGAAGATGCCGAAATGAGGTTTGGCACGTGTTACAAGTCGTAAATAAGCCTCCCACACGTATACGAGGAAGCCAACGTTCGATAACCCAGATTCCATCCGTTCTGACATTGTCCTCAGAAAAAAGCTGACAGAAAAAAATAAAATAAATAGTATATTATGTGGCATGCCCGTAAACCAAGTGTTTTTCGGCGAGAATAATGATTTCAGGACGAGCTAAAGGCGAGCCGAAGGCGAGCCGGAAGCGAGTTCTGAAATCATTATTCGAGTCAAAAACGGTTTACGGGTGCGCCCCATACTGTATTTTTTTCGAAATAGGCATGAAAAGTCACTTTGACGCCTGTTGAGATTCACTAGACGAAGAGTCAGGTTATGGTGCGATCTGTCGCGCACTTCGAACCGCGCATCGAAACTGCCGTATAAAGACTTTATACGGCAGCTTTGGAATGCGCACTTCGAACTGCGCATCCAGACTGCCGTATAAAGACTTTATAGGGCAGTTCTGAAACCAACCGTATAAAGTGACACTTTGTGGATCGAAAACAGGCGTCAAAAAGTGACTTTTCAATGCCTATGCCGAAAAAATAAAATAAAATAAAAATAATCAAATTCTCACTTCCAATATTAGTATATGTAATTTCATTATTTCTTCATCGTTCTAATTATCTTAACTTAATATCTGCAATCGCGTATACTCAATTTCCAATAGTATACCTATTTGCAAAGTCGATTGTTATACGTGGGTGGAAAATCCCTGCCGAGCGTCGCGTCCCGTCGTTCTTCGTTTAAAATTAATCACATGGATCTGCATTTTAATTAGTATTAAGTCTCGAATAAATATATACAATTTCCACCTCGGCTAGAATTGTTATCTGAACGAGACGGTAGGTAGTTACGATTTTATACATTCACGAATAAAACTTTGACTTATAGATACATATGCGCGAATTTTAACTCGTTCCACTATATCAGGGCTTTTATGATATTTTCATCTTCAATCGATTTTGAGAAGACTCTGATCAATCTTTGATCACTAATTACCTACAATTTAGAGTTTAGAGATGTGTGTAAAATTAGGTCATATTCGAATTTCAATGCTCTCATGAGTCAGAACCTCTCTAAATATATACAAAAAGATGTAGTCAAAACCCCAGGTTCCTATCTCAATTCTAAGTACTGCCCCAAAGCCTTTGAACTTTCCCATTTAAATAACACAAGATTTTTAGTACCCACTTCGGGGTTATTTTTTACTTCCTATCGCATTATCGCTTCGAATAATCTGAAACTCCGCACCCTTCTTATCTATACTAGTAGGTATCCGTGAAAAATTTACAGATTTTTAACGACAAAATTTTATTCATCAAAATTTTGAGATGAGACATTTTTTTTTTTTTTTTTGGTGCGCTGTATAGCTTCGAAAATTATATCGTTGAAAATCTGTCGAATTTTTATGGAATACCTACTACTACAGGTGAGGAGTGTACCAAGTTTGAAATTTTCCGGAGCTATACTGCAATAGGGGGAAAAAAAATCAGCAGCCAAATGTCGCAATTCGTGTTTTATTCAAATGGGAAAATTGGAAAGCTTTGGGGTGGTACTTAATAGTATTGAGATCGGAACCTGGGGTTTTGGAAGATTTTTTTCTATATTTGAAGACGTTCTGGCAGATGGGAGCATTGAAATTCGAGAATGATCAAATTGATGACTACCCTAGTGTAACATACATGTCAATCCGTACATTCGCACCCTTCAAAAGTCATAATCAATTTCGTCACTTTGCGCAGTATTGTACGAGAATTGATATCATGATTCGATTATTTAAGGGCTGCTTCTTTTCCTGAAACAATTCGCTACAAGATGACTGTTCGAATTCTCGATAGACTAAGATCTACAAAAAATATGCCACGTTTCTTATGAAGTTTTGTAAAACCAAAAACAAGAAACAAAAAAACAAAAACCAACGAAACTGCATGTTCAGTCATAAATAAATTGCACATTTTCTACAATTTTGTGAATACATAAAATTCCAATGGACATCCTACGGGATATTATTATAGGCGAATAATCAACCCTTAAACATTCGAATCGGGCAAACGGTACTCTTGATATCTTGCGAAAAGTAACCAGATGTTACTTCGTTTTTCCAAAATATCTAATAAATACGAAGGTGACCTAGGGTGGTTGGTAATTCAACAAGGTAGCAAAAAGTTGAACATGTTGCACAGCGGTGAGTGGTAGCGGTTTAATTAAAGCGGCTATTTGCGTGTTCCGTTCTGTCGGACACGAAACGTGGCTTACGGCTCTTACTTTCTCCCTCATCTCCTCTTCCCTTTTCTCTCTCTGGCTCTTTGGCTCTCGCCCTTATCCTCAATTCCCTAGTAAAACCATCTCTACACGTAGCTAGGAATTCGTTTAAACGATTACCTATTAGCTTCCTCGCAGTAATTACTTCTTGTTGTATAACGACGAACCGTGGCAGCGCAAGTTTCAACCAACAACTTTATCCCAGGTTACGGGGGTAGGTAGGTAATACCGAATGACACGCGACGTGATCATTATAATACTCGGTTTACTTTATTCCGCGAAAGAAATAATCTCTAAAATTCTATAGAGGGACAAGAAAAAAAAAAAAAATGACATAAAAAATTATATGCAGAATCGAACGATTTTCGTTAAAATTTAACCGATTTTCAGGGGTAGGTAGGCGTACGAGTTTCATGACGTTTGTCATCCACCAAACTCGGTAAACAATTACTCGTAAATATTTCAGGTTTAGTACCAACATCAGGTTTATGGGATCGTTATTAACACGGGTTTGAAGCTCTCTGCTTAACAGTGTCGAGCCTACCTCTAAATCTAACCTGAACCAGCCCCAATAAACTCCAATATCACCAACCCTTGTGAGATATGAGCGTACTTCCGGCACCGATGCCTGTCTCATAAGGGAGTTGTTTATTTGCTTAAGACCTTCATGAACTGAATTATATACCTGATGTTATATAAGTTTGAGGGATGTTTCTTATACGACAATATTTGTCAATTCATTTATAAAAACTCTTCATTCTCAATTAGCGATTTTACAATAAAAACAAAAAGAACCCACGTTCTATTTTCGTACCAGGGTTGATATCAGTCTTCGGTCTGTCGAGCAGTAAATCCTTAAAATCCAACCTGCTAATGCGGTATGTCGTGCAACCTTCTTTTCTGGGTGACAAATTTGACGTCTTATGAAAGATTAGGACGGCTTATTGTGACTTTGGGGTAGTTTGTGCGATATTATTCTTTCCAGGAATGATTTTCCGCCCCACGCCAATGGCCGTGAACGTATACCTATACTATATTGATATCTCCCGATGTTCATTATGGATCTTATACTTTACGTTAATAATTTCTCAGAGAAAGTCCAAAGATGATCGGATGCTCGTTATTAATTAGTCGGACGGATTACCCTTGGCGAAGAGTAAATTAAGTTATTAACTCTCGGCATAGCTGAAGAGAAAAGCGAAGTTCTTTGCCAGGGTGGAAACTTTATCCGTGGGCATTATCCGAGCAATCGTTTGAGCACTACCCCTCGTTTATCTGCTTTTGGTATTTTACAACTTTGTCCAAGTCCGCGAGAGGAACTGCTCCGCATTTAATCGTATACTGGATATCACCGCGTATTTTGTACTTCAAATAGTCCCGTTTTAACTTCATCCCCAATCGTTAACAGGACCAAAAACTTTTCTCAAACCAAGTTATACTCTTCAATGATAAGTATACCGAACTTTCGAAATTTCTCTCGTTTTCAATCTCTTCTTTTCTTTTCTTTCTTCCGTTTTTTTCTTCTTTTTCTTCTTTCAATCGTTTCAATCTTTTTGTACGAATAAAAAAATGATGTGTATACGAATATTAAGTTTTTCTACCACCCCCGACCATCTAGTAAGTAACCCGCTATTTCCTATCAAAAAGGAATAATCTTGGGTACGCGATGCATCGGTTTGGTTATTGTTCGGACAGAAAAGGGATGAAATAAAATACTCAGGAGGTAGATAGGTGGGTAGGTAGGTACAAGAGAGATTAATGGAAACGGGAGTCGAAGGTGAAGTGTTTTCGTGCGGATCACCCGGTCAGTTCCTCGCCCCTTCAGAATCCCTTATACCTCATTCCCCACGGTCGTTGTTTCGTGTTATTTATATACTTTTTGTTATTTTTCTTCTTCTTTTTTTTTTTTTTTTTTTTTTGTTTCTTTTTGTCTTTTCTTTGTTGTATCTCATTTTTCTTTTATTTTTTTCTCATGAGCAACTGATAACCGTTATTTATTTATCACCAACACATATTTACACTAGTAAATAATTCTTTTGATGAGAAAAATTAACGGACGATCCGGGAATCGAACCCAGGATCTACGGACGCCTATCCGGGGACTTACACCCGTACACTTTGCCTTGCGTACTACTCAGTGCTACATACCCAAGAATCATAACATTAGATATACTGAGCGCAAGAATTTAAAAGATGAGAAAAGTTGCGGTGATCCGTGGGCGAGCTAGGTGGTCTCGGGTGTAAGTCCCCGGATAGGCGTCCGTAGATCCTGGGTTCGATTCCCGGATCGTCCGTTAATTTTTCTCATCAAAAGAATTATTTACAAATTAAATAATCAGGGATAGATAAGTTAAGTAATTAATTAAAAAATATTTAATTAATTACTTAATAAATAATAATACGCACATTAAAAGGCCGCTATATACAATAAACTCACACAGCCTGCTCGTGACACATCCGTCATACAGGTGCTATAGTGTATGTGACTTTGCCTTGCGTACTACTCAGTGCTACATACCCAAGAATCATAACATTATATTTACACTAGGGTGCTTTTTTTGAAACGACTATTTTTTTTTTTTTTCTGCAACTCCCTATTGAAAATCTTGTTGTAGACGTCGAAAAAGGAATCCTGTCCAATTGTTAGCTCTTAATTCCGATTCTAGTACTCGCGCTCTTCTTTTCAAGTTTTTCCATGCTAAAAGCATGTGAACATTATGACTTTTTCTTTAGTCGCGCACAACTCAGCCGCATTTCAATGGATTGTTCTCATCCAAGACTTATTTGACAGAGAATTTAGTGTTCTTCAAAAGTGCCCAAGATAGTTTGACTGACTTGAAAATATTGAAATTGATATTTTGTTGGAATTTTATATTTAGAAAAATCAAAGTCCTATTATATCTTTTGAAATACTGGTTTGAGAGACTTTATGTGTCGGACTTTTTTGTAGCAAAATAAATTTCCTATAAAATTGTTCTTAAGTTTTTTTCTCCAAGTCCAACTGTTTATTCGCCCACAGCGAGAAAGAAGAATTATGCATAAAATCGACTTTGGAGGCTCACACAAGTGCGGCGGTTGAAACTACAGCCAAACTACCTCAAGCACTTTTGAAGAACACTAAATTCTCTGTAAAATGAGTCTTGGATGAGAACAATCCATTGAAATGCGGCTGAGTTGTGCGCGACTAATGAAAAAGTCGTAATATTCACATGCTTTTTGCATGGAAAAACTTAAAAAGAAGAGCGCGAGTACTAGAATCGGAATTGAGAGCTAAAAATTGGACAGGATTCCCCTTTCGACGTCTACAACAAGATTTTCAATGAGGAGTTGCAAAAAAAAAAAAAAAAAATAGTCAAAAAAAGCACCCTAATTTACACCCTTATTATTATAATCGTAGTAATAATATCTCGATTTATTTATTTCAATTTTTTTTTTTTTTTTTCTTCCTATCATCAGCACCAATTCGACTTAAGGGGGGAGTAGGGTCTAGCGGTTAAAAAAAAATCACTATTTTTAGGAATTTTGTTTAGAGATATGGTTAAAGTAAATTCATCGTCATATTTTACACCTTACACGGCATCATTTGGAAAACATTTTGTCAATTTTTTGATGAAAAATATTCAAAAATGAGCCGGTGGCGAAGCATTATCGAGGACGCCTAATCAAAAACATCATTTGCGGTGCCCACTGCTGTTCATCGCAGAATTACCGGAACTCAAAAGGCAAAGAAATTTTGTTAAAACATAAGTTTTTCTTAACCCATACGTCGTTTTTTTTTTTTTTTTTTCAATTTTCAATTTTTGGCGGTCATTTGAAGCAAAAACAGCGAGTTTACACGAAAAATTTCGCCATTTTGTTGCTATAAAATCACTTCAATGTAATAATAAAAAAAAAAAAAAAACAACGTAGGAGTTAGGTATTTCATGTGTAAAAAGCGTGTACCAAATTTGAAAGAAATCGGTGCAGTAGTTTTTGAGTGAGAGTGGGCACCGACTTTGAAAATGGTAGTTTTGAGTAAAACGTTGAAAAAGTGGAGAACTTTCTTTTTTCAACCTGCACCGAATCATCGATTCCAGTTTAATTTTGACACAACATTTTTGAAATGTTGTACTATAAGAAAATGTAAAAAAAAAAAAGAAAAGATTTTCCAAAAGTCACAAGACCCTACTCCCCCCTTAACGTGACACCGAACGGTATATATAATGAATACAGTATAATATATATACGATATCTAGTGGTTAGAGTCAGAGGACGTATATATATATATATATAGATACCTATATATTTTTCACCCAGTAAAAAAAAAAAAAAAAAAAAAAAAAAAACGAAAAGAAAAAAAAAATTCTTCCGTCGTATTATGAAAGTAATTTTTCACAACGGTGCGAGTTAAGCCCGTATTTGGGGGAGGTTTTCAATTTATTGTCCCCGATGGATGGTACGCACAGAAAAGCCCTCTTCTTCCCTCACCTCAAGCTCACACCGTCGACTGTCAGCACAGGATGACGTGTTTCCATCTACCCAAAGGCTTTTTCCCACGTAATACACGCAGCTTTGGAAACTACATGTACGATGTATATCCTAAGACGTGTATATGTATATACTTATGTATATATACCAGACGTATACATATATACACAAGTTTAGATATGCGTGAGTATATCTCACCTCGAAAACAACCCCCTAGTAGTCAAAAAGAAAAAAAAAATCACTCCTGGTTTGAAATTCTTATTGAATTCTCATTCAAGGGTTGATTAATATCGAGAGGGAAGGAATTAAAGGTAAAAATTTTACTTGGTGGTGGAAAAAGAAAAATAAAGTATAAAATGTTCAATAAAACGGTTTTACTTTTTTCCCAACCCCCTCTCTGGGTGAAATTTTTAGCCGGATGAAAATACGCCCACGAAATTGTGGACTTTAGGGATGACTGTTTTCAAGCAACAGTCTTGTCTCTTGTCACCCGCTAGTCTGTCCCTGACTCGAGACTGTCATCTCTTAGAAATCCCCCTGTAACCATCCCCGACAATTCGGTCCTCGGCCCTTATTCCCGTACAGTGGTAGTCCTCGTCCTCTCTTGCCATCACGTTCTAGCATAGTTTACTACCAAGACAATCGCCTTTTCCAGCTGAGAACGCGCGAGGCCCCCGCGGCTTACCCTGGCAATTTTCCGTCACGTCAGAGAACCGCCTCGAACCCCCAACCCCCAACCCCCAACTCCGAACCTCCTCTCTTGAGCGTCGTCCCATAGCCCGTTAACGCACCCCTTAGAATATAAGTCCCCGCGTCGTAAATTGAAAATCTTGAAATTATTTAGGTCTCCTAAAAACGTTTTAAGGACTGAAAAATAATTTTTATTTTTATTTTTATTTCATTTTTTTTTTTTTCCATCATCCCTCAAATTTCATTCACGCAGGCGGTAGTAAGAAAAAGCTGAGAAAATATTTTGATTATTGTGAAAGTAGGAAGAAAAGGGAGAAGAAAATAAATGAAAACAAAAACAAAAAAATAAAAAACTGTTTTTATATACCGAGAAATTTCAACCCTTAATGTTAATATATACGCGGGGCGTAGAGATCAAGAGAAGATGAAGTTATCTAATCAGTATAGAATCACGACTTCCGTGGTAAATCTAATAAACTTTGGGGTAACGTTAGTCATGTACGGATTGTAGAAACATGAACCTTAGGCGGGTTAGGTCAGGTATAAATTCCAACTTATTGGAAGGAAGCTAGGAATCCACGAAAACGGAAACACAGTCGAGTTATACAGGAATGTTCGGTATTTCATAAAGCCCTAGTCTAGTTCGCCAACTGGTGAAACCAGTTTCCAAATATCGTCTACAATCATATTGCTAATCCTCTCGCTACCGGACATTTCCCAAAATCTAGATACATGGACAGAAATGGGTGAAGCATACACCCGACCATCCACTGAAAGAGGGGATTTTTCCAGAAGGGATTACAAGAAAATAGAAAAAGAAAAACAAAATACAAAAACTGTTTCTTTTGATTGGGTCTTTAATTTTTGCACTAATATCGTTGGGACAGTCTAATTCTCGTAATGGATCGTTCGAACGGGGAGTCTTTTCACGCACGTGTACTTAGTCTTCTATGTGATCATATTTGTAATTTATAAGATTTTATCATTTTTTGTGTCGTTTGAAAAATCAGTTCTCTAAACAATTCATCTTCTCGATGATAATCGTCCCGGAGAAAAATTACCCATAAGCGTTTCATTAGTCGATACATAAAGCATATAGCGTTAAATCAACGACCGACACGAATAACAGCACATTTCAGATTCCGGGTGAAAAAGAGCACGTTTCAAATTCCGGGTGGAAAAGAGCACATTTCAGATTCCGGGTGTAAAAGAGCACGTTTCAGATTCCGAGTGAAAAAGAGCATGTTTCAGATTCCGGATGGAAAAGAACACGTTTCAGATTGAGAATGAAAAATAGCACGTTTCAGATTCACTCAAAAACTAGCACAATTCAGGCAAAGCGAATATTACTCATTAGTAAGTGTCAGGTAGGTTTATTATGAAATTGGAAATGCACAATTATGCACAAAAACTCGATTCAATTTTATCATTGAATGATTAATTCAATCTTACAATAAACCTACTTGACACTTGCTAATAAGTAATATTTGCTTCGCCTGAATTGTGATAGTTTTCAAGTGAATCTGAAACGTGCTATTTTTCATTCTCAATCTGAAACGTGTTCTTTTCCATCCGGAATCTGAAACATGCTCTTTTTCACTCGGAATCTGAAACGTGCTCTTTTTCACCCCGAATCTGAAATATGCTCTTTTCCACCCGTAATTTGAAACGTGCTCTTTTTCACCCGGAATCTGAAATGTGCTGTTATTCGTATCAGGCGTCGAAATGTGATCGGGAAAACGGTAATTCTTTCGTCCAAATACGTGAATATTCAAATTTTCGGCCCCGCAAGGTCTTAAAATGTTTGAATGAGATGTGGCTGCAGTCGGAAAAAAATAAAATAAATTGTTGATAAATTTAATGCCTGACTTCATCTACTTCCTATCGGTAAGAAATATTGTAAAAAAATATGATCTGAGTTGATAGTAACATGCATATATTGACCTTATGCGGTCGATAAAAAAAATGGCTTCTATTCTTGTTTCGCGCATCCGTACGATCTTCTATTGTGTAGGTGGTTCCGGTCCTTCGTGTAAGGTATAAGGGAGGCTGGTATAAGGTATAAAGTATAAGGTATGTCATTCCTTAAAGGAGGGTACGTCAGGACAAGCTGGCGCCTCTCATACCGCCGTCGTTGCTCAACGAATAACAATATCCGTCTCTATCTATATTCTATATCTATACCTACCCTGTGCCTTTTACCGAGCGACCGTGTGCCGTCCTCGAAAAATAAAGGTAAGGGTGCTGTGCGGACGTCATCGAACCCGAAACCGGGATCGTGTTTCGTTATATTTTATTTTTTCTTTTCTTTTCTTTTATTTTATTTATTTATTTTTTATTTTTTTGACGAGTGTAAAGATGCGAGAGATTTTGAAACGGGAAACTGAAGAAGGAAACAGGAGAATAAAACAAACCCCTAATGACAAAGTGCGCGATTTTGCAACTGCCTACATTTTCCTCGCCGCGCCGCCCCGTTACCGGACGAACAATCTTCGTTAGAAATACGAGACGGCCCTTTTCCCAGTCGCTTCTCCTGTTCCTATCTGGTTTATTGCCTACCTACGCTTCTCCGTCTAATTAACAGCGAGTTTCCTGTCAACATGAATACGGAAACCCCTCTATCCACTCCACGCTCCTGGCCCACCCGGCATCGGCTTCGAGCTTGTGGAAGATATGCCATGATTCATGGAGACGGAATCGAAACCTGGTCGAAATGCTAATATAGGGTCATCAACAATCTCTCCATGATCCGTCAAGATAGGATGACATAATCAACATCCATCCAACCCGTCCTGTAGTGCATCAGTATATCAAAATTTCAACCTGATTACGTCTCAGTCGAAATAATTCTGACATTCTGTGAATTTCCATCCTTAAAGGGGTGAATATAATTATTATCAAATCACTGACACGCGCGTCGAATAATTCTGAGATATTATTTATCAGAAAAAATGTCAGATTTCATGAACTTTGACGTTAGAAAAAATGAAAGGAATCGAATAGGATGATATTGTTTTGCCCCGAAATTATCATTGTTAGAAAAAATATGTTCCAGTAGGTCCACTATAATTTTTATGTTAATTTCAACACTTTTTTCAGTTGAAACAACAGAAAAATCTGCGGTTTAAGTGAAAATAAAGTTGTTTTAACTAAAAAAAAAGTGTTGAAATTGACATAAAAATGATAGTGGACCTACTGGAACATATTTTTTCCAACAGTGTAGGTATATCGATGTACTCTCTAAATTCGAATTAGTGGAAAGTCACTGATGGCAGTGATAAGTATACCAGAATCACTGACAATCAGTAACATTTTCACTGATTGTCAGTAATTTTGGTATACTTATAACTGCCATCAGTGACTTTCCACTGATTCGAATTTAGAGAGTATAGATAGTGTTCCTTCGAAATTTGAAAACGTTTTAATGAACGATGCGACAGCCACTTTAAGAAAATTTTTGAAAATGTCAAATGGCGTTTCTACTTCTTTCAAGAAAGTTGTGCAGTACATCAGACTGGTGATTAATCTAGACTCTGCGGATTCTAGTGCAGAGCACGAAAACAATACTACGGAGTGTTATCTGACACGTGAATCCACGGAGTAATAAATCTATATTCTAGTTGTGCGAACTTTGTAGATGGATAAATTTTAGTTCAAGAGTAGTAGATACCTACTACTTACTAGCTATACGTGGGGTTTTTCGTAAGGTAAAAATTTTCATCTTGAATAATATATATTTCTGTAATTTTATCGTGCTCGTAGTAATTGCGTGTGCCAGAGAGAGGGGCGGTTGCAACTGTATAGGTATACATATTAAAAAATGTATGTCAAGCGATTTTTGGTCGATTGACATCTTCTTGAATAAATATATTTGTTCCACTCGAGTTTTTTTTTTTTTCGTGATGGCGCGATGGGGTAAATTGGGAATCAATATTTCTACCGCAACGAATTTATGGACGAAAAATAAACCCCGTATACAATATATAATATAATATAATATGAGATATATATACCTGATACCAGGCTATAACCAACTACAGCTACACACCAAAACTTGGTTTGGCTATAGGCCAATATATTGAAGAGTATCTCTTAATTCGTTATAAATTTATAACTAGTATACCGATATAATTAACTAAATACCTAAATAATAATAATTCAATATATAATTATAATAGACGCAAACAAGAGGCAGCGACATAGCTGTAGGTACGTGTCGACAAACCACATCAGTATACGAGCTGTTTTATCAGATAATTGATAAAATATACAAAACTCGATTAGATATATTTGAGGTAAAATTTTTTTTATTGATTAATATTGACAAATACCTATCAATGGAATAATTTATCAAAAATTTCAATCTACCAACCGAAATAAGTAATATATCCAGACGAATATAAATAAATCAGTATTTCGTATACTTATCGTTTAAAAATTTTTGATTACCGAGTGAAATCGAGCATGACGAGACAGAATATATCGTAGAAAAATCAAATCACGAGTTTATTGACAATTGATAAGATAAGTGGCGCATGAATGATCGGCTGTAGACGATTACGCGCGGTTGAGCAGGTTTTTCCAAAATATAAAGTAATGAATAAAATACGCTTTAGCAGTATATATATATACATATTTTAATATTTCGCGAGACGAAAATGCATATTCATTTAATTGATCCCGCTTAATTTCATCAATATTCATTTGAAGTAGTTAAAAATTTGTTCTGTATAAAACGCCATCGTCTTAACGAAATAAGTTAGACTCTACGGGGTTCAAGAGATTCGGACGGAGCTAGTCAGTGTGAAAAGGTATAAAGTAAAGCGAATAAAAATGTAATAACAGCTCCTCGTTTCGCAAGAGTCTAAGGGATGAGCATGTTTTTTAATAAACCTCCACTTTATTATTCCTCAAACTTAATTAAAGCGGTCTTCATACATATATATATATATATATATATATACATATAATATAATATTATTATACCTCGGATATTAATTTACGAGTTGATTAAATTATTTCACGATTTAACAGACGCCCCGTGGCTACGTCGTCCCCTGACCTTATCAAACTATCAGGCGGTTTGTACCTAATTCCTACAAGAATAATTAACGCCATTTAAGAAAAGCGCCTTTTTTTTCCCCAATTTTTTTCATTTTTTTTTTTTTTTTCTTATTTTCTATTTTTTATTTTAGCGTAGGAGTTTTCACGTATACTATGATAATAACGATAATTAATGAATAAACAAATTAACCCAGTCTCAAATAATTATATATATAGTGCCAGATTATTAACGTACGCAAATTTATGCAAAATCTGGTAAACATCGACGCGGCTTATCAAGTATCAACGTGACAATCAAAGCCGGTCTAGGCTCCGCGGGAGTTTCCATCTGTTTATCAGGTTTAGCATAATAAAGCGTGACGTACACCGTTAGTCTTTGTCGTTAATTCCGTAACGTTAAAATTATAATTAAGGAGAGAAATTGCGAGACAAAATTCTTGCCAATAATTATTTTCGAGTAGGTAGCTAAATAATTTTGACTGGTATAAAAATTCAGACGCAATTCATAACGATTCGTCATTTATCATTTAGAATAAATCCGGAATTTTCATTTGATAAACTATCGGTATAATCGATCATGGAACAAAAATAATTGACGGATTGTTAAAATTAAAAAAAAATTTCACCGTATGAAAATATATTCCTCCTTTTTTTTATTTTTCACTCTATTTTCTAACGCGAAAGAAATTTTCGAACAAACTCGACTGCACGTTGATTTGGATCCTTTTTCGACCAGAAGTTGCCTTCGTCTACCTCGGCAAAGATTTTCGAGAAAATTATAACAGATATACATATCCTTCGTATAAGTTTTGGTTAGAGTTTCGTTGCTAAATAAGTAGAATGAACATGTAACTGGAAAGTTTATACCTACAAGACAGGTTGAATTCTATATGATGAAGAAGTTACGGAGTTCCTCCTTGTCTTGAATCTCGCTCTTCACGCTCCTTCGGATTTGTACAATTTTGAACCATAAGGTATATAGAGGTTCCTCAAAATGCGAATTCTACGAAGTTTGAAAAGCAGGGTAAATGGAAGATGAGACGAAGGGGGAGAGGGAAGATTTTTAATACGCAAAGTGCTCGGAGAATACTTCGTTACAGAGAGGCTCGCCTCTCTTATATATATACCTAAAGATTTGTCGCTGGTATAAGATACCTGTAATACCAAATTCCTTGAACAAGTTCCTCGGAAGTTTGCCGACTGAACTAAAGTTATACGAAGAAAGACGCTAGACCTATAGAGGGTTGAAGATGAACTTTCCACGCGTAACTACAAGGTGGGTGTATACACTGGTATAGATAGATTTTTGGTACTGAGTATCGACGAAGTTATCTCAGCCTTATGAAACCCCATTGGTTTTATCTTCTCTTTGTCTATAGCTTACAGCCCATGTGGAAATCTATCGAGGTATACCCGATTTGTGTTGGGGGCCCGGACAGGAAGCCCATATGTAGGGTTTCTAGTAGGGCCCTGATGGGAAGCCATCGGGGGCCTGACTTGGCCTGCCCGACTAGTACCCCAACAGAACTGAGGGATGGCTCTGTCAGGGTCCCGTCACGTGGTTAGTGCTATGGCTATAAAAGCGTTACATTTCCTCAATAGCGCCCTAATAGAGATGGGGAAAACTATCAGGGTCCTTTACGCACCCCCAACGGAATTTCTGCACGGAAGGATCTGAGTTGGTTAAAATGAAGTAAAAAAGGACGTGAATTATTGAAGTCGCATATCCAGCCAAAAATTATTCAGGAACTAATGCGATTCAAATAAATTTCATTCAAAATTGAAATTTCTTTGGTGTTGAAAGATTCAGGCAAATCTGACCAAAGAATTCCGTTATGGTATAATGGTATGGTGTGGTATGGCGTGGTATATGAGTCGCAGCTGTCTCTGAGGATTGTCATCGGAGGTGGACCTTGTCTGCTCTCGAGTGCGGCGAAGTGTTAAGCGTATTGAATTTTTAGCGAACCAATCTTGTTCAACGGCTGAAATTGAATTCGGGGTGACAAGAAATTCAATAAAAACTCTTTGATGTAGAAATCGGGGAAGTTTGCTGGCTACGTTGGTTTATATTCATAAAAAAAAAAGAAAAAAAAAAAAAAAAAAGAAAAGGAATATATATATATACGTATGTACCACTCAAAATACATTTTCCTTCGAATATCAAATCCCGAAGGTTACTCCTGTCTCGTTCGTAGTAGGGTATGTGCCTATATACATATACCTATACCGTTTTCGAAGTTATTTTATCATCTCGTACATCCGCAACTCTCAAATACTGCTTCATTACACAATACGGTATATAGGTGTGTATATACACATATATATTATATGTCTTATTCTTTCGGCTCAATTATTGCATCGGGCGGGATTTTTTTTTCCTCAGGCATTATACATATTGTTTCCGTAAAAATGAAATGAAGCAAAATATGAGGAAGATAAAGGTAAGAAGAAGAAGAAAAAGAAGACGAAGAAGAAGAAGGAGAAAAAAAAAATTGGAATTTGCTTTAAGGAAAGTTGACGGTAAATGTTTCCATCCTTTCCCGTTGTCAGGGATTCTTTTGTATTTACTTGAGTGCGATGAAATGAAATCCCGTGAAAGAGGTAAAAAGCAAGGGTTGCAGAGTCGGGTCTTCAAAGAGAGAACCGACTCTTTCAGTCCTAGGCTCCGCAGCAAGTTACCCCAAAAAGCGAATCGAATCTTGGTTAGAAGTAAGGAGGGCGCGGAGGTCGTAGGTAGGCACCATCTTCTGCTGCAGGGTTGAAAGGGGTTTTTACCTTCAGAGAAAGATGAAGATAAAATAGAAAGAGAAAGAGAAAGAGGAAGAGAAAGAGAAAGAGGAGTGCAAACGCGGTCACGAGCCGTCATTTGCTTTCCCTAAATCCTTGCTCCCTTACTTTTCTTCCCTTCGTCTCGGTCATCCCTTGATTTTCCTTTTCGTTCTCGGTTCTGTCACCACCTTCGAAGCCCAGCCTCTCATCTCTTTCATCTTCTCCAAATTTGGCGTGAAAATAAGCTTGATCCTCATCTCACCCCCAACCCAACCCAACCCAACCCTTACCTTTAATTTATTTCTCTATAGCTCTTCGGGCACAGAGCTTGCACAGAAATCCCCGCAATCTGAGGGGGGCTGCAGTAAGTAGTATAGTAGGCGAACATATATAGGTATAGAAGTACGTACACATACACATAGCTGCTTCTTAGGACCATCAATCTTCTAAAAACTTTTAACTGATACCTACCTACCTGTATGCAATTTGTTACACTCGAAAACTCATTTCTCGAACCATTTCTCCACGTAAGTTTAAACTAGGAACTGATCCTGTGGTAGGTAGTGGCTTCAAATCTTTGAGGTATGGGTTTCAAATCGATATTGATAAAAGTGATATAAAACATTATCGTCTATTTTTTGTCAATTCGAAATCGAGAATTTGAATATTTTACGCATCTCTCTGATTTCTTTATACGTTTGTGTGAATAATGGTAGAAAAATGTATAGGGTGGGGTTCTTTTTTATTTATTTATTTATTTATTTATTCTTTCTTTCTTTTATTTATTTATTTTCATTTTTTCAATTTCCAGAACTCTTTATTTTTGCAAATCAAGCTTTACGATCTATCGAAATCACGGGGCAATAATTTATCCTCTGCACACAAAAGCAGCAGCAAACGTGGTTTTATTGTATATCGTATAGGCAGTGTCTATTGTTTGATAAAAGCCATACGATGTGTATACATATACATATACGTATTATATACATATACATATATATATATATATATATTATATACGTATATGTAGGTATGTTACATACGTGTATAGATATCGAGGTGATATAGCCAAGCTACGTGCGCCGTTGATGCTATCCACCTTATTCTGGCTCGACTCTACCTCCACCTCCACCTCCACCTCCACCTACACCTCCATATATAGGAATCACCTATCCACCTAGAACTTCGCACGGCCGTTATTCCGGGTAAATTTTCAAGGAAACACGATAATGTGATACGATACTTCGATTAGCAAACAAAGTCACGTAACGTGGTAACGTTGTGTTAAGCATAGCTAAGTAGCCGGGACTACCGGGGTTGTTGACTGGTGACACAAAACGTTTTACCAAAGAGAAGAGACGGAAAAAAAAAAAAAAAAAAAAAAATAGGAGATCAGGTGAGCAGAGGGTGGTGTTATTTCCGCCAGCGAGAAGCTGAGGGAAAGAAAAATTAAAAAAAAAAATCAAAAAAGTAAAACAAGCGAAACGAAAATCGCATATTTAGTCAAGAGAGAAAAAAAAAAAAAAAAAAAAAACTGCAACCTCTGGGTATCCGAATTGACAATTTTCCGCACTGATTCTCGACTATCTAATTGAGAAATTTGTATCACCTTTCATTCGGACTAGACCTAGATTTTTATTAAGAAATATTGAAAATTTCATCCAGACGAATAATTTGTCATTTTTAAACCAGTTCCTGCTGATTGATAATAATTTTCAATAAAGTTTGACACAATATCATCCAAGGGATGGTTATGGTCAGCATAACTCACGTACGAAGATTGATGTTGTTCGGATTTTTGAAATACAAATCTATGTACTATTTTTCACGATATTCGGACCACGTGATAAAGAAAATTTATACCATTTTATAGTTTTATGGAAAAAAAAGGGCTTACAATTATAATGTTCCAAATAATTGGCACTTAATGTTGAACCGCAAAATTTAAAAATCATGTTTTTGTAACCAACAGTTTGTTGGAAAGCTGCTGTTGACCAGAAAATTTTCGTGCCTCTTTTGCACGCAGAAAAAAAAAAAAAAAGAAAAAAAAAAAAAAGAAAGAAACTAATGGGCTCTTTTTTCTCAATTAACTTGCTACCAAATTTTTTTTCGCGCCCCTCTTCGAGCTCTGGCAAAGTATAACTAATATACTGCAAATATACAGATGAAAATTATTGGGTAATATAAAATATCGTAGATAGTAGGTAATGTATACTGTCCGGTTTCATTTTATTCCATAGTTCAACCTGATACCTATACGTTTAGTCATTTTGTAATTGGAAATTTTAACGGTCTAGAAAGCGGACCGGTCAACCGCCGATGGCTTTGTTATAGTTTACTGTGGGGTAGTAAAACTTTGGGAACTCTATATACACGTAGAGAACTGGTAGTGTGAATTTTTACGAGTCTCTTTACACTGAGGCACGCACGGGACTGACATTTAGCGCTCTTTGGCCCTAAATCTCTCGTCCACGTGACACCCGAGAAAATTGCCCTCATCTGGTATAGGTACTGTAATTTCCGCATTGGCATCAGGTTCCTTAGGGGTTTGTGAATTTTTCATTTTCATTTTCTGTTTTTAATACACGTTTTTTTTTTTTTTCTTTTTTTTTTTTTTTTTGTTACGCGACGTATAATGGTACCTGTACAGTTTTATGGATGACACTCATGATCATGAATGATGAAAAGTGGGAATGATCGTTCTATCAGTCAATTTATTACAAATTCAATTATTATTATTCGCATTACCTACGTTAGAAGATTCATGCGAGATACAATATCCGTACTAACATACCTATATCCATACAATTCGAGTTCTGTAATTTATGGATTATAATTTAGATACAAACATTAATCTGAATTCACACAGGATGGAATTGGATTTGGCGTAGGTTTCGCCCATTAGCGAAAAACACAATTAAAACTTTTCTAGTACACAGCCCGGCCTCTTCCCTGGTCTGACCTGGCCGGCAATTTCACTTTGGCAATGTATTATAGTGGTGGCGGAGGCTTGTGAGTTTGTAAAGTAGAATGATCATTGTAGATATTTATTAAACTAAAACTTTCTACCGAATCCGCAGAATATTTGCAAGGATTTAATTACACCGCATGTGCACATAAAACTTGATTGATTAAAAATTCACTAAAAGATTTTCGAATTTACTACTAAAATTATCATACGAGTTGATTAAAAGAAAAAGAAAATTAAAAAAATAGAAAATAAAATTGAACATTTTTTTTTTTTTTTTTTTCATATTCACCCACAGCTGAAACAGGGATATAAATTATTCCTTTTCAATGAATTGTTGATAACACATTGGCTAATGATGTTAATTTAAATTAATTAAGCTATAACGTTCGTGAAAATCTTTAATACGCTGCATTATTCGATAGTTGCAGATGCGTGATTTGATTTATTATTTAAATGGAATTAGAATTAATTTTTTTTTTTCTTTCCAACCTGTCGTCACCTCGCTGCTGCATCAGCTGGATGGATAGATGGATAAGAATTTCTCGTTTTGAGAAGATTAAAAATGAAAAAGATGAAAAAAAAAAATGGAAAAAAAAAAAAAAAAAAAAAAAAACGAGAAAAATTTGAATAATTTAATATTCATATCACAGAGCTATTCGTTTCGTCGTAATCTGTTTTCCACGCGTCGGAAAATTCGCTCAAGGATTCCTTTTTTCTTTTTTTTTTTTTCCTGCTTTTCCTTAAATTATTTTCGCGTTTCTACAGTACGTGCAACGCTAAAGCCGTTCTGAGCCTTCACACAATTGCTATGCAAATCTTCCTGAATAATGCACAACGTGATATTATTCATATACCTAGAGGTATATAACTAGATTCGTGGGAACTAGCACGTATAGAATTATTTTATATAGTCTACATTTTTTTTTTTTTTAATTTTTTTTAATTTTTTTTCTTATAATTAATCATATATGTATGAATATGTTTAATATATTTTTCTGATTTTTTTTTTTTTTTTTTTCCCTCAAGTAAAACAAAAATCGAAAAATGATCAACGAATCAACGGATATCGAGCAAAGCTTCTATCTATAAAGAGCTTCGAGCTCAGTTCGGTGAGGAAAACGAAAGAATTTCGGGTGGGGGGGGGTTACCCGATCGGTTACCGGCTTGTCTATTTTCTCCGCAACGGGGTAATCAATCCACTTGTCCTTTCGGCAGCCGATGTTTGACGAGTAGTAAGTTCGAACTGGTACGTTTGATCGAATGAAATCGGGAATTCTTTTTTTTTCGATTGAAAAGTGTTGGCGTGCCATTTATTTCAACTTATATCAGAGCCTATGCATCAAAAATGCAAAATCGGCTTCCTGATCCCGATTCTGTGAGGGATTCTGAACACAGCCATCCCAAAACATCTTTGTTTTCGCCGACGATGAAGGGGCCGCTTGTATTCCACATTTTTGTGGTAATTTTCGCGATTGTCAGAGGCTGGGGGCGGCCATTGCCGCTACAGCTGCTGATATAACGCGGTGGTTCCCAGAACGCCCGTGAGATGTCGCCGCGCGCCCATTTGAACTTCATCTTTTACTATAGTAAAAGTATACTATAGTAAAAGTATACTATACTATAGTAAAATGATGAAGCTCAAGTGGGCGCGCGGCGACATCTCACGGGTGTTCTGGGAACCATCGCAATATATCAGCAGCTGTAGCAGCTGTAGCGGCAATGGCCGCCCCCAGCCTCTGACAATCGCAAAAATTACCTCAAAAACGTAGAATACAAGCGGCCCCTTCATCGTTGTCGAAAACAAACATGTTTTGGAATGGTTGTGTCCAGAATTCCTCACAGAATCGGGCTCAGGAAGCCGATTTTGCATTTTTGATGCGTACGCTCTGATATAAGTCGAAATAAATGGCACGCCAAGACTTTTCGATCAAAAAAAAAAAAAAATCCCGATATCATTCGATCAAACGTACCAGTTCAAACTCATTACTCGTCAAACATCGGCTGCCGAAAGGACAAGTCGATTGATTACCCCGTTTCGGAGAAAATAGACAAGCCGGTAACCGACCGGGTAAACCCACCCCTCTTAAGGCCCATCCCTAGTCGCCCACCTCCTTTTGGTCGAAATGTGTCACATTTTGATTATTATGCGAGCCCAGGCGTCAAAAACGCAAAAAAAGGCCAACTTAGTACAAATTCTATTTCAATTCCGAACACATACGTCCAAAAAAATGTTCGTTTCGTGCGAAAATCGAGTCTACAGATGGTTTTTACATTGTTACAAAATTATTCGAATTCGATTTCCTCGACGAACAATGTAAAAACCATCTGTAGACTCTCTTTTCGCACGAAACGAACATTTTTTTGGACGTATGTGTTCGGATTGAAATAGAATTTGGCTAAGTTGGACTTTTTTTGCGTTTTTGACGCCTGGGCTCGGATAATAATCGAAATGTGTCACATTTCGACCAAAAGGAGGTGGGCGACTAGGGATAGGCCTTAAGGGCATGCAACAGTCCTTCTTCACCACCTTATCATTTACAGTTTTTCGTTTTATTGACAACCTAATTGACGAAATCGATTCAAACTTGGTAAGTAAATTGCTGAGGTGGTATGGAATGGTGGAAAGTATATCACTTAGGGAAAATAGGGCAATTTCATCTCAAATCGGTCAAGAAATAACCTCGTATTTTTTGAATCGTTTCAAACTTTTTTTACGTGCAATCTACGTTAAAAAAGTAGACCCAAATTTTTTCGTTGATCCAAAAAAAGTTTTTTTACGCTAGATATGAATTATCGCATTCTTCTGTAAAAGTAGCGCGCGGGCGGCTTTGAAAATTCATATCTGGAGTCCCTTTCACCGTAGAGAAATGTTCCAAAACGCGTTTTGAAGGTGATGAAAGAAACTTTTCGGTAAAGATTTTCTACTTTTTGAAAAATATAGTTTTTTTGTTTTTATGAGCAATCAAAATGTTTATCGATTTTTTTCGCAAACTTAAACCATTTTTAAAATTCTACAAAAAATATTATCGCATTCCTTATTCAATTCTGAAAATGGCGAAATTTTGAAATTGATGGAGCGATTTCTCTAAATATTTGTTTTACAATTATTTATCCGGCGCTGTGTCAGGTTGCCGCGCCGCGCTCCTCGCCACTACCGCGTCGTTTCATGTATGGAAAGCCGCGCGCCACGCCATTGGCCGAGCCCTGTACGGCTGTACGACGCGGTATTAGCGAGGCGCGCGGCGCGGCAACCTGAGATAGCGCCGGACTAATAATTGTAAAAAAAAATATTTAGAAAAATCGTTCCATCAATTTCAAAATTTCGCCATTTTCAGAATTGAATAAGGAATGCGATAATATTTTTTTTAGAATTTTAAAAATGGCTTTAGTTTGCGAAAAAAATCGATAAACATTTTGATTGCTCATAAAAATAAGAAAACTATATTTTTCTAAAAGTCGAAAATCTTCGAATAAGGAATGCGATCAACCTTTTTTCAGAATTTTAAAAAATGGTTTGCGAAAAAAAATCAACAAACATTTTGATTGCAAACACGCTACATAAAAAAAAAAATAAAAATAAAAATAAAAAAAAAGCTAAAAAAAAATGCTAAAAAAAAAAATTAAAATAAAAGCTTCAATTTCGTAAAACCATGAACTTTCCCGCCTTCGTACATTTGTTTGTTATTGATTGTGAAAATATGAATTGATTTCGTTGGTTACTTTTCGAATAAAACGAAAAACAGAAGTTCGGCGTCGACTATTGCATGCCCTTAAAAAAGTGACAATTGGCAGTGATATTTTGAATAATAAATTAAGTTTCGTGCGAAATTTGGCCATCTGAATAATGGTGTATTCAATCCGGATAAGGTATACGCTATGAGGTCCTTTGCACAAAAACCTGTGAGTAAATTTACACGTGGATGTGTATTATATATATCTAGTCTGGTATATAAAATGGTGTATACACTACATTTATTTATGTAATACGTAACAAAGTAGCGAACGAAGTGAGGTAGAATCACACGAGATACGAATAGCAGTACATACACGTACGTAGGTATATAATATATATGTACACAGGTAATACATTTATGTACAAATGTAGTAGGACGAAAAAGTCAGGGACGACGCCTCGTTCGCGTTGGTTGAGTAAATTGGTAGAAAATACACACAGCAGTGGTAAAGCAAAGCTTTAATTATTTCACGTTGGATCAAGCCTCGCGGATCTCGATGGGATGCTATATGTCTGGTTGTTGGCTGACCCCCTCTACTTTTTATATGAGCAAGAATCCGAAAGTTTGCAAAGGCTCGTTATTCGCGAATCATCATATATATAAAGAGGGAGGTTGAGGGGTTGGTCATGCTCTCGTAATTTCACTGTAACTCGATCGTTGTTTTACCCGATAGGTAAAAAAAAAAAAAAAAAGTAAAAGTAAAATAAAATGAAATAAAAAATACCGAAAATTTGAACAAATTTATCCAGCTCTGCCTTTTGGCCTCGAGGATTTTATTTCATTTCGAACTAAATTGACTTCGGTCGTTCATTCAACCAAATATATATCTGTGATTTAATTGAACCTTCTTCATTCGAACAGTCATTATTTTGTTCCACTCTTTTAAATTTTGTGGAGAGAAAATCCCATTTTTTTTTTTTTTTTTTTTTCTTTTAATTGAATTGAAAGTCGTATATCTGGCTCTCGCTCTTAAATTGATGAATTTTCGATCCCAAAAATTTCATTACGAAATGCATGATATCAATCAATCGATATATATCATAAAAATGATGTTGAACATGAAATTAATCGAATATCAAATAGAAATTCAACTTTTGTGATTCAAGGGATGAATATTGGTGAGTTGAAATCATTGTTTAGGTAAACTTTGGCCTGAAGTCTACTACATACGTTCTATATGTGGTAGGTACATATTGTAGAATGTAGGGTAATCTGGTTGTTCGATAAAGCAAACTTCGTGAGGGTAGGTAGGTAGGAAGGTAGATAGGTAGGTATAATGCACTTAATTTAAAAACCAATGTAAAGCATGCAAGCAATAAAGTTGGTTGTATAAAAAGTAGTAGTATAAAATAAATTTTATCGTAACTGGATAAAAAATAATTCAGAGCATAAGAATGCATAAATAAGATGTAAGATTGGAAGAAATGAATTAATTAAATCATTAACATGGTTAGAACATGGCACAAACACGATTATTTATACCAAGGAGCTTTGGAGCTTCGAGACTTCGTTTCGTGTTTTTCAAATTATTGGAAATATGTTTTTTGTTGGCTAATTTAATCATCGACGGGCACGAGCACCACCCAGGGCATTGAAATAATAATGGAAACGCGAATGAGAAGAAAAGGAATAAATAAAGGAATCTAAATAATAATAATAATAAAAGAAATAAAATTAAAAAATAAATAAAAAAAGAGGAAACGAGGGAAAAGACAAGTGAGTTTCTATACCGAGATACGGAATTACATCCTCCCTATTATAAGAACGTATTTCCAGCTTAACTTGAGTTTTCAATCCAATTATTAAAGAAATAAGGCTCTAGTACATTCACGTAGCATCTTTTCTTTTTCCTTCTGGTACCGTTTTATTTTTTTTTTTTTTTATTCTATTTTTGTTTTATTTTATTCATTTTTTTCTACTCTTTTTATCTTTTTTTCGCTTTTTTTTTTTTTTTTTTTGTTCGAACTCGTTCAAATTCCACCAGGGTATCGAGCTTAACAATGTAATAACCTGCGCGTACCTACAGTATTCGATGCTCGCTGTTGATGACAGTATAGATTCTCAAAAGCAATGATAAAGGGATTAGATTCGCAAATAAGAGAAAAAACGACATGATAAAATAAGTAACCACAATATTTAATTCCTAAATAACAATTTTTAATCGTTTTGGAAAATGAATAAGAAAAAAGACAGTTCGATAAATAAAAATCGAACAAATCGACTTCTTGTGTACATCGGAAATGAAATATTGTAGGTCGAAAATTGCCAATTTCTTTCTTATATGGTATATTTTCATAGTGTAAATAATTATTCCTATAAAATCTGTTATCGAAATGGAAAACACGTATCTGAATAAAATACATACCCATATATAAGTATTAGGGTGTGCAAAAAAAAAAAAAAAAAAAAATTCAAACGCACATCAACATTCCGGTAGAGCATCTCAAATAGAATATCTCAGCCAAATATGAGCTCTTAATATTGATATTTAGAACTGCCTAATTTAGTTACTAATTTTAGTTACTAATTTTAGTTACTAAAATAGGCAGTTCTAAATATCAATATTAAGAGCTCATATTTGGCTGAGATATTCTATTTGAGATGCTCTACCGGAATGTTGATGTGCGTTTGAATTATTTTTTTTTTTTTGCACACCCTAAAAGTATAGGTATATAATAGTATATTATGTGGCATGCCCGTAAACCAAGTGTTATTCGAGTCAAAAACGGTTTACGGGTGCGCCCCATACTGTATTTTTTTCGAAATAGGCATGAAAAGTCACTTTGACGCCTGTTGAGATTCACTAGACGAAGAGTGAGGTTATGGTGCGATCTGTGGCGCACTTCGAACCGCGCATCGAAACTACCGTATAAAGACTTTATACGGCAGCTTTGGAATGCGCACTTCGAACTGCGCATCCAGACTGCCGTATAAAGACTTTATAGGGCAGTTCTGAAACCAACCGTATAAAGTGACACTTTGTGGATCGAAAACAGGCGCAAAAAAGTGACTTTTCAATGCCTATGCCGAAAAAAAATATAATCTGTCTTTGATAATGACATAACTTATACTATTCTATTTAATCAAGCTAAAGTATAATTTTCCAATGATAATTTGACCAACGGAAATGTTTACGATTACATACATATCAACGTTATACCTTACCGACCAACCCTGAAAACGTCCTGGTATAACTTAATCGCAACAACAATAATTACGCGGGCATATTATGGCTATCTTTAATAGGCATGTTCATTGGTGTAGATGTGAAGAAGGTGTGGAGAGGGTTGCTAACGAAAGGGAAAAGCGGTTACAACCTGGGCTCCGGTTAAAACGGAAGAAGGTTTACGTACATATAATACATACGTATATATACGTACACAACGTGTAAACTAAGGGTAGTATATACCCGTATATAGGTATATATAATATATGTATATAAGGTAGAGTCGGTTCTATTATAGAGTTTGTAGTTATAAAGGGATTCATACAGTATGGTCTAAGTGTATTATATATACATATATGTATGTATAAATGTGATACGTATGTATACACGTAAATTGGTGAAACTTGTATACAGTAGCCAGCAAAATTTAATTAGCAATTAATCCAGTGAATGTGTTTATTTTTAATTAACTTTATACCACACTGTCCGTTCCGAGCTTCAGCGCATTTTTATACTATACGGAATATTACCTCCCTTATATAGTACCTACCTTATATACCCTTATACCCTAGTACCTGTAACAGCACGACTGAACGTTGTCTAACGAACCCGTCATAATATACATTAGGTAAATACATGTATATTAATGTAACATCTAACCGTCTGTAATATGAAGGGAAGTTTACCCTCAAACGGGCTATAAGTGCATCCAAAATAAACATTTCATTATTAAAAACAGGAATTTTCTATTTATTTATTTATTCAATACCTTATACCCCAAATATCTCTGTTGCTTTTGCAGTTACAAGACAAATTTTAAGAGATGATCTTTTTGATTTTGAAGGGCTGATACAGTGATGGTAAATTCATTTTTTTCAAGGTCACAATTTTCGAGTTCTCAAGGTCATCATTGGTTTTTCAAATAGGAGCATGTATTTCTGATATGACGATGTTGTAGCCGACATTGAGACAAATCCAACGACCTATAATAATATGACCTTGGAATAATTTTTCACCTCAATACACGGAGAGAATTTTATGGTAAACGCTCTCATACTGCATAGGATTTTCGATGTATCGCGCACTTTTGAGGCCATTCTCACAATTTAGGCAATGGTTACCATATCTCATAGTACGAGACCTCAAAAGTACGCGATACATCGAAAATCCTATGCAGTTTGAGAGCGCTCACCATAAAATTCTCTCCGTATATTGAGGTGAAAAATTTTTCGAAGGTCATATTATTATAGATCGTTGGATTTGTCTCAGTGTCGGCTACAACATTGTCATATCAGAAATACATGCTCCCATTTGAAAAACCATTGATGACCTTGAGAACTTGAAAACTGTGACCTTGAAAAAAATTAATTTATCACCAATGTATCAGCCCTTCGAAATCAAAAAGATCATCTCTTAAAATTTTTCTTGTAACTGTAAAAGCAGCAGAGATATTTGGGGTGGTCACGTTAAATGCCCCACCCTGTATATACGAAACGCATATTTATGATTAATTTGTAAAAAGTGAAATTTGCGAAAAAATAAGAAGATAAATGAAAGCATTACTGCACGTCTCACCAGATAGGGGTGACAACGTTCGATAAAGAATGGAAGATACTTATAATTAATTGATACCTAGGTCAAATAATCTTCTCAATTGAATGGCATACGATGTCTACGATAGCGAAAAAGCACGAGGAATCAACCCCTGGCGAAAAAAATAAAATAAAAAAATATTATTTTTTCTTTCTTATTTGATAAAAAGACGCAGAAAGATAACATTCTGATTATAGTATATTGTGTACCAAGGGCGTAAAGTGGGCTTTTTTAGACCGAGTGTGGAGTTTGCAGTACGAGTCAGAGGCGAGGTAGCACGAGTCGAAGACGAGTGCGTCTGCGAGCCGAAGACGAGTACTGCAACCACACAAGGTCAAAAAGCCCACTTAGCCCTGGTGCACACCATATTTTTTGTAACAGCACGATTTTCGCGTTTTTTCAACATTGTTAATAATTTTCTTGAAATAATAAAAACGCCCGCTGCAGCGGGCGATTTTATTATAATAATGAATTGCGCCCGCTACAGCGGGCGATTTTATTATAATAATGAATTGCGCCCGCTGTAGCGGGCGATTTTATTATTATAATGAATTGCGCCCGCTGCAGCGGGCGATTTTATTATTATAATGAATTGCGCCCGCTACAGCGGGCGATTTTATTATAATAATGAATTGCGCCCGCTGCAGCGGGCGTTTTTATTATTATGGTAAAAAACGCCCGCTCGTCTGAAAACTGTCACTTTAGGCCCGCTGAATGGGTCAAAAAAACGCAAAAATCGTGCATGTGTTACAAAAAAGTAGATTTTGCCTCTTAAGAGGTTTAAAACCCTATTATGATACGCATCAATAATTTCTGCATCGCCCAGAGCAAGCTATATAATAAATACGTGTACACCTATATATATGGACAAATCTCAAAAACCTCGAATTTTTTTACGGATTTTTTTTGTATTTTCAATTCTTGAGCACATGCCTAAAATTTCTAATGAACGACCCGTCAGTTGTTAGAATACAGCATCTAACGTGGTGCAGCGTTTTAAATTGACGCACCGATCGTTATTTACGTTTCTTTTATATATTGGTGAAATTAAAAAAAAAAAAAAAAAATCGAAAGAAAGGTTTTTTTGGAAATGAAATTTTTTCTATGAAAGCGCATTCTTTTACGAACAAAATGATTTCAGGATCAGTTTGCTCCGATGGATACTTTCGGAGATAGGAATTTTCAAACATAGCGGTGCCACAGCGGTTCACAAAAATTAACATAGCTCTAACCGGCTCTAACTCCGCCATTTTTGAAAATGTTTGGAAATCCTTCAAGTTGTATTTTTTTTCCCCATTAGTACTGAAGATATTTTGAATGGCATGAAGATCCGTGACTGGACGGTTTTTTTTTTTTTTTTCTAGTGAAGTGACGTGGATCGGCTCACCTAACGCGTGTGATTGTATACTCTTGAATTTTCCGCATTTACTTTTCGTTCCGTAACTTCTTGTATAATTGTTGAGGAGATGGGGCGGATGAATTTTGATTCAATAGTGTACTATATAGTAATGCGCAAATGTATTTAGCTAGATTTTTCAACAGCAGACGATGTGCCAATAAAAAGTATGCGTTTTTACTTCGGTGCACGTATTGTCTGCTTATAAATAAGTTGTATTTTAACTACCGCCTAATGGGAGCACATAATCCTGTAAAGCCTAGATTTATTTCTTTTGTGCCCTAGAACACGGTTGATGTTGTCTGACAACGATTTCAAGTACGCACCAACCGCGGTGCGCTATAAAAGTCATGAATATTAAAAGTTCAAAAAAGTAGTGACACCACTTTGACTCTCCATAACTTTTTTCCTATTGTGAGCACATACTTCTAATATGTTGCATTTCATTCTGCTTTCCTGATGCTTTCAATCCATTTCAAATTCAAACATCGCCAACTAATGCACCACATTTTACAACATAAGAATAAAAAAATAAATGAGGGCGTGACATCTTAGAATGTGCCAATTTCCCTATTTTATAAGTTACATCATACATGCATTTTTGACCTGAAAATTTGTGTGCTAGTATTTTTTTTTTTTTTTTTTTTATTCACATGATCTACACAACATATCATACAACCTGATTTTTCACTGATAAATTAGTAAAAATGATGTTATTAGTATTAAGAATGTAGAGTGACACAAAAATTCGAGGTTTCTGAGATTTGCCCATATACATAGGTTAATATTAACCTGGGCAAGGATTTCCGTATCTAATTTATGTCTCGTCATTGTTTATGCATAAACGCGTCTTTCATCCTTAACGCGTGTCTCTATCCCTGAACTATTATATGCAGTATTCTAGATTTCACTATAGTATAGTATTATAGTATACTATATATATATATAGACGCAGGAAGCGATGACTGAAAATTGATCAAAGTGGTTGAATATCAAACGGCAATGCTTTGAATAATTGATGGAAGGGGGGGCAGGGGAGGGGGTGTTATAACGACCCGGGTGCAGAAGTGTTGCCTCAACTATATAGAATGGAATTAATTTTCTTAACTATATATATATACACGCGTAATATATATCTAACGTTTACAATACACCTACGTTGTACATTACGGTTACGGTTATACGGTTATACGGTTACGCCATGAAACGCAATGCATTATGTCACGTAAAGAGATGACTATATAGTCTGTGTACCTACGTATACCGTATACGTTACCTACTTCTCTAACCTGCATGGTGGTTCCGGGCTGCTACGTTAAGCGGCAAATAATAATTATAATTCCTCATCCCCTTGAAACTAGCTTTTCACTATACAGCTATATATCCCCTAGTATGGGTATATAGTATATATATATATATATATATATATATACATATAATATACCTACATATATATAGGTACCTGTATATATATATATATAGAACTCTAAAACAGCAGGCATGCGTCGTGACGAGGTCGCGGTTACACGGTGGTTGAGTGGCTCGTGGCTTGTTTGTAGGGGCTGTGCGACATGGTCTAAATGTCATTTGACAAGAGTGCTAATTGACAAATACACGCGCGGTAGAATAAATTAACTCCTCGATTAATAGTCATCAATAATTGAAAGTGACGCTTGAAAGTATATTGAAAAAAATCGAAAATGAAAAAAAAAAAAAAAAAAAAAAAAAAAAAAAAAAAAAAAAATTAAAATCAAAATTAATAGTAATAACAACAGCAACCAGCAACAAGCTGCACTTGCATGCATTTATAGTCTAATCAACGGTTTGTCTATATAGTTCCGAACTGATATGGTATCTGTGTTATCTATATAATTATAGGAAAACAACAAGAACAATGAACAACAAGACGAAGAAGAAGATGAAGAAGAAGAAGTCTTAGCGTATCACGTAGCGAGTTGAAGCGGGTGGTAACGTTAATGAAAATAGGACGGGAGGTTCCCTAATTGCAAATAAGACGGAAATTCACGTAGGCTTCAGTATGGGTGTTCGTGTGAGGTGTGTGTGGCCGGGTAACGGGGGTAGGGTGCAGGGGGCGCAAGGGGGGGGGGGGGAGGTTTGGGAACCCGTAGCTTAATATCGCGTGTAACTTGGCAAATAAACGCCCCCGCTTTGGCTAGGTTATGACACATTGTATGCTAGAGTTAAACGTGGATGTAGCCTCGGCAACGCTCCCCATAGTCTACCCCCGGCAGCTCGTGCCTCGTAACTTGAAACTTTACCCCGTATGAATTTCCAGTAGCTGGTAGCTGGTATAGCTCGTAGCTACCCGCGTATACCTACCTACCTACCTATCCTACGAATTTCAACGTTAACTACAATATGAAATGCTCGCACGAGTGTCCGACTATACCCCTAACGTTACAGAAACTTACAAAGTTTTGTTCGCACAAAGAGAGACACAGAGAGACACAGAGAGACACAAAGAGAGAGAGAGAGAGAGAGAAACGGGGTGGATGTAACAAAGCATGTATTCGTACAGGGTGAACATTTTTAATTAGAAATAATCAGAATTTTTAAAATCCTTTTTTTAAATTACGAGATATTCAAAAGCTTGGATGAATAAAGTTTACATTCTAATGAACAACACGCATATAATCCTAATACTTCGTATTTGTCATTTTTTGTTTCTTTTTTTTTTTCAAATTAATTACCGATGATCATTTCTCTATACTGCAATGAATTAAAAACTAAATTTATTAAATAGAAGGCTCTTTGCTAGTTCGCGACGTCGTCGACAGGTGGAGAAGCGCGTTTCACTCTGATTCAGACCTAGTGAAGTTCTCTCGCATTAGAAATAACTTGAAAGAATAGAATCAAATGAAACATTCAAGTCTTGATGATGGACAAGAAGCAGAGAACTTTTATTTTTTTCGGGAATCGATACAGAAGGTGAAATTTTGAATACTCGAGTAGCTGCAGTGTGTCTTTTTATTCAAGACCGAAAGTTTAAATGGATCTTAGAATTAGTGAAATCAATTACGAAGAAAAAATTCGTTCATTCACGATTGTAAAGTGCAAATAAATGTTGCGTATTTTCTTATTCCAAAAAGCACACCCTGTATGCAAACCCAGGTAGGTATCTACGTGTCCCTCGTTTTCAATGAACCTTTGCCTCGAGCAGAAGCGCAAATTAAACGTACAGGGATATCGGGAATTAATACTCACGTGCCACCGTTCATCAGGTTTAATAATTAACACTTCATATCTTGGAGGGTGGTAATTATAGTGCGAGAGTGAACAGAGACAGACAGAGAAGGATAGAGAGAAATAGATAGAAAGAGAGAGATTGAGAGAGAGAGAGAGAGCAGTTGATATTTACCCTATCATTTCGTGGAAATGTCTCATATTAAATGGAATAGTGTATAAATATTTAATAGTCGCTATCTTTTTGTTTTATAAAATTATCTCACTGATTACATACTTTTATGGTCACTTTGCAAAAGATTCCGAAAGTATCGGTAAACCAATTCCGTTTGTTAAGGGCTGTTTTTTTCTATTTATTTTTTTTTTATTTTCTGTTTCCACACAAGAAAATACTCGACAGCATAAATTTTGAAATCGTAACGATAAAATAAAAACTACAAAAGATATGCAAAGTTTTGTATTGCAAAAAAAAAAAGAAAAAAAAAAAAAAAAAAAAAAAATTATACGTAGGATTTTTGATCATAAAGAATTGCATATCTTCTCGAATGTTGAGGTATAAAATATAGTGCAACAGTTATATCCTACGGAATAATGTTCGAGGAAAATATAACCGCGTCCCTTGAACATTTGAACAGATCCAACGGCGCTTTTTATATCCTGCGTAAAAATGGAGCAAAGAGAAATCCTTTCGGTGTGATTTGTCCGAGATGAAGATAGAGACTCTTTAAGGGTAAGAATCAATTTTCAATTTATTGTCAATGGCATTTACAAGTGAGTGGCAAGAAAAGATGATGAAGATAATGGTGACTCTGCGCAGCCGTATTTGAAATGGGTATGAAATACCGTGAAGAAAAATTGTTTTAAAAATCACCCCTGTATTATTATAGGTAATATATAATATAATAGGCAATGATGCGGCGGCGATGTATCAAACCGTCGACAGATTCTATCGACAAGCTGTCGTATAACTATTATACTTTCCACCCGTTATAAATATATTACGAGAACCTCGTAGAGGTATATATATATAGTATAATATGTATATGTATATATATGTAGCATCGTAAGTATGGGAAGGAATAAGAACTACCGCAACTACCCCCAACCACCCCCATATATCGCCTTAGAATACTACATGCATATACGTATATCCACCTACGCCTTCAAATAGTTTAAAGGCAATACGCGGAGACATGTATTCCCAGGACTGCTAGGGGATGGCTGTACCTACCCTCCAGGCTCTCCACGGTTTTATACCCAAAGTCCGACATTTATTTGACTAAAATGACGATCTATTGTCACCCGAGATATCGCCGAGGGAATACTCAAGCGAATTTCTCTAGCAGCGATGGTTACGATCAGTTATAAGACCTATGAGCTATGGGGTGAAATTGCAGGGTCTTCGTGTAAAGAGAGAGAGAGAGAGAAGAAAAAAAATATAAAATTATTCATATTTCATCGTTGAAATCTATATATTTATATATATATGTACAACATAGTATATGACCCATATAATATCGATATTTACATAGAAAGAGAGAGATATATTATGTATATAGAAAAGTGTTTAATTTTCTGATGAAAAATTGTAAAACGAAAAATTATTTTGGAGGGAGGGGGCTGCTGCTGCTGCAGGACGAGAGGTTGAAATAAATTGTAATTTATTTTGAGTTAGGTGCGTTACGTTCCGGGCTTTGTACTTGAAATGATATTTTATATATATTAAAATCGAGCGATATTTCTCTCCGACAATTTTGCAAGTAATCCTCATACATTTGGGAATATAATTTCAAGTTATTGCGCCAGGGCTAGGGCCAAGACCGAAGTTTACTGGGACATAACTTTCGCGAGATTGGTCCGACAATTTCAAGAATAAGGCAAATAATAACTTGAGAATATTATTATTATTATTATTATCAACTTCCCACGACGTTTTACCTATTAGTCTTCGAAGTATGTACATACCTACCTACCTCGTCAAACTTTTCATAACTTTAGGTAATGTAGTACAGCTTATACTACATACCTGTATACGTATATTGTTCAAAATTCTTATTTCAGAGTGAAAATCGCTAGTCGTAATCCAGGTGTCATTCTACAAGATTGAAATATCTTCTTTTTTTTTTTATTATTATACTGACGATATTATGCAAACTTGTGCAATATTTAGATACGAAAACTTTTCGTCAAAATCTAGTTGCAGGAAAATTGTTGATTATTATCAACTTTTTAAACTTTATCTATCTATGTATTACGAGACTTGAATTATTAATAAGAATATAATAACGCATATGCATATAATGGCGTTTCGATTAGCTGGCTTGAAAAAATTGAAAATGAATTTTTTTCATTATACTTTTACTTCAGTGAAAAAAAAAAAGGAACCCTGGGATAATTACTTAACTTTTCGTTCCTCTTTCTGTATCTCTGCAGCACAGTAAGCTTTCACGAATATATATTTATGCCCATACATAATTCGTTCGTTTAAAAGTTTTAGGCGTGAATTTCGGCGACGCGATTTCGGGGTAGGTATAAGTATAGGTATAGGGGTATAGGTAGGTATTTCCCCGACGGAATAAAGCGGGTTGCGAGTAGGTACAGGGGTCCTCTTGCGCCCCCAACATCGAAGAAAGGAAGGAAGGAAGGAAGATGGTGATTCTATTTGTGCCCCTAATTGGTATTCTTATTTCACGCGCCTCGCGCAGCCTATACGACTCCTTCATGCATATATTCCGCCCCAAGAATAAATCCTCTTCGTATTTTCCTCTCCCTTATTTATTCTCATCCTTTTCTTTTTCACAACCTATTTTCATCCCGTTTCGTTCCTTTCAGTTACGTTATACCTTCTACGTTCTGCCTGCAGAACCACTTCGCATTAACAGCTATTCCTAACGGTGCTTCTGGCTCATCTGCATTCCTCTCGGCTCGTTTTGCTACTATACATTACCCTCGGTACTTCTAGTCCATTATTTTCGTCACAAATTTAAAGGACATTAAAATTTAACTAATCACCGATTAACGAGCCAATTTAACCGCCAGTTTTATTTCTCGCTAAAACCTTGACCCACGTTCATTTAAAATCCTTAGATTTTTTTTCAAAATTTATTATTATTATACAACCATTTAAAACTGATGCGAATAAACACTGTTTTCCATTAATTTTACCAATCTATTCCGAAGCAATCAACTTTAGCTTATGATATAGTGCCGAGCTCGTAGTGAGCGTAACGAGCGCTCCTGTTTGTTTGTGTCTGACCAACAACTGGCTGTACTACTTGCTGCCTTGTTGTTTCGCCACGGTATTCTCTGTCTATTTTACTGCATACAAACTGCATGCAGCTGCACTTTAGGTGCAAAATGATAATATTGTTGTTTTGTGATTTTCGAAAACAAAAAAAAAAAAAAAAAAAAAAAAAATACAGATTTGAAGAAGATAAGTTGAGTGGCGTTTTTAAAATAGACATGTTTCTTCTTGTTACATTTTTCATTGTTTTAGGTATATGAAATGCGTTTTTTTTTTTTTCTTTTTTTTTTCTGTAATTTAAGCTACCTTTTAGAGAAATTGATACTCGTACTTTCGGTACCTATATATACCTACGTATGGTGGTTTATGCATAGGGCGTTGAATACCACCGTCGAGGTTATAACTTATTTATTTTTCAACTCCCCGAGAGTATTTATTTGACGTTCACTGCTTTGATGTATACGTACATCCTAAACAACCCTTCCGGCCTAAATATACCAGGTAAAAAAACCTCGAGTAGGTATTTTCGGGTGAATATATATATATGTATATAGGTATACTATGCACCAGCTCTACCTGCACGTATCTAGGAGACTATCTCCGACTGTTTGTATAGCTAGGTTAAATAACTCGGCCAGATTCCTGCGTCCTCGATTTTTATAAAAAAGGAATAGCAAGATGGGAAATGAAAAAGCTCAACCTAGGGTGTATAATAGAAGTGATTTTAATCCTATTGCATTCCTGCATCGGAGAGAATAATCTCCTTTATTTAGAAATTGAATTCCCCAACTGAAATTGCAGTGAAAATAGTAAACAAACATTATTCTTATCCTCGCATTCGCGTGGGGGATTTGTTTTAAGGGTAGATTCGTACTCCATGCATCGGGGTATATAAGGTGGATTTTAAACGCGTCCTCTGTTATATACCGGAGGTGAATTAACATACGGAGTAAAATAAGGAAAGAATGAGAATAAGAAGAGGTAAACGGGGGTAGGTGCAGGGGTAGGTATACAGTATATAGAAGAATGAGAGAACTCCGCGGAGGAATAAAGGACCGAGAAAAGGCAAGTGGGAAGGAAGGCTGGCAATTACTTTATCCAAGCCAGGCGTTTTAATGCATTTTATGGACCAGTTGAGTAACTTCACCTCGTATTAAAGGGGTCAGTAGCTGAGCTGAGAGAGTTGCGCATTGTTCATCGGCGATTAAGTCCGTTTACTTGCTGCTATGCAGCGCGCAATGGGCGGAAGTCAGTTCATTCATTTCGACTACATTTTTTTCTTTCTTTTCATTCTATTTTTTATATTATCTATAGGATTCGTTTTTCTCATCCCTTAACGCGGTGAAAAGTCCCGGGTTCTGGTTTCTCCTCTTATATAATATATCTATAAATTTACTGCCATGTTTTTTCTTTCAGTAGTCTTTATCTTTTGCACCCTTCATCGGCCAATTAGGGTATTTCGCATATTCTTCGCACAGGCATATTGCGAACCATTCAAAATCGAGTGGGAATTTGTTGAATAAACGTCAAAATTTATTTCCTACGTCTAAGGGATGAAGGTTTTTTCATTTGCGGGTATAAAAAAAATGGGAATAAATAAAGCAAATAACAGGCGAGAAAAATGAATAGTTAACTGTCTGGATTCTTTCTAGATAGTAAAAGCAATTTAACCAAGTTGGGGATCCAATTGATGTCTGTTTTCGCTAGAGGATGGTATATACGTATTATGGGATCGGGGATTCGGGCTGCGGGGGTTGAGTAGGTAGGTACGCGGGCTAGGAACTTTTACGAGTTCATAAAGTGGAACTTTTTAGTACTTCCGCACGCAAAGTATGCGCCAAAGCCATCGGGATTACAACGTTACTTTTCACCGCCCTTGAGGAAATAAAACGAACCGATATGGATCCCTGCACCCCTTATAACTCGCGTATGATGGAATATGTACAGCCGGGCAATATGGATGCGTATATAAAGTAACGAGTATTACATGTAGAACACACATACACACACATATATATATATTATATCTGGGCTTTTCCTTTTATTATTCGTTTACCTAATTCAAACACTTTTCAAATACTATAAGGCGTAATAATTATCTTTATGCTTGGGGGAATTAAATCGCTTGAATTAACGGACCTGCACCAGCCCGTACGTATAACTATCATACCTATCTACCTCCGTATCTACCCAAGTATGGGGCATATAACCCCGTTTTCTAAATGTCTGTGTACGTACACACGAATTACCTCTTCCTTTACGACGGGAACTGGATTCGCGTCGTTAACTCGTTTTGTAAGAGAATTTCGCATCCAGGTATATATGTAGATAGGTATATGTAACAATGGGGTATGTATGCATCAGGGGTGGATTGAAAATATAAAATATAAAAATAATATCGCAGGAAAGGATAGGAAATCGAATTTTTTATTTTTTTTTTTCATTTTTTATTTTTTTTTGTTGTTCGAAAAATTTAACTATTCAAGTTCGTTAATAAAATGTGTGCAATATCGTAGCTCTGTAGGGGATAGTCTGTACGAGTACAAATGAAATCCAGTAGTACATAGACGGATTTAACCAACCCCTGGTGTCCGCCTGTAGGTATTCCTAGTAGAGTAGAGTAGAGAGCGCCTTTTAATCAATGCCGGACCTCGGGGCTGCAGGTTCTCCTACTTTCGTCTGAATTATTCAACGCCAGCCAACCGCCCAGTATTGTTTGAGACTTTACTGAAGATCCAAGACCTAGACGAGAGCCGAGAGCCGAGAGCCGAGGGCAGAGATAGAGATGTTTAGAGTTCTGTCCTTATACTACTCAAAGGAGAGGCTGCAGATATAGAAACTATAATAGTAATTGCTGCTCGAGCTCGTTTCGGTTCAATTTCCGATCTGTATGATCTCTGCCTATTGATAAAAGAAAATTAGAGCAAAAGTTCAACGAGGACTTCACCTCATTTCAACGAATTTCAATAATATGGAAGACCTGTCCGACAAACTTGCCAAATTACGTCAATTAAAAAATCTCAAATTTATACAGGATTCTACATCCGATTATGAAGGCGAAGTGAAAACTTTCCACTTGTTTATCAATCCGAACGTTTCTTTCCACGAGGGAAAAAAATCGACTGTTAAATTTTGACAGTGTACTTTGGGTGATGAAAAGAAATCCTGTTTATTCGTCAAATTCTTCGAATATTTACCCATCCCAGCAAAGATTCGTATCATCATGAACATTATCTATTATAAAACAATTAGTGGTCGACCAGGTTGAACCGCTTCTGTGGTATTACGATGAAATATCTGGCAGTATCCCAGCGTGTATAGTTCGTTGCAATGGAGTAGTTTATCATCAGAGTCTGTACGGTTACATTCTGCTAGGCATTTGAAACATCGATCGTCAAATGCCTATATACCCTAAGCTGCGTGAATATATTTATCGAGAAATATCGAACGGTAAAAATTGGTTCTGCAGCGGCATGAAGGGAAGAAGAAACGTAGTACAGTAATGGAAAACTGAAATTTCTTCTCATATATATATAATATCTAGTTCTAGATATCTACCTCTATGCGGTCTACAGATTATAGAATAAAGAGAAAACTAAGTTACAATAAACTTTGTTAGTTTATCTTTCTTCCCTTGCTCTATCGAATTATTATTTAGAAACTTTTATTTTCCTATCCCTCTTTATCCTCGTCATTTTACTCCCTCGTCTAATTATCTCCACTCTTTTTCTCTTTTTTTTTTCTTTTTTTTTTTCTTTTCCTTTTCCTTTTCGTTTCACTTATGTTTTGATATTCAAGCTTTAGTTGCCCACCTTTTTCTACCTCCTATCCGCCTAACCACCCCACTTGAGGATCTTGATTTTTCTGAACGTTGACGTTCCGCCTCACCCTCTAGTCCACCCCTTGCGACGATCCGAACTTGAGATTGGCGCGAGAGGAATGGGTAATGGGTACGTGTTGGGTTGAGTGCCTTCGGGCTAAAATTGTGGACGCTGTAGGTACGCAAAAGGTTGTGCGACGGGCCGTGCCGAGGCCAATATTGACACAGTCAGTACGAGGCTACCGCGATATTACTTTCCTACCAACAAGTTACAAAGTGAAACAGAAAATGCCAACGCTATCCCACAAAGCGAGGACCTTTGTCCTATCTGATCCAGTCTAGGTACCACACTACGTTCCGCTTTCGTACAGGTCAGATGATGATTCGCGGTACTGTAGATAACATTTTTCGACATTAAATTTTCATTTAAATTCATTCAGATGGTTTTTTGGCTGCAAGCTAAATTCTTATTAATTAAAAATTTAGTTTTCACCACAGTTTCACCAGCCCATATAGTGGCGATTCGAAATATCTGATCTAGGGTAAGTCCGGGATCGTTGGCCATAGACATGAGCTTTAAGGATGTACAGGTGGTACAATCGTAATCAAAACAATAAGACAGACAAAAATCGAATTTGATAATTTTTGATGATATTAATGCGAGAAATGATTGAATAATATCGAGGAGCGGATGTTCCCACAACCTCGGAAAATGAAAAAACCCTCAATTTAGTGACAGAATTTCGAAAATACCAACAATCATGAAAAGTTGTAAAAATATTTTACAAGTATGTGCTGAAAATGGTTCAAATTGTTCATTTTTGATCCGATTTCAAAATTTCAGGGTTTGTTATACTCAGTGATAAAATCTCTACGAACTCACTGAAAAAAGTTTTGCATAAAACACTCATATTTGAGTAAGAATTCAGTTCTTCACAATCCGAATGCATTCTGAGATTCATATGATACATATACTGTTACATTTTTGACTTGAATATGAGTATTTTATGCAAAACTTTTTTCAGTGATTTCGTAGAGATTTATCACTGAGTATAACAAACCTTGAAATTTTAAATTCGGATCAAAAATGAACAATTTGAACCATTTTCAGCACATACTTGTAAAATGTTTTTACAACTTTTCTTGATTGTTGGTATTTTCGAAATTCTCTCACTAAATTGAGAGTTTTTTTTTTATTTTCTGAGGTTGTGGGAATATCCGATCCTCGATATTATAAAATCATTTTTCGCATTAATATCATTGAAAATTATCAAACTCGGTTTTTGTCTGTTTTATTGTTTTGATGCTGATTGTACCGCACCTGAACATCCTTAAGTAGAATTTCTTTGAATTGGCCATCTCTTCCTTACGGCCATCTACCCCGGACTTACCCTATATTTAATAATTATTCATGTATATAAGAGACTGGAGATGGATTTTGTTTTTTGAAAAAAAAAAAACGAAAAATAACAAGAAGTACAAGTGACTAATTTGGAAAATATTTCGGTGGTTAATTACAGGTGATGTTGATGGGTTGATTAACACGTTCGTTCTAAGGTACGTAACTAATGTTAGCTTAGCTAATACATCACTCGTTGGATGGGTGTATGTCTTACGGTCGATTCCCTGCAACTCCTGACGAGTAGAGAAATAGAGAGATAGATAGAGAGAGAGAGAGAGAGAGAGAGAGAGAAGAGAGACTAACGAGTACTTAGCTGAAAGCACCAAGTAAGCACACAGAACGATTTTTAGGAGAAAACAAGGCTCAAAGTTTAGCCCTTACTCAATTACTCGAAAATCTATGCTCAGCTCTCTCTCTCTCTCTCTCCCTTTATTCTTGGCTTACCTCTTATAGTACGTGAACAAAGATTTTGCTCCGTTTTAACGAGCTCAGTTCTCCGCAATATATTAATAAACAATGGGGTGCAGGGGTGTGTAAAAGTGGCTTCGTAAAAGGGTTCGAAAAATAAAATTAATACTCTATAATTATGAAAATTTTGTTTGCAACAAGTTTATAAGGCACACAGTGAGGGTCTCAGCGCCACCCCTTGCAGAACGAAATAAGGTATTTTCAAGATTCATTTTTTCTCATTCATTCTATTCAGATGTGTTGCAACATACTTAATCTTGTAGAAAATTTTATTCATCCGGAAGAGATAAGAGACTTTCACATATTTAGTGTATAGCCGTTCAGACTTTTTGTTTCAGTCTCTTCGTTTGCCAGAAATCGTGTAAGCCATCGAGTGCGTTATACTTTTTTCAACATCACATATATCCGTTTTTTTTTGGGTTTGAAATGCGTCGAATTTTGCAACCAAAAATATGTCAAATGTCATTTTCTCACAAATGAATTTAAAAAAAGGTCCTTTCTCTACTTGGCAAGGGTGGCATATGTACTTATAGACACTCGTAAGTCAAATCATAAATGTTAGTTTTATTTTCTTTTATTTTTTTTTTTTTTTTTGTGCTCGTACGAGAATCGGTTTTCTTGAACTTTTGAACCCCGTGGCCCAGTCTATAACCATAACTATTTTAAAACACATGGTCCTATTTTTACAAACGGGGCAACGAGTAAGTAGGTACCTACGTGACGGGTTCGGAGCTAGCAGAAGCATTGAGGATAGGGGTGGGTTAAGTTTTATCGCGTGTGACCCTTCCGCAGTCTGTTTACGTAGCGTACGACTATAGCGGACCGGGTGGTCCATCGACCCTCCTCATTTCAGGATCCAAAATTTTCGCGGACCACCCCTAGCGTACGAAGTTAGAAACTGCTGCAGGGTAAACGTTGGGAATAATAAATCAGAAATCAGTTTAGAGTTTGGGAAATAAATCGCAATCAGTTTTAAATACCGCGTATGCGTGATTATACGTATGCATATATAGCTGGCATATATAGGTATACCTATACATATACATATACTTGATGTGTAGAAATTGGGGGAGGAGAAAATTTTTCGTTATTTCGATGGATTAATCACGACCCCCTTCCTCCCTCAAATTGCTTTTTCTCGCAGGACTGTACGGACCCTACTCGGGGTGGAAAAAAAAAAAAAAGTATCACACGAAATTGCAATAGACTGTTTTTTTTTTTCTTTTTCCTTCTTTTTTACTTTTTCATTTTATTCACTAGATATCCTCCTCCTGGGGATTTTATATGAATTCTTTTACAGGGGTGGAAAGACTCTCGGAAAAATTTCGACGTCGGATAGGGAGATCTTCGCAAGTCTTCGTGATTGGGCGATTTGTGTAAATTTTGGCTGGCGAGTGTCAGCATAGTAATGACAGTAAGTAATGACGAGAGTAAAAAAGAAAAAGAGAGAGAGAGAGAGAGAGAGAGAGAGAGTCGAAAGATCAGAGATAGAAAAAGAAACTGAATATAGAATCCATCCTATTCTAAATATCGAGTAAGTAAGATTTGTTACGAATAATTTCAAGCCCCAATATTTTATCGCCAAATTAATAATTATAATTCAGGATCTAATTTTGTTCAATCATTGAAAATATACAAAATTAATTACTATTAGTAAATTGAATTAGTTTTTGATTTAAATTTTCCCTTTAGCGATTCGTTAATTTTGGCGAAAAGAAGAGAGAGAGAGAAAAAAAAAAAAAAAAAAAAACGTTAATCGAGCCTAAAAGCGAAGTGTGAAACGAATAAAATTGATGGCAAAATTAATAAAATTATATCACTGTTAAATTCTAAGGGATGAAAAAATCTTTTCCAGGACGATAAAACATATATTACAGATTAAATGCACTTTGAAGATGCAGAATAATTTTTTCTCTGAAAAGTTAACATGTTTTGTTACAAAAAGGTCGAGTAAAAATTTTCTCAAAATTTCATATTGACGCAAATTTTAATGATTTTTCTTTGAAAACTTTTATATCATGTTTATCTCCTTTTTTTTTTTTATTAACGCTATTGAATCGAAACAGTAGGACCTTGTATATGTTATCAAAATAATGAATCTTACAACCCCGTGTATATAATGTATGCATATTATTTTTATCTATATATTATCAACGTCATATATAATATCGTTAAAAAAATCCCCGGGCGTAAAAAATAAATTCCATTGTTTCATCTCCGGAAATTTTGTCCCCGAAAAATAACATCTTACCCAACAATCCCCTCTTCGTCCTCGTCCCCTCCGTACCTTCAATGGCAATAAAGACGAGAAGCCAGCGTCGCGACGTCACCTCCTATGTACAAAAATTCCTATATGTATATAATATATATATATATATATATATATATTTATATACATACACATTATGTTTATATGTACAGACATATATATATATATATATATATATTCATATATTTATTATGTATATATAGGTAATATGTGTGTAATGTGTATATAGGTATATGAGATACGTGTCCGCGCGACACCCCCGACCACCCCCGACGCTCGGGGTCGCTGACGGCGCCCCACCAGGGTTGTTTTCGTCGCGGGAAAGCAGTGCGCCGGGCGCGCTCCACCGGGCCAGACGCCTTCCCGGAATCGCGAAGTTTAACACACTTCGTCGAGCCGTCGAGCCGCGATGTATTCACCACGTGACATCATCGGATATTACTACTTGAAAAAAATTGAAGTAGTAGAACAAACGCGAGATATTATAATTAAACACGATAAACTATTATATAAACGTGATTTATTTATATCGATTCGATACTTCGATGTATAGTATTTAATATACATATATAAATATTTTACATGTACTTATATACTACCTACCTATAATATATTATATCGTTATCAGTGATAAACTCATATAATCAACATTAAACATTATATTATTCAATGATTTTATTATATTTTTATAAAATCATTCGTTGCGTGGTAATTAATGTTCGTAATTAAGATTTCAATTTTAATTATACGATTAATATATTATATATATATATGGCTACATATAATATATAAACACATATGTACTGTTTAGGTATTCATTTTATTCATCATCTGATAATATCGCGTCAATAATGCCATAAGGTCGTAGGCGCCAAAAAAAAAAAAAAAAAAAAATTTTGTGTTTTTGGTGGCAAAATTTTTTTCGTGCCATATAACATCGTTTGGACATAGCCACAAAAAAAAATAATTTTTTGGCGCTTACGACCTTATGGCACTAGTGACGCGATATTATAGCTGCAGATATCATAATATCTTCGTTCTATTTTTTTTTTTTTTTTTTTTTTTTTTTATTCCGTTCATCAAGGGATGATGTTGATCTAAGATGTTATCCCCTAGTTTTTGAGAGGGTTGTTTACATGTATACCTATATTTATATATATATACACCCTGGTATAATAATTATTCTTTCAAATTACTGATGTATACGACGCACGTGAATAATCATTCGAATATAGATAGATTGATTGATTCCAACGATGAAAAAGTGGGCTTACTAAGGTTACAGGCTGCATCGTTCATAGAAATTTCATCTATACATTTCGGAGCGAATATCAATGATTTCCGATAATTTTCTTTTTTTTTTTTTTTTTTTTTAGATACGAAATTTTTCGATTCCATACGATTATTTTCAAAACGTCGAGAAAAAAAGAAAAATGCGTTCCATTCTCACGACGATAGAAGACACCGAGCTCTTATTTCTATCTATATATATATATTATTATTAGTTTAAAAAAAAAAAAAAAAAAAAACAACCTTATGACAAATTTATTTTCGGCAGCCTAAATCTACGTGAAACTATGTCAATGAAATTCTTAATAATTTCCAATCATCTCTTAATATTTTTACAAAGCGTGTACCACGCGCGGTGATTTGAAAATGAAAATGAAAAAAGATATTATTTCCAAGATCTGTTAATTGAAAAAAAAAAAAATAAATAAATAAAAATAAAATAAAAAAAAAAAAGACGTTAATTAATTACGTTATCATATTATTCTCGTTTAATTGACTTGAAATTATTATACGTGCGGTTTTGTTACAAGAAGATTATAGTATCGTTAAGTGATTCGAAGCGTCTAAACAAAGATGATTTCTCAGAGTGAAGTAAAAAAAGAAAAAAACAAAATGAAAAAAATGAAAAAATAATTAAAAACAAACAGAAGTAGAAAACTTTTTCCTAGATATCTTAAATCGTCGATCAATTTTCCGCAAATCTCAATTCGTCGTTCTGCCTCGCGATTTGTCCAACGAGTCGAAAGTAATTTTGTCAGTGATGGATTATTCGCAGCTACCCTTATCGCGGTATCTGTACCATTCCCCCCCCCCCCCCCCCTTCTTTTTTCTTTTTCTTCTTCTACTATTTTTAATTGATTTTAATTTAATTTGATTTTTTTTTTTTGTCACTTATTTACAAAACTTGTTAATTTTCTTAACATATACGCTATTAGCGGGGCTTGAATATATTTTCAACTAATTATTATTACAGCGAATTGAACAATTCACGTTATTCACTACCTACTCGATAAAATATACGCTAATACGTCAGCTTGGGGAAAACTGCTCCGCAATTTCGTAAATGAACAATATGTTTGAATCGGGAAACACGATGTTGTAAACTGCAGCACTAAAACACGACATGGTTTATTTTATTGTTTGAAATTCTGCCACGTGACACTGTGTCGAACAAACAAACAAGCAAGCAAACAAACAAACAAACAAACAAACAAACGAACAGATAAATTAAACCTGTGCCATAGGAAAAGCTCCGTTTCTAAATCCAGCTCCGTGAGAAAAAAAAAAAAAAAAAAAAAAAAAAATTGGGTAGTACGAATAGAAAAATTAAATGATGACTAAAAATTGGGTAAATTTTATATAAAAAAAAAAAAAAAAGAAAAAAAAAATGTTCACAATCCATGAATGAAAAAAGCTCGTTGAATGTATTGAATTTTCAAAATTTATTATATTATTCTGATACAGATTTTTAAGCCGTTATTGTATAAACTATATAATCTGTGTGAAAAGGCGGGATAAAGAGCCTCGAACACGTGGCTCTGACAGCGTGTTAAATAAAGTGTAAATTAATCTAATTTGCATCGGTAGTCATGTTAATTAATTCAAGTATTATAAACAGCCGCTTCTAGCTGCCGCATTCAAAACATTTGTAAATAGCTCTATGTTATACCTACCTGACTAACTAACTAACTAACTAACTAACTACCTAACTAACTAACTAACTGACTACCAGAGAGAGAAAAAGAGAGATAAATAGAGAGAGAGAGAGTTTCATAATAAATTATTATCCCTTGGTGCAGTTAAACTGCCTGCGCGAACTGCGAAGAACTGTATTGTTTTGGTCTGGTAAGTCGAGAGCATCTACCCACCTGTTAAATGACATGCCAGTATAGTGTGTAGGTATAGAGAAGTCTAATTAAAACTTTTAAACCGGAAGTTAGATTTTAATTTCATCATCTGATAGAAGCGATACCTTAGTGATTAATTTAAATTAAAAAAATTAAATTAAAAAATTAATATTCTTACTAACTATACATTTTTGACTTCGGTTTTATCGGTTTATTCTTTTTTTTTTTTTTTTTTTTTTTCCCTTCCTGCGTTTTGACATTCAATAATATTATATTATAATCGAACGATAAAAAAAAAAAAAGAAGAAAAAAGAAAAAAAATTGAGAATATTGTAATATTGTAACCCTTCGCATTTACTACCGCGTACATGTAAATACCATTATGTACAATCGAACGAAACGTGATTAGTTTGTTAATCGATTTAAATAAAATTACTCACTGATTACTTGCTAACTTGTTATAGATGGTGAAATATTGTTATAATTTATAACCGTTGTGGATATTTACATTAATTTTCATCCCCACACAATAATTATACATTGAGTAGCTTGTATGTACCTACTACATCGTTTTTATATATAGCTGTTGATTATCGCATCGACCGGAGTAAAAAAAAAAAAAAGAAATAATAATAATAATAACTTAATAAGAATAATAAAATCAAAAATTGTCCCGGAAAAAAAAAATTCTGAGTACTAATATCATTTTAGGGACGATAATCGTCTTAGTTATTCTTTTTGTACGACAAATCACCCACGTATATATATTAGAGTGGTCCTTATTCTGGTCATTTTCGAATTGAGATTTCTTCGCCCCCTAGAAGGGTTCCAAATAATTAAAAAAAAACATCCTCCAAATTTGAACTTTTTATCTCAATTTTAACACGTGCCGCAAAGCCTCTGAAGTTTTGCGTTTGATTAACATGGCGTTTTCACTTACCTTTATTCAGAATTTTGGCGCACCGTCAATAAGTGCGAAAAAAATCTAATTCTTGTAGGAATCTTTCAAGAAAACCCGATATTATTTTATTAGATTTAGAGAAATTCCAAATTCAAAATGGTGGATCCAAAATAGCGGCTGTAAAACATGAAAAATGTTTAAATCCAGTCGCTATTTTGGATCCGCCATTTTGAATTTGGAATTTCTCTAAATCTAATAAAATAATATCGGGTTTTCTTGAAAGATTCCTACAAGAATTAGATTTTTTTCGCACTTATTGACGGTGCGCCAAAATTCTGAATAAAGGTAAGTGAAAACGCCATGTTAATCAAACGCAAAACTTCAGAGGCTTTGCGGCACGTGTTAAAATTGAGATAAAAAGTTCAAATTTGGAGGATGTTTTTTTTTAATTATTTGGAACCCTTCTAGGGGGCGAAGAAATCTCAATTCGAAAATGACCAAAATAAGGACCACTCTAATATATATATATAGTATAAGTATAGTAATGTACATATAAAATCGAACTTGTATACACAGAAAGAAAGGTTAACTTGATTCAAGACAATTTTGCGGTCCAAAAATGAAGACCGAAATTTTCTCGGATCAAATCAAAATTTTTGCTCGAACCAAGAAAATTGTGCCAATTTTCTTGGTTCGAGCAAAAATTTTGATTTGATCCGAGAAAATTTCGGTCTTCATTTTTGGACCGCAAAATTGTCTTGAATCAAGTTAACCTTTCTTTCTGTGTATATACTGTATGGTCAAAACTTTGTTTACGTATACGTCTAGGCAGAACCGATCAATTTCTTGTTAATATTCACGAAGCAATTCAATCCTAGGATCTAGACGATAGAAATATAGGGATATAAAAAAAAAAAAAAAAAAAAAAAAAGAAAAAAAAAAAGGCTTACTAATATCTGCAGGAATATATCCAATGGATATAGATATCGGAAATCATTAAAAGTAGAATATTCTGGGTTTTAATATACATGAGAATTTGTATATAGCGAATCTGAATTTGTGTTAGACCCCGATAATTGTAAATCGACTAATTAGCAACCGACGTGAAATTGCTGTATTGAATTCTGCCTCATCGTTTGAATGTTAGAATAAAATCAGACCGTTTTGAATACCGATTTTTTTTTTTTTTTTTTTTTTTAAATTCTTTTTTCGTTCGAGTATGTGTAGATCGAGGAATTCAATTATCGCCAATAGACGCGAAGTAGTGGTCAGAGGCAAAGCTGAATATGCCCGTCAATTGGCAACCACATCTCGTCGTGATTCTCTGCAGTTGTGGTTCTTGACGTGAAATCAGGGAAATCAATCCCCTACGGCTGATGGTTCGTACAAAATTCATTGCTCGATCGATCCATTGAACGAACCGCTATTTTAATCTCAATCAGAATTCAAGGCATTACTGATTTTATCAAAAACTGAAATATAGCTAAGCTACTATAGTCGCGGTTATTATTCAGGGTAGAAAATTGGTCGGGAAATAAGTAACACGAAACTTAGATCAATATTGGTGTAAAAATCGCATTAGCAAAATAAGTCACATTATATTATACGGAAATTCTTATTCCTCAAATTAAAATCAGTTTTAGATATAGTAGGTAGCTGTTTGAAACAAATTATCATTTATTTTTCTTCTATTATTTCAAATCGTTGATACGATTTGTAAAAATTTGTCTATTCGATAAGTTTTTATTTTCATTTTATTTTTTATATTTTTATTTTTCAAGTGGGATTTAGGCTATACAGAAGTAAAATTGATTGTCGAAAATCTAAGGGTATACAGAGATCATCGAGTTCGATGAATATTTTTCATGTCTCGAGAGATTATTATGAAAATTATTTATTTGGGATGAAATTAATCAAATTTTATACTTTTCCATAAAATCATACATCGATATAAAATATTCCCTAAAAATTGAAAGATAAGTTTCAATGAACTATGCGACAGCTGTAACACCAGTACGATAATTAATCTATCTAAGGGTAAAGTCCATATTAATATACAGTTTCTAAAATAATTGAACTTTTTCCAAAATTAGAGTTCATAGACATTTTTTCATTTACAGAAAAAAAAAAAAAAAAAAAAAAGAATAATTTCTATATCTGTCGCCAATCGACAGATCCATATATTATCATATTATTACGTCGTTAACGAAGGTATCGTTCAAAATTTTCGTGTAAACAATTAGCTTGGAGAGCTTTATGTAGGTATATAATATGTATATTAGGGTGTGCCAAAAAAAAAAAAAAAAAATTTCATTTCTAGTTTCCAATGTAAAAAATGAGTGATTTCATGTATTATGAGAAACGTCGTCGAAGAGGGGCTCTGACAAAAAATGTTCAAAGGTGTCTCAGTCGACCAGAAATCATAGTGATTGAGGTACCTGCTAGGCTCAATTGATCGAAAACCCCTTTCGCGAGGTGAAATTTCACAGCAAGTTGAATAAAATCACAGGGTGATACGGGGAATAGACTAATAAAAAATGCTGTTTCGAGAACAAAATTTAAAAAAAAAAAAAAAGTACATGTTCATAGCTTACTTTTTAACAATTTCTATTAATTTTCTACTTATTATACCACATGCTGAAACAGCTGAATGTCATTTAATATTTTAATTGCCGAAAGGGGAATGCTGATAATCAAGTTTAAAAGGTGCCTCATCAGTATGATTTCTGGTCGAGTGAGACACCACTTCGCTTTTTTGTTTTCAGTGCCCTCCTTTAGCGAGACTTCTTATTTCATAAAACCACTTTGATTTTTGATGTAGGAGACCAAAAAAAAAAAAAAATCAACAGTTTTTTCTCGCACACCCTAATGTATATAGGTGGTATTCCACGTGAACCGGACCAATTTTTGGCCTGAGGTCATCGAATTTGACACCAATGCAGATTCAGATTCCTTGTTACTATATGAGATGCCCCCAACAGTTACAGAGCTTGAAAATAATTGGTTCAATTTATATCGCTGTCATAATTATGCCAAAAATTTAATTACCACATTTTCAACTCCACTTATCTCAGCCATGTATGAACAAAATCATAACTTCCCATAGTGCATTCTACGCGCATAAATGAGCTCCTTCGAAATATGTAGCACTTCAATTATTTTTGGAATTCTTGAACATGTAAAACTTTGAAAATATGCGATTCCTTTGTTCTTCTACCGAAGGGTCACACCAATTGCCCTGAAATTTTCACCGAAATTACTTCGAGGTGGCACTAAGAGGTGATCAAAATTTCAGCCTCCCGTTTTTCTTCTTTTTTTTTTAAAAAAAACCGGCGAAGCTTGTAAAACTTGGAAAATATGTATTTTCATTTTTTTTTCTACTTGAAGGGTCACACGGATTGCCTTGAAATTTTCACCGAAATTACTTCAAAGTATCTCAAAGAAGTGATAAAATTTCCAGCCTCCCGTTTTTTACTTTTTTTTTGCCAAAAACCGGCCCGGTTCACGTGGAATACCCCATAGGTATATGCGTTTGTAGTTAAAGTTTGTTGCTACACGTATATGTATAATATATGGGGAGTTCCATATGAAATGTACAATTGGTTGTCCACACCCCTTTCGATTTGTCTCAAACTTAGTCAAGTTGAGTAATGGGTTGAAAAAAAAATTCCTCTAAATAATGAAAATTCTACCTTTTACAGGTCGCGAGTAACACCGAATCACAAATTTTGAATTATTTTTTTCAAATCGCTGTAACTCCCTAACTACATGTCCGCGCCTGGAAGTCAAGTGGGTCAAAAGTTTTGTAATTTTATGTACTTTTCGATGGTGCCGCAAGACAAAGTCGATTTTCAGTTAATGGTGAAAAAAACGCGAAAAACGCGATATTGATCTCGTTCCCCAAACTTTTTTGGAGTCCATTTTTCATCATAAAATGCGGCTATTTTTCCCGCAAATTTTCGTGTAAAGAAAAGTCACGGGACTCAACTGGTTAAAGAGATATGAGGGAAATTCCAGGAAAAACCGACCGGATTTGGACATTTTCTGACTTTAAATTTTTCAAAACTATTGAAACTTTTTTTTACGTGAAATAGATGTGAAAAAAGCCGATAGTGTTGGCTCTTTTTAGGTCCATTTCACGTAAAAAAAAAGTTTCGATAGTTTTGAAAAATTCAAATTCAGAAAACGTCAAAATCCGGTCGGTTTTTCCTAGAAATTCCCTCATAACTCTTCAACCAGTTGAGTCCCGTGACTTTTCTTTAGACGAAAATTTGCGGGAAAAATAGCCGCATTTTGTGATGAAAAATGGACCCCAAAAAAGTTTGGGGAACGAGATCAATATCGCGTTTTTCGCGTTTTTTTCACCATTAACTGAAAATCGACTTTGTCTTGCGGCAACATCGAAAAGTACATCAAATTACAAAACTTTTGACCCACTTGATTTTTAGGCGCGGACATGTAGTTTGGGAGCTACAGCGATTTGAAAAAAATAATTCAAAATTTGTGAATCGGTGTTACTCGCGACCTGTAAAAGGTAGAATTTTCATTATTTAGAGGAATTTTTTTTTCAACCCATTACTCAACTTGACTAAGTTTGAGACAAATCGAAAGGGGTGTGGACAACCAATTGTACATTTCATATGGAACTCCCCATATATATATATGTATATATATATATATATATATATATATATATATATATATATATATATATATATATATATGTGTACTATTGTACATTATACATATGTATATAACTTGGGTTATAATTGCAGCGTGTCCACACACGGTTATAGTATATGTATATATAATATATATGGGGAATTCCAAGTCAGAACAGCAAACCAAAACCCTCACTATTTTAGATTGACTTAATTATCATATATGATGCTTGTTAGGGTTCGAAATGATTAAATTATTTTTTTCAATTTTTTATCATTTATCATTCTTTCACAATAAGGCAAAAACAAATTTTCCAATGGGACCCGATTTAAAATTACCAAAAAAATCATACGTACTCTGTAATGACCTAGAAACATTCTCCACCAAAGATCAAAGTGGAACTACGATCAACGACCGAGACGAAAAATTAATTGTTAAAATTTAAAAAAATCACAAAATCATCCGAATTATTGCTTTTGATAATTAATTATTTGTCTCGGTCGTTGATCGTAGTTCCACTTTGATCTTTGTGTGAGAATGTTTCTGGGTCATCACAGAGTGCGTATGATTTTTTTGGTAATTTTAAATCGGGTCCCATTGGAAAATTTGTTTTTGCCTTATTGTGAAAGAATGATAGATGATAAAAAATTGAAAAAAATAATTTAATCATTTTGAACCCGAACAAGCATCATATATGATAATTAAGTCAATCTAAAATAGTGAGGGTTTTGGTTTGCTGTTCTGACGTGGAATTCCCCATATATATGTATATATAGGCTACATATAGGTATATATTTATTTACAGGTACATCTGTGTTAATAAACGTATGTACCCCGCGTAGTATAATTAATACCTTACGAACATAAGTTTTAGCGCAGTTATACAGGCGCGTTGCAGGTTTGCGAACTTACTATGTGAAATAAAATAATCCAAGACCGTTATGAGATTATACGAAGGGGGTAGGTACGAGAATTCTCCGCTTTGCTTAGCTTTGACTAAACAGTAGATATCCTACAAGCTTTCTCTTGTAGATCAAAGATTAAAGGTACATAGAGAGAAGATAGACAAATTTCAGATTTCAGCTATATATATAAATATATATATATATATACATATATTTTTCCTTTCTCTTCGTCTTTCAATGAATTATTATTATTATTATTATTATCACCTTTGTATATTTCAGTGTTAAACTATAATCGGGGTTTGAGTAAAATACTGTGAAAGTGGTTTAAAAACAAACAAAAAAAGGCATACGCTCAAAAAGTGGTGATTTTCTTTATTTTTTATTTTTATTTTATCATATCGTATATTCAAAGTACGAATCTACGTTTTAGTACGGATTTTAACGATGTGTCAAACTTTCGATATAATAACGTTTAATCCATAAAAGAAAAAGAAAAATTGAAAAAAATAAGAACAAAATAAGAAACGAAACAAAAAAAAAAAAAAAAAAAAAAAAACTGAATAAAAAAGAAAAAAAGGTATACTTACACGGAATAATAATCTAACGCGGCGCCGAAAAGCCTCGGACAACTTTTATCCCCGAGCTTTCGCGTACACCTCCATCCATCCACCCCATACGAGCGCGATGACTTAGGGCTAATAACCCGGACAGATATACCACGTGAGAGTACGGCACGAGTACGAGTCAATCCTTACTTCTAGGGAAAAGCAAACGAGATAAAGAGAAAAGAGAAAAGAGAAGAAGAAAAAAACGAAAGAAAAAAAAAAAAAAAAAAAAAGACAAGAAGGAATAAAAGGGTTTGAAACAGAGAGCGCGGAGAACTTCCAGTTCGGACTTCGTGGATGGGGTTGAAAATGTTGGGCGTGCTGCTGGCATGTGTCTGGCTAGCTGCCGGCTCACCGATACCACCTCTCAAAGGTAAGCTTGAGTACAATATGTTAGGTATATATATACATACATATGACGTACGAGTATGTATATGTATTGTAATATACATGAGAAATTTAATGGTGTGAGAAAAATTAGCGAAAAGAAGAAAAATGTATTTCCATTCAAAATGAAAATTTCTTCTCTTCGTTACCGTTTCTGTTCTATATAATAGTAGAGGATTTTTTTTTTTTTTTGTTTTAATTTACTTAATTTTTTGTTACACTGTCCTTTACCTGCTTATGGTATTATATTTGAACGACCATTACGATCCACATGGAAAGCGTTTTCATTGTCATGTATATGTATATGTACGGATGGACGAAATGCGGTGAGACAGATTACTACTGCAGATGACGGGGGATTTTGACTTCTGTACTTTTATCCCTCTAGCTTCAGGGTCCTGCGGTTTAGCCAGCTCCTTTGATGCCGCAAATCGCGAAATCTCGTTTCGTCCACCTCATATACATACATAGCCTCTCGCTGTATATATATATATGTATATACATACCTACGTAAAAAGCCTTTTACTTCTGACGAATATCCGCCATTCTTTCATATACCTTTTTCAACCACGTAACGACGCTCAATTTTCAGCACAAAAAATCTTCTCTTCTCTTTTCGTTATTATTATCATTATTATTATTATTATTATTATTATTATTATTATCATTGAAGGTTTTTTTTTTGTTGAGTATCTGTATACCTGCTGGGGGTGCGTTTTGCATCGTTCGGTTGATTCCTGCTTATATAGAACCCCAGCATGGGGTTTAGAGATGAGAAACTCATGTAAGAAGTAAATTCTGAAGGCAGATATATATTATATATATTATATATATATATGTATTGTATATATGTATAGTCTAGTAGGTATAAGGAAAAAGCTCTTGAATATCACTGGGGGTTCGTTCACCCCGGTTTTCCAATCGGAAAAGAAGCAGTTACTGGCCCGTGACGTTTGTATTCTCATATCAGCCCAGCAGTAGACCGAACTTTTTCGATATCATACTATCGGTAACTTTTTTCATTTACAGGAAAACTTTTTTCACCCCGAATGAACTTCCATAGAAAAAAAAACAAATTCTTTCTAGTCACTGCCCACGCGTGTTTTTGACACAGTCAGTTCATACAAAAAAGCAAAAAAAAAAAAAAAGAAAAAGAAGAAGAAGAAGAAGAAACGAAAAATCTACCCAAGGTTCCTTTTTTTTTTTTTTTGCTTCTTTTATATCCTTCAATTTTTTATTTATCTATTTTTTTTTTTCTCGTAAAACGAACTCTCGTGTTCACAATCGTCTGCGGTATTATTATGGTAGGTATTTGTCGTGGTTTAAGCTGCGAACGATTTGACAGTATTTTTTTTTTTTTTTTTTTTTCATTTTCTGTTATTCAGGTATCGAAGTTTTCTTCTTCTTTTTCTCATTTTCTCTCGATGAGTACCTACAGACGCGTGTATCTCGAAAAATTTTCTTATTCTGTCCATTCATCACCCTCGAGGGTGCCCAGGCGCGGCGGCGAAGGTTGGGATCAGACTTATTGTTCGTCGATGTTCACTTCAATTTAAATCTTTCGGTTCGTAGGCGTTCAGCTGTGCCGTGAAGAATTTATTTTTATTGCATAAAGGATGTAGGTATATACGAGTGCCTCCTCCTTACTACTACTACTACTACTGTTTTTCCATCTTCGAAAATAGCGGTAACGTCTAGACGTGAGATGAAAAAATTTATACACTCAGAATTGGAGCCGTATCGTATCGTATCGTATCGTATCGTACCGTTCGGTTCGGTTCGGTTCTGGTGCTACTCTCGTTTCAAGCTAACGCGATATCGATATTTCCTTATATATAAAAGCCCGGCTCTTCACTACCCCTGACATACGTATGTATATGTGTATATCACACACCTACGTCTCGTCCAAAACCATTTTACATTTTATACACATATATGTATATATATATACATATATGTTGGATAGGGATACCTATGTTTATATTTATATATACAACTCAAACCGACTGCTGCCACCGAACCAGAGACCTAGGGGTGGATCAAGGGTAGCCCGGGTTACCCACGAGTTGTAATTTCGACCGTAGACCACAATAAAACACTGCCGGGTTTGCATTTTTAACATTTAAAGAGACGCGAGGAACCGTGCCAAAAGTCGACTCCTGTATCTTTCATATACCACCGCATATATATGTATATTTCGACATATTTAAGGGTAGTAGAGCAACACGTGTATAAACTTAATATTATACTGTGAGAAATAAGTTGTCAGAAAAATAATTGACTGACGAGTCGAGACTGAGAGAGGTGATAAAATTTATATAATTATTTTTTTTACTTTATTTATTATATACTCATTTTACAAACAATTATATAATTAGGTTGCACATTTTTAGAAAATAATCTTATACGTAATCGCACACTCAGACGATTTTTATATTATCTTAAATTTCACGCCCCATATACTATATTTCCATCATTTTATCTGATATAATTAATTTTATATTAGTTACTAAAGTTTTAAAACTTGGCTATCGAAAGTATGAACAAGCGTGTCTCAATCTGAAAGATTCTCACCCTTAAAAAACTCGCTTTTTATACCCTCGAAGAATCACAGCTAAAGGACTACAGCTCGCCTTTGGCAACTTTACGCAGGATATATAAAGAGTCCCGTTGGATCAATTCAAATATTTAAGGGATGGTTCTATATTTTCGTTGAACAATTTTTACCGTGAGATATATTATATCATATTTATAACTGTACTAGAATTTCTTATATTCAACAAATTCTCGTAGATATAAAAAAAATTTACAATATTTCATACAATTTTTATACATAAAACTTTGTAATTTTTCTTTTTTTTTTTTTCGATGATATTCCGATGATATATAGTTATTAGAGGTGATCAAAAATTTTCGATGTTCGAATTTTTCACTTCTCAGGGTCTAAAAAGTTGGTTTATAATTTGTCAATGACTGTCTCCAAATGTGCCTGTCGACGGACAATTCACCACGCGGCTCATCACTTGTTTGTATTTTCCATTTAAATAGTACATGACATTTTTTTCATGTCTAATTGCACGATTTCCGGACATGTATAAGACCTAACAAGTGATGGAAGAGCGAGATTAAAGATGAGAACTGTAAGCGAGGTTGATGAAGGCGAAAACTGCCTCTTCCAATTAATTCATTTCTATAAGCAGAATTTTTTTTTCTTTTTCTGCTCACTTTTTAGGTTTTATATGCGTCCTGAAATCGTGCAATATTCATCTAGAGAAAGACATTCTTTATGATTGAATTTTCGATGCGATTAGACATGAAAAAATTTCATTTGCTATTTAAATGGAAAATGCAAACAAGTGATGAGCCGCGTGGTGAATTGTCCGTCGACAGGCACATTTGGAGACCGTCATTCTCAAATTATAAACCAACTTTTTAGACCCTGAGAAGTGAAAAATTCGAACATCGAACATTTTTGAACACCTCTAATAGTTATATACCGTCAAGTATTATGAATTACGAATAAAATCAAGCCTTAAATTATTTTCCAATTATCGTTGTGCAAAATGAAATAATAATGGAGACAGAAAAATATATATCACATATTTTAGTAACAATATCCTAGTTTCAAATTAACATCCACATGTTGTGTATATTATATACTACATATATATATATATATATGTACAAGTACATGTATTCAACCTTCTCAAACGAACCCTCACACCTACATATATATTTAGGTCGACGGCTTGGCTTTAGTAAAAGTTATATACAAGAGAGCTTTGTTAATCCTGGCAAAGTGTTGCGCGATATTTGCAGACTTTGACTTTGACTTTGGGCGTTACGTAACTCGTTATGCAAGCGTGTTTAACGTTTACGTAAGCTCCAGGAGGATTGCCAGGTCAAACAGAGTCTTTTTCATTTTTCATTTTTTAATTTTCAATTTTATCCTATTTTTGATTTTGTTTTATTTTTCTTAGTTTTTCAACTCTGGTTTAATATTTACGAACTCTTCAACCTCCGGGATTATGAGAAAATTAATTTATCCATTCCCTCATTTTTGTCTGCTTATTAATTTTCATCAATTTCTTCTTCTTTTATTTTTTTTTTATTTTTCTTCATTCGGTAAGGTTGAAGTATGTACCGATTTTTCAAAGTTTCGAACGCTCCGAATTTCGATTCCATCCGAGACGATTTCGAATCTTTAGAACCGTTGAAGTTCAGAACTTTAAAACTACGAAATAAAAATCCAGATGTTCCCGAAAGTCGAAAAAATTCGAAATTTTTTGTAAATTTCTCAGAATGTGAAGACGCAAAATAGTTCGTTCCAACCGAGACCCTCTTGACGGAGTTCCGTTTTATTTACTTCAATCGGTAACTTCATGATGTCATATAAATATAATTGATGGGATTTTGAAACTTTTTTTTTCCGATCCGAAGTAGATCTTAAGACGATTAATATTGACCACGTATTGGTTTTCGATACGATCAATAAAGCCCGAGTTATCAATCACCTAATGAATACAAATGCATGAATTGCAAATTTCGGAAGTTCGGCTTTGCGGATTTTTATTTTTCGGAATGTTGAACTTCCGGTGTTCTTGGTTTCAGAGTTTTTGAAATCGACTTTGTACACTAGCTTCCGAGGAAATATTCAAATTCGAAACTTCGGAACTTTACAATACGAAAAAAAAAAAAAAAAAAAGAATACCAAATTTCGGTAATACTATAATACTTTGTGAAATTTTCTTGCAACTATAAGGAGCGTGCAGCTCCTTCCCTCTGATATAACCCAAAATGACAAATTTAATACATATTCGAATTTGCTACCCCTACCCGGCTGCAGATATGCCTTTAGAGATAAGGGGAAAAGCTCGTTCTAACCAGAACACGCAAGTTTATTTGTCTTGCCCACTGTTTCACCTGACATCTGATATCCTCCACGGGAGTACAGCGAGTGTATTAATTTCCATAACATTATACCCCATGCACACTCTCCGATTTTCATATCTTTCTATATATATTTCTCTTTCTCTATCGCGCAAAGGCACTGCAGTTATTACGTACCATAAGGGATAAGTGCAGATAATATGTAGTAAGTGAATAGCTGTTATCTATATATCGTTCAGGGTTGGCTCGCGTGCGTGCAATTTCTCCATGCGCATATATATATACACATACATACATCTAGTTCATACATACATCTCTTGTGTTCTAATACGAAAGATCTCGTGGTAAGATAAGACAGTTACAGGTACGGGGCATTCCGTGTCAATTCACAAAAAAAATTTACGAGTTTAAGAAAAAAATCCAACAAACAGAAAACAAAAAACACGAATTTCATCCCCTTTAGTTACAGTTTGCACAATTAATCGTAAAAAAAAAACAAAATTTGCGAGCATTGACATCGAATGCCCCGTATATTCTCTCTTGCTACGTACTTTTTTTTTTTTTTTTTTTTTTTCTGCAATTTTTTAGTCTTTTCATGTCGAAATTGGAGTTTCTATTTTTTTTGATCGGTCATCACTTTCTGAAATATTAATGGAAAAAAATTGAAATTTACGAAGAGATTAAAAACTTGAGAAAAAAAAAAAAAATAGTAAATTTATTGAAAATCGTATTTTAAATCACAGAATTATAGTGTGAATTTTTTGAGATTTTTAAAAATGTCATTTTCGAAATTGGTTTTCCGATTTTTTTTTTTTTTTTACATTTTTACATTAGTACTGATGGTTGAAAAAATCTGAAAAAAATTCCGAGACCCTTTTGGGTCGGTGACAACATCATAATTAAAAATGATAAAAATCGAAAGGGTTGAGGGAAATGGGCTGCTAATTTGACGTGAAAAGCCCCATGTATAGGTATAGAGATATTTTCAAGTGAAAATAAATTCTTGCCACTTTCTGTATATCGGGGAAGCGTGCTCTTCACTCTTCTTTGGGCTTCCAGAGAGAACCCAAAGGTCTGCCATACCTCGATAAGGGGATTCGGCGTAATAAAGGCTTACCACGTGTGTAGGCAAGTCCGTGGCTTTAACGAGGCCACCGTGCTGTCATTAGAGCTACCCTTTATTCGGCGTATTTCTACGTCTCTCTATACCTCTATGCTTTCCGTACACTTATTTTAACTTTCTTTCCACCTTTCCGGCGTAGGTATATACCTATACTCGCTCTTTTTCACCAAAGAGAATTCCGGACTTCGGATTCCGGTTTCTGGATTCCGGATTCCTTATACCCGCTGAAAAGTCAACTGTATCTCTTTTGTACAATCCGAAACGAATTTCCAATCGATTGGAGAGAATTAATTGGCTCATTTTGTGGCAAATTTTTTATTTTTGTATTTTTTAATTCGATTTTTGGGTTCAACAAGACGTAAGAACAGAATTTTCAACAGTGCTTTTCATTATCTTCGAAACCCATTCAATTATTCGAAATAGTATTAAACGATTGAAAGTCGAATTTCAACTGGCAATTTTTTTCATGCCCATTATTCGAATATGAAATCAGATTTTTTTATCCCACCGTATCTGAGGTACCTAATTCGTCGAGTTCTTCGAACAGAGCTTCGATGCTTCCGTCGATCTGTTTTACGTTGAAATTTTCAAAAGTCGTATATTATCGACAGGGACTAATACTTTACTTATAACCAAGTAGATAAAGGTAAGCACCTGTTCATAGAATTTCACCCCGAAAATTCTGTGGGGTTCTACAATATTACTCTCTTTGTTAAATCTGGGCGGTTCGTTCCTTCAAGGAAGTGCTATAAGGAAGAAGATATGAGCTCCTTGGATGAGTGTTTCTGTGTTTAGGGGATGAAAAGGTCAGCCCTATGTCATTTCTTTGGCGATGTTAAAAATGGATTGCTATACTCTCTGAAAATCTCATCTCCATGGGCCAGTTTTCATTTTTTCTTTATTTTATATTTCTTTTTTTTTTTTTTTTTCTTTTTATTATTTCTTTTTTGATTAATATGGCACGTGGAATCTTCGAATGCCTTTGCGCGAGTCGTGGTAGAAATATAAGGTAAAAGAAGGAAAGGAAGAAAGAAAAAATAGACACAAATATAAGAAATAAGAAAGGGTCCATTCGTCTTTCTTCGAAAAACCACTTGATCTTTTTTTTCCACGTTTTTACAAATTTTCGGTATCACCTTTTAGTGTTCATCGCTTGAATTTTCAAACGGAAAATTCACGAGGACCAATGAAAGTGTTTTTCTTCCCCAGTCTCTTCTTCTTCTTCTTCTTCTTGCTATCGAATCTTTATCACCGACTTGCCAAATGGACAATTTTCAGCTCTTCAACTTTCGGTGAAATCCGTGCATATATATGTATAGAGGCGTCGAGTCAGATACCACGGTGAAAGAGCGAAGAAGAAAGGGGAGCTCCGCGATACGAAAATTGTGGCAAATTTGATTAGGAATTACGGTCTGGGCGTTATTGGTGTGAAAAATGAGACATTATGAGAAAATAATAAGCGTACCTATAACAATCTCCTTGCAGTATAGAAACTTTTTGGATATTTTATTTTCTTTCTTTTTCTGTCTTTTTATATATCGGTGCAGGTTAAGGGCGAATAATCGCCTCGGATGGATCAACTGCTACCATTTTTAAAGATATTTTTAATTATCACACTACCCCCTCGAATTCATCCCTTACTGCAAAAGTTCATGTTTTATTAAATGTCTACCAGACTCCTTTCATACCTTGAGTAAATACCGATTCAACGTCTCTCCTTAATGAACCAGTCTTTCCTTTCAAAGGACGCGTTACTTCCGGCGCAAAGAGCAGACACGACACGAGAAGGAGTATCTCATATTGTACAGGCGCATCAAAGGTCGCGATATCGTTATAGCGGAATATACTTGATTCCGTCTTTCGTCGCTATATACGATAATATACCACAAAGTTATAGGTACGTACCAGCGTAATGGCGAAGATAGAAAAGTTACATTTTTTTAATATTCATGAAATTAATTAAACTAATTTTAATACACATCATTTAGGAATTGTATGCAATATAAGGGCACACCGAGCCTATTTTGACACATGTACTCTAACGTTTTTCGCAATTTTCTAGAAACGTGCATGATAATTCACTGTACATACGTCCTTACTGCATCGAACTCCTAGATTGTTGAATTATATGCTAATTTTCCGGTACTTAATTCTCCCTACATATTACATCGCAAGTTCGATGTACCACCCCCGCATACGATTCTCTCTCCGTGTTTTATAACCTCAGGAACACAAGGGATTCACCCAGCGGGCCATTTCCAACCCTTGCAATAAACCCCCAAAGCTTAAAACTTGAAAGCTACGTTTTCGGTTTGACCGCAGCGTAGCTGGTTCTTCACTTTCATTATACCTGTAGAACATGTGCCTTTATATTTTTCAGTCTTATTAGTCATCGTAGCGATAATAAACGTTCAATTAAAAATAAATATACATACACTGAGAGAAAAAAGTGGTTGAATCAAACATATGGATTCTGTTGTTAATAAATAGTTGTTTCAACCATAATTTTCCTGAATGAATAAGCCGTAATTACCATAACACCTCTTGTTCATTTGAATCAAACAAATTCAGTTCAAGCAACCAATATTTTGTCACATCAACATAATATTCATTTCGCCACCCGTAACCGCCGCGTTTAGTTGGATCAAAGAATATTTATTTCATTCAACCACTTTTTTCTCTCAGTGTATAGTAGGGTGCTTTTTTTGAAACGACTATTTTTTTTTTGCAACTCCCCATTGAAAATCTTGTTGGAGACGTCGAAAGGGGAATCCTGTTCAATTTTTAGCTTTTAATTCCGATTCTAGTATTCGCGCTCTTCTTTTTAAGTTTTTCCATGCTAAAAGCATGTGAATATTACGACTTTTTCTTTAGTCGCGCACAACTCAGCCGCATTTCGATGGATTGTCTCATCCAAGACTCATTTTACAGAGAATTTATAGTGTTCTTCAAAAGTGCTTCAGGTAGTTTGGCTGTGGTTTCAACCGCCGCACTTGTGTGAGCCTCCAAAGTCGATTTTATGCATAATTCTTCTTTCTCGCTGTGGGTGAATAAAGAGTTGGACTTGGAGAAAAAAACTTCCGAACAATTTTGTAGGAAATTTATTTCTCTACAAAAAAGTCCGACACATAAAGTCTCTCAAACCAGTATTTCAAAAGATATCAGGACTTTAATTTTTTTTTAATATAAAATTCCAACAAAATGTCAAGATCAATATTTTCAAGTCAGTCAAACTATCTTGGGCACTCTTGAAGAACACTAAATTCTCTGTCAAATGAGTCTTGGATGAGAACAATCCATTGAAATGCGGCTGAGTTGTGCGCGACTAAAGAAAAAGTCATAATGTTCACATGCTTTTAGCATGGAAAAACTTAAAAAGAAGAGCGCGAGTACTAGAATCGGAATTAAGAGCTAAAAATTGGACAGGATTCCTTTTTCGACGTCTACAACAAGATTTTAAATGGGGAGTTGCAAAAAAAAAATAGTCGTTTCAAAAAAAGCACCCTAATATATATACGGGTGCACTGTTGGAAAAATTTGAAAACAATAATGTCCCAGGAGGTCCACTATCATTTTTATGTCAATTTCAACACTTTTTTTTAGTTAAAACAACATTATTTTCACTTAAACGACGAATTTTTCTGTTGTTTCAACTGAAAAAAGTGTAGAAATCAACATAAAAATTATAGTGGACCTCTTGGAACATTTTATTTCTAACGGTGTGGTTCTTATTTATGGCTCGGACGAATTTTTTAACAGACGCTTCTCAAATCAGCTCTAAATAATTCAAAAACAATTCGCTAATTTCGTCAGATTTTTATCTAAGCTCCAACCCCTCCCACCATGAGGGTGAATTTCCTTATTTAAATTTCCATTTCATAAAAATCTAGAAAAAAAAAAAATTAGGGAATTGTTTTTGAATTATTTGAAGCCGATTTGGGGGGCGACTGAGAAAAAAATCGTTTAAACCGTAAACAAGGACCACCCTCATATATATGCGTCTATAAATAATTTACCGCAACGTACCTTTACACTTTTCGGGGTAGAAAATCGCAGATTCGACTGTGTTTCGTGATTAAAATTAGTTCCGTATGAAGGGTTCTTTTTTTTTTTTTTTTTTTTGTTAATTCTTTGACTTTTTGAACATCATACCGATTATTTTCTGTTCAGAAAATTCTGTCGCACGCATATTACTATATATATATGTAATGTGTGATTGTGTGTGGAAAGTTTGCAGTCGACTGCACGAGAGCAGAGAAAATAATAATGCCTACAGTGAAACTGCTAACGACCGGCTTTTTGCCGTTATGGAAGCAAAAAACCACGACCACAACCATCACCCAGCATACATACATATATATATATATATACATATATATATATATATACATATATATCCTTTTGCAAAGCAAAAAAAAAAAAAACCCCTACCGAGATCGACCAACAAATTTGCAAAGGGCCAACGTAGTAATTGTATTTACGCTACTCTGTAGGATTGCCTTAAGTTATGTCCCCCCAATTTCTCAATTTGCATTCATCATCCCTTTCCGAAAGTGGTTCATCCCTTAAACAGCTATATCTTATTAGATATCTACGATGATATGTAATATGGCCTCTGGCTCTTACTTAGACATGTAGCTGTTGACCATTAAATTCATCATTTTCAACATTTTACGAAACTGATGTACGATATAGGTATCCTTATATGAGGTCCAGGCAAAATGGAGAGGGTTTTATTATCCTCAGTAAAATAATGTTGTTCGTTAGGTTGACTATGAAAATTTGTTCGATAATTTTGATTCGATAAAGCAGTTGTAAATTAATGCTAATATAATATGTATATATAAATCCGTGCAAATAAGAGACACACAGCTATAGTATTAAACACAGTTTGTTCACCGGTTCAACCATACCAAGGTTTTCAAACCACTGCTCTAACGCTCTACCCCCTTCTAGCAAACTTTCCATTACCTCAAACGGAATTGAATATGGAATAGATATTTGCATTCGTACAGTTTATTGGCTCGGAGCTATTCTCTCTCTATTTCTCTCTCCCTCTGTTTTACTTATATGCTTTGTTCTCCTAGCTAGGTAGTCCACTTAAAAAAAAAAAAAAAACTCATCTTTTTATTACCTGTATATGCCTATATCGTAGCCTCGGTCCCGTCCGCATCGTGGCGGATATAATAATTGTTTCGCTATCGATTTTACTCAACTAATCAAATTTAAGGTCAGATTTTCTGTCCCTCTCTCGTCTGGGATAGGACCGTTAATAGCCGTCTGAACAATGCTGGCCACATTGGCCAATTTCAATCTGGATAAAATGAAAGATCGATAGTTTAGGTCGGCACCATAATAGGTCTGCGTAGAGTACTTCATGCACATAAAATATACATATACTTATTTGTCGTGTAAGAATTTAAACGAATTGTTTTCCTACTCAATTTCAACATTCGTCATGGAGATGTGAAATTTTTGTTGCCCCTTGTGTTTTTGATTTATTATTTTTTGTTCTGTTTTTTGTTTTGTTTTCGTCCTCTTTTTACCATTGCTGTAATTTCGTCAACTGAGCTAAGCTGCGGAATAGATGGGTACTGCACAGAGTCTAAACGAGTTGTGACTACCAACTCGAGATCAAAGGGACACGCTGGTGATGTTTGCTTGAATTTGAATGGTATTTAACGTGAACTTCAAAGGGAAGACCTTTAGAAAAATAAGCCCCATTCCGCCCCAACGATAGCGGTAATATATATAGGTGTATAGGGTATATAGTATACCTATATAATATATACTATATGGGCAATTCAACCTCAAATCGGCCAATTTTGGGTGTTTTTTGACCTCGTATTTTTTGAATCGCCTTAAACTTTTTTTACGTGAAATCTACGTCAAAAAAGTAGACCCGTATTTTTTTGTTGGTCCAAAAAGTTTTTTTTACGCTAGTTATGAATTATCGAATTTTACTGTAAAAGTAGCGCGAGGGCGGCTTTGAGAATTAATATCTCGGGTCCCCTTCACCGTAGGAAGATGTTTAAAAACGCGTTTTAAAGGCGAGCAAAGCCACTTTTCGATAAAATTTTTCAATTTTTCAAAAAATATAGTTTTGTTATTTTTATGAGCAATCAAAATGTTTATCGATTTTTTTCGCAATCTAAGGCCATTTTTAAAATTCTAAAAAAAATATGATCACATTCCTTATTCAATTCTGAAGATGACGATTTTTTAAAAAAGATGGAGCCATTTTTCTAAGTATTTTTTTTACAATTATTTGTCCGGCGTTGCGTGAGGTTGCCGCGCTGCGCGCCTTGCTACTACCGCGTTATTCCATGTACGGGAAGCCGTGCGTCATGCCATTGGCCGAGCCCCGTACGACGCGGTAGTAGCGAGGCGCGCGGCGCGCCAACATCACGCAACGCCGGACAAATAATTGTAAAAAAAATACTTAGAAAAATAGCTCCATCTTTTTTAAAAAATCGTCATCTTCAGAATTGAATAAGGAATGTGATCATATTTTTTTTAGAATTTTAAAAATGGCCTTAGATTGCGAAAAAAATCGATAAACATTTTGATTGCTCATAAAAATAACAAAACTATATTTTTTGAAAAATTGAAAAATTTTATCGAAAAGTGGCTTTCCTCGCCTTTAAAACGCGTTTTTAAACATCTTCCTACGGTGAAGGGGACCCGAGATATTAATTCTCAAAGCCGCCCTCGCGCTACTTTTACAGTAAAATTCGATAATTCATAACTAGCGTAAAAAAAACTTTTTGGACCAACAAAAAAATACGGGTCTACTTTTTTGACGTAGATTTCACGTAAAAAAAGTTTAAGTCGATTCAAAAAATACGAGGTCATTTCTCGGCCGATTTGAGGTGGAATTGCCCATATATCTTTTTTCACAAACTTGAGAAATTCAAATAAAACGCTGCGACTGAAACTGTCACAGAGAGAATAAGGTCCGAGTAGGTAAGGTATACTATATAAAATAAAAAAAGAATAATAAAGAAGAATCAAGTTTAAAGTATAGAATTAGGTAGAATAGTATATTATGATACTAGTGCGGAAAGCCGTCGGCTCGTGCTGCAAACCTCACACTCATCGGGAATCACCAACTTTCCGCACTAGTATCATAATATACTATTTTCTCGACCTTTTATTATGAAAGAATAAAAATTGAAAGGTGAGTTTAGGACCAAAAAATGAAGACTGAAACGAAACATAAGGGATGAAATGATCGTACGACGCGACGTGGGTATACACAATTTTCGTGATCGTATTGCACATACCTAAGATGTATATATGAATACATAGGTATATATATATTTGGAATTCCTTCGATCCTTGTTACAGCTGCAGTAATGCTTGGTATAGTCTCTCTCTAAGCAATCTCAAAGTCTCAAGGGAGAATGAGAAGGTTGGCTTGGTCCTCGACACACAGCCCTCAAACCCTTTATCTACAAAAGTGGAAACTAATTGCTTTCGAGTTCCCTTTTCTCCTCCTGTCTTTCTTCGCCCTTCTCCATCCCCTAGTTTTCTGTCAAGAGGGTTGGAGGAGGATGCGCAGCGTCAAGTTCTTCCACCGCGCCACGTTACACTGTCCAGTGCCTGTCCGCAGGGGTTAAACGTAAAAGCTTACTTACCTTTTTAGCTAAAGGTTCAAAAGCGAAATACCCTCACGCGATCGACCCACAGGTTAAATTTAGAGGGTCAAGTATATAAGTCGGATTTAAAGATAAAAAAAAAAAAAAAATACCAACTACTATGGGAATTTATTAATTTTTAAGGGTTGTTTTTATTTTATTTTTTTTCTGTCATTCTTTCTCTCTCTCTCTTCTTCTTCTTCTTCACGCTCTTTTAGTATTTTTTCTACAAATTTTCTGGAGACGATTTTAGAAAAATCAATTTCAATCAACTTTCAAATAAAAGTTAGGATTACCTACCTTCCTCTGTCTCTTTCTCTTTCTCTCTCTCTCTCTCTCTGTATTTGCCTCTTCCCGAGGCGTCGCTAAACTGGCATTTCGTTTTAATTAAAAGGACGAAGCTGGTAATACATGTCAGTCGATGACGATGCCAAGCCTCGTACCATCTCCCATCTCCCATCTCCCATCTCCCATTATTCCCCATTCCCATGAGTGTCATCCGTCCATCGAGAGAAATGAAGGCTTGTTAAGGGATGATCGATTCTCTCTGGATGACGTCGGTGCTCCATTATCCCCTGTCCGTTCGTCCGTCTGCTTGGTCCGTTCTGCCCAATGTTTGCTGCTCCGTTGCCTCTTTCGAAATATGTCTGGCTCTCCGAAGCACGGCCTCGGACAAATATATCTACGGCGGCATGGGATGAAAAAAATTTACCAGAGTGTTGAAAAAAAAAAAAAAAAAAAGAAAAAAAGTAATCAAAAATAAGAAAAATAATATAAATAAAAAGGAAACGATCAACGATTTGAAAATAATTCCTTTTTATAATTTTTTTTTCCTTTTTTTTTTTCGTTGTCAACCGCTTTTATGCTTATCGGGTGATTCTAAGTTCGAAATGGACAGTGAAAAAATGTCAATAAACTCGACTTTTTACAGTATGAAGATAACACTTGATATGAATCTGTAGCATTTTTTTTTCTCTCTCTCTCTCTCGTCCTACCCCAAATAACTTGTAATAAAACAAACCAAAGAAGAAGAAGAAGAAAAAGAAGAAGAAGATGAGAAGAAAAAAAGGAGAGTGAAAAGAATTGTCTCAAGGGTAGGTTGTATTTTCAGAAATACGAGATCGAAATCGCTGTTGAAATTTTGATCTCCTTGAATCGCAGGTTTTTCGTTGAAAAATAATAAGCATTGGGAAAAATATATACTACCTATGTACATATAATTCCTCTGATTTTCTCCGCGAAAGGAATAAAGACGTTTTGCTTTAAAAAGTATAAGAAAAATAAGAGCTAAGGAGCTTTCGAGAACAAAAAAAAAAAAAAAAAAAAAATAATAAAAATAACGATAAAATGAAAAAACCGAGTGATTCTACTCGACGAAAAGCTCGACTAAAAAATTATTATGTTTCTTTCAAAATTTGACACCCGGTATTGTAAGACTTCTGCATATATATATATATACAAGTGTGTACATAACTAAATACATACATGTAGGTATAATATGTATATATATAGTATACGTAGGTGTAGCTACACGCGTGTAAGAGAGCAGAAGGCAGCTTGCGCCGCGGCGCGTTCCGCTGACTCCGTGCCAAGTGGAACGAGTCAGGGTCTCGTCAGCCGGCCGCGGTTTTCTTCTTTTTGCTCGTTTTTTCTTTTCCTTTTTTTTTTCTTTTTTTTCTTTTTCTTTTTTTTTCTTTTTTTTTTCATTTGTTCTTTCTTTCGTCGTTCAAGCTTTGCTGCGCCTCCACTTTTTTCATCCTCATCTCTCTTTTCCCTTTATCTATCTTTCGCCGGGTTCTTCGTCTGTTCTTTTGTTCCACGGTTCGTTCCGAGCGCAAAAGATGGGCCAACCAGTTGTTAGCGGAACGATCATCGGCTCCTATACCCTGGCAAATTGCGGACGGCTATCAGAAACACTCGAGTTACGTCTTTTTCAATGCGATCGATTAGACCCTAGCAATTAGCAGTTTCCTACCAAAAGCTGACGATACCCATTCGGGACTCTTTAGCTCCTTTCATACTCTCAGGCGTATATATTTTATTTTTAGTTTTTCGTTATATGGATCGCATTTCGCTCCATATTTCAACCACTAAAAAATAAATTAAAAAAATCATTTATGCTACGAAAAAATTCAAGTGATTTCAAATTTTTTTTATACAAACCAGAATTTTTAGGGAAAAGCCCTATTTACGGGAATAGCAATTGTCGCAAAGTTATGTGCAGATATGCTAATCTTAAAAAATCGTTGAAAAAATTAAATAGTGAGTTCGAAAGTTATCTGGTTATTGACTCGATGAAATTAATGATCAATGAGGTTTGAAAAATTGATTAGAATCTAAAAAAAATGTTTAGCGTTTTGAAGACAAGCACAGAAAGTCTTCTGCGAAATATTTGTAACGTAAAATCGCATTCTTTGGAATAGTAGCAATCGAAAAAGCCGAATTTTTGTATGTGAGACCGTTTTTCGACCAGACTAAGCCACGTTTAAATTGAATCGGTGATATTATATGGCGACTGATGAATTGCGGCACTGGCTCAATGCCGCATTTGCTCTCATTCACAAGAGCGAAGTAATATTACAAGCGGGGTTTGTTAGTGTGAGTATAAGTGTAGCTGTCACTGACTATGAGAATGAGATGCATAGGACGTAGCCAGGTAAAGTTAGAAGCCACGGGAATTCGCCTCGGCTGGGTTATATGCAGAATCTAATAACACGTCTGCAACAATTCTAAAGGCATTCTATTCTCTGGCTTGCCTAGTCGCCTACTCGTCTGCTTGCCTAGTAGCAGCTCGACTAGGTAGGTAAATCCTGAAGCTGAGCAAAGTATGTTACGCGAGCATCCGACCATAACCGCATCTCGTCTAAATGAAACCGTTCAAGAATCGTGCTCTCCTCTTTTCATGGTGTGTTAATTTTATTTTTCATCAAAGTAAACTAACGCATTCACGTCATATCACCGTATAACATATAGAAATAAATACAGCAGCCTTTTCCTTGTATTACATCGCGGTGAATATCCATGGGATCGAATACACGTCTACGATTCTGTTGTATACAGGGTTGGGGGTTGGGGGTTGAGGGTTGGGGTTTGAGGTAGGGTCGCTACGGATTTCTTGAAATAAATTAACCTGTCGCTAGCAAGGCCGAAGAGAAAACTTTTCGACTAGCTATATAGGGTAGAAATTCTTAATAAAGTAAACATTCGATCGAATCGCAAAGCGAGATGAAGCTAAAACCTCTCTTTCTCTCTTCGGTTTTTTTTTTTTTTTAAATTTATTTATTTTATTTTATTTTTTTTTTTTTTCTTCAGCTTCTGCCTTCTCTCTCTCTCTCTGTCTCCCAGGAAACCTTTGCCAGGTTCGCGAATGAATTCGTTGGAATAAATTAACCTGTCCGCTCCACGAAAGAGACCCCTGGCTGCCTGAGCAGGATAAACTTTTTACCAAAAACTCAAGCCGTTTGACGCCATAATGCTGATCGTGATGCTGATGACGTTTTTGCCACCAATATCTGTTCCACTGGCTACATCCAATCATGATATCTACCTATACCTTACGTGACGAGGGGCGATAGTAGTACACCGAGGGTGCTGGTTCTATAGATTAGATAGAGCACCCGTTTTACTCGACTTTCACATATGTACCTTTCACAAAAAGATTTATAGAGAAATAGGTAGGTACACGGAGAGAAATGTACAGTAAATGTTACTAGGCTTTCTGAAAAACATAGATGTGACGACTGTAGGAGCCAGGTAATAATTACTATGTAGCACCAGTGTCAAAAAATTCCGTCTGACATAACTTTGCCAGTACGGTGAATATTACCATGCTGCCTGCTTCAGCGCGATCCATCGAGTATTAACATTACCATGCTGCATAGATCCTTGCTAATAGAATAAAAGTAAAAATTACTTGAAATTAAGTTCCGGGAAACATGGGACTAACAACACTAAAAATAGTAGAATTTAACATGTGACATAGTGATTATATTTCCAACGTTTTGTTTTTCACGGACTAAATACTAGGTAGCAAGGTAATATTTACCCTGCTTTTCTACGTGCAGAGTAATATTGACTGTACATTTCTCTCCGTGTAGGTTGATGAGTATTACAGAGAAAAGTCGCATCTTTCTTAATCTCGACCAAAGTTAGGATGTCAAACCGTAAAGTTGGCTTTGACTCGTTTTATCCAGTCATTTGAAACGATATGACTTTCTGACTTTCTGACTTTCTGACTTTACGACTCAAAGTAAGAACAGGCGTATCTCAATCTGTAGATTATCACCCTTAAGATTCTCTTTGGTCATGCGAACTTTATTCTTCAATTTTCAGCACTAATATCCTTAAGGCAAAGTCATATACGATACCTAGACAAATTGTACCATGTATGACGGAATGTGTCGGGACCAGGTTGAGTGAGTTTATTGTATACTGCTGCCTTTATTTATGTTGCGTATTATTAAATAATTAATTAATCAATTAATTGAATTAATTATTAATTCAACATTCTGAGAGTATCGGCAAACTGATTCGATTTGCTGAGGGCTGTTTTTTATTTTCATGAGACAATGCTCGGTGGAATGTACTACGTTGGAATTTTTGATGAAATAAAAACGACAGAAAATATGCCACGCTTTGTATCAAGTTTTGTTGAAATAGAATAAAAAAAAAATAACAAAAAAGTTTACATTTTTCAATCGTGAAAAATGTTGTACCTTTCAGAATTATGTGAACAAAAGAAATCCCGGTAACTATCCTATGGGGAATTGTTCGAGGGAAATAACCAGCCGTGTTAAACATTCAACGGCGCTCCTTTAGCTATGATTTGTAGAACATGAAAATCGACTTTTTAAGGGTGAGAATAATTAACAAGACGGAAAAGCCAGGGTTTTTTTCGCGGTATTTCTCATCACCTTACGAACCAATGTAATAACATACTGAATACAGAATACAGTATAATTGGTTTGAATTCGAAAAAACGTTATTTTCATTTGGAAATATCATAAATAAAAAAAGAACAAAAAATAGCTACAGACATATAAAATTGAAAGAGACAAGCGAATTCACTGAGAAAAAGGTCTTGTTGAAACAACCAAAATTTAGTTATTATACGGTCAAAGAAAATTTTTTGTTCAGTTAACCAAAATTTTGTTGTACTAACAAGAAATTTAGTAGTATCAGCAAAAATTTTGGTTAGCCCAACAAAATTTTGGTTTACTGAACAAAAAAATTTCTTTGACCGTATAATAACCAAATTTTGGTTGTGTCAACAAGACCTTTTTCTGAGTGAACGTTCAAATTTAATGGGATATGGCAATTTTTCATTCCGGTCATTCGAATGTAAAATCCTCCAAATTTCAGAATTTTTCATCGCGCCGTTATTCCGAGATCATCGCGTGGATTCATCGGACCTACATGTTTCTGAAAACTTGTTTTTCGGATTTCAGAGGGTCGAAAACGTGAAGATTCGTTGAAATTAGCAAACGTCACTTTTCGACCGAAACCAATACTTTTCCTACATCACCATAGATAATGATGAATCATTAAAGTTGCGATGATCGTGTAGTCTCATAAAATCCCACAAAAAAAAAAAAAAAAAAATCATCATCGAATAAGTAATGAAATTTATTAAAATTTTCACATTTTTTTTTCTTTTTTTTTTTTTTTTATCATAGTTTCACGATCAACGAAACAGGTAGAGAGGTAGGTATAATTAAGTTTCCAGTAACGAAATTGCGCGTACCTACCTACCACCAACGACGGTGCGCGGTGTTTCCGTTATCTATAAAAGTTTATTTTCACGAGATTTTTACCCTTATCGTAACACAGATCGGGCCCCGGTCCCCGGTCCCCCTTTGTTTACAGCTAATTTAGTTCCACCTTTTTTTTTCTTCTTTATTTCTTCCTTTTACTTTTTTACTTCACTTTTTTTTTTTTTTCGTTTTCTTTTTCTTTTCACCGTGTACCGAAAACCGGAAACACGGTGGAAAACACACGGCCAAGTTGTTGCGCGGGGTGCAGAAAATTTACCACTATACCTTTTTTTAGGGCTGACACGGTATAACGTGCTGCTTTTGCTCTCTCTCTCTCTCTCTCTCTCTCTCTCTCGCTCTCTTTACCAGACCCTGTCTTATCTTCATCCGAAAACCACCACGCACGTTAACTTTTTGACGGGCAAGGAAATATCGCCTGCTTGCTTTACCGCAATTCGCCTCTATATACCTATAATACGCACTCGTCCTGCGACAGGAGTAATTCGCTCTAATTTTGCTGCCGCACGTCAAGGGTGGAATTTGCTATGTGCGAAAAATGTCCAATCGTAAACGTAATATTTTTCCTTTCTTTTCCTCTCTCTCTCTTTCTCTTTTTCTCTTTTTTCTTTTCATTTCTCTTCTTTCATTTTTTATTTACCTGCAGAGATGGTGTCTCAGACGAAAATATATCTAACTATATAATATGAGTGATTGATCGCATAAATTTCATCTTTTTTTTTTTTTCTTCTCTCTCTCTTTCTCTCTCCAAATCGCATAAATTCTGCAATATTTTATGTTTGAAAAGATTTGGAAACACCACGTAACGGGGTTCAAAAAATTTGTCCAACAAATTTCGAAAACTTGTCCATTATTCTGCTTTGATAATTTTCAACTATCTAACGCTTTATGAGAAGTATAAATCGAATTTCCAGCTGGTTATAATTGTGCGCAATTTAGTCAAATCGACGAGTGAATCATCCATTTAACAAGACGATGTCTCTGCCAGAATAGCGCTTAAACATTGATTGATAATTTCCGACCGTGCATATAGGAACGGAATATGCCATTTTGTAATTAATATAATTAAAATCCATTGTTCTCATAACGACTATATATAACCTGAGGTATCAGATGCTCTCACAAATCTGAAATCAATAATATACTGGCATGGCTGATCGCGAGCCAGTCACCAACGGTCAAAGGGTAGGCACTATTCATCCGATTGTTCATTTGGCCCATTCATCACTGCGTAGGATTCAGTCGGCTGCAATTGTTCGACATTTGTATTGTTCTAATGATGGACCTGTATAGAATAGTGAAAAAAAAATAATTTTCTCACTTTATTTTATCTCTCTAGACTAATATTGAAGAATATTGTAAAATTTTTTGTTTTTTGTTCTTTCAGGAATAACCAGAGAATCGTATGTAACGAATTTTGGAACGGCTTGGTACGACACCGCGTATTTGCGGGAACATCACGCGAGAAAGCGTCGCGACGTTGAGGAGGAAGAGGACGAAGTGAAATCTACGAGTACGGAACGACCGCTCGTCTTGCGTCTTCAGGCTCTTGACAGGTCGGTATCTCTTACGAACAGCAATGTCAACAGCAGGGTGCATACGATAACGCGATTCATGCCGGCAATCTCTTGCTCAATAAACAAGATGTGACGTGGAACGAACCCCCGGCTTCCAAAGACGTACGTATGTCTATTCTCGAGACGCTTACGAGAGTCGCTTTATCGTTGTGCACCCAGCCCCCGATAATAATAATTACGATGAATATAATAGAGGATAGACAATTATTTTCAAAAATTCTTCAGCCTTTGTACCTGATATATTAGGTACGGACTAATTATAATAGGGCCAAATCAAATTGGTACCAAGATCTTCGAATTAGGAACCATAATTTCGCTTTTTAGCCAGAGAGTTTCCAACTTTATAAATTAAAGGAATAAGCAGGACGTCGAGGTGTATACGCAATCCTTCGTATTTATCTCAAAGGATTTATAATCCGGTTTAATCATTTCGTTATAGAAATAAAACTTTTCGCACGTTCAAAATATAATCAAAGTGCTCGTGAATTTATAGACTTTTCTTCAAGATAATTACAAGACTTTTCTCATGACATATTTTGGAATCGATCACGAAGTGACGAAGGCTGAGAGCAATTTGTTTTTTGTATTGGAATGGTCCAGCTCGCATGAGCTTTTCGTATCATCATAAAGAAAGTGTGAGAAAAGTTGGAATATTTTCGGAACAAAAGAAGCCAATGAAAAAACAATTGAAAGGAAAAAATTATCAGAAGATAAATTTCTAGTTGTAGATTTTGGCCTGTATGTCGAGGCTCTCAGACTCGCGAGTTCAAGTTGTGTAACTGAGCCATTTGACCTACTATACGAATTATGGGTTATAGATGTATGATGGAAATGGGATGGTCGAGGAATATCAGGATAAGGATGCGGGGGATGAGAGCCAGGAAGCGGTGGTCTTCTGTACCGTAGTTCGTGGTTCTAGAATCCCCAGCAGTCCCTCAGCTTCTCGGTCTCTCAGGCCGAAGCCATTAGCGATAATTAGGCAGCTATTATCTACATAATACCGCTGAGACCATGTTACATTAATTTGACCGGCTAAATGATTAATACATACACATATAAACACACATACACAGATAATAGTATGTTATGATACTAGTGCGAAAAGTTGGGAGTAATCAACAACCTGCACGTGTATCATATTAGGGTGGTTCAAAAAAGACCTAATTTCTCAGATGTTGCTGCTCATTCGTGAATATGTTGTTTGTGATCCTGAAAAATTATTCCATTTTTTTTTAGCTCTATAGGACAATATTTACTACTGCCTCAGTGAAGTTGAAATTTCGAAATTTTGCCATTTTTGGCCATTTCAAAGTTCTCAGATCAAAGTCCTCATCTGGCTACCTCTAGGTTCTCATTCAATGAGGATGTTGGTTCAAGATGACACTCGTACGATAATATTTAGTACTGCTTCAGAAACATTGAAGTTTTTTCACTATTTAGGGGTTTTCTTAGAGATTGGATCGCCAGGTGTTGCTCATGAGACAGTCTTTTCTTACCATTTTAATGAAGAAGTACATGAAGTTTGCAGTCTGTGGGACCATTTTTACTACTATTTCATGTTGCTAATTTTACTTGAAGGAAAGCCGCCCTCGATGAGGCAGTAGTAAAAATGGTCCCGCAGACTGCAAACTGCTTGGATTTCTTCCCTATATTGGTAAGATGAAACTGTCTCATGAGCAGCACCTGGCGATCGAATCTCCGAAAAAACGCAAAATATTGAAAAAAACTCCAATGTCTCCGAGGCAGTACTAAATATTATCGTACGAGTCTCATCTTGAACCAACATGCTCATTGAATGAGAATCTCGAGGTAGCCAGATGAGCGCTTTGATCTGAGAATTTTGAAATTGCAAAAAATGGCAAAATTTCGAAATTTCAACTTCACTGAGGCCGTAGTAAATATTGTCCAATAGAGTTAAAAAAAATGGAATAATTTTTCAAAATCACAAACAACATATTCACGGATGAGCAGCAACATCTGAGAAATTAGGTCTTTTTTGAACCACCCTAGTATCATATACTATTTTTTGTAACACTGTCATGGAAGTTCGAACTTCGTGTAGACTCCGCATGGATAAATCGTGCAGGATTATTGATTCCCGCACACTTTGTAAGATCATCAGGAATCTGCTATTTTCCGTACAATTTTTCGTACAGTGTTACAAAAGATGAATTACTAATGTACTTTTGAACGGAGGTAAAAAATGACCAAGCGATGAGTAATTCCGGGGAAAACACGACGTTGGATTTTATGATGAAGACTGTATAAGATAAACGACACCGAAATTACAGTTTAGTCAGTTTCCTTGGCAGAAAATATGATCTAGGGTTGTTGAAGGGTGAATTAACGGACTCGTAGATCTGTACACACTCAGTTCATCTGTTTATCTTCCATTATAATGCTGACTCGCCAGCTTCCAGTGGCCAGCGTTGGATCATATCTAGTATTTTACTATCAGACTATGATAACAGTGCCGCGATTATATCGGTGATCCATATGCCCTGTGCATCGCGTCGGGGTAAACATTGTAACATCAGCTGTACGATAGTATATCATGTCGGTATAATCTATGGTATAAGGAAATGAGAGAAGAAAAAGTCTTCAGCTATGGAAGACGAAGGAGATTACAGCTTCTATAGGTCCTGCACCAATGTGCAGGGGGGGGGGGGGGGGCGGATTAATCCTTGTTTATCATCTTCGCTTCAGAATCCCTGGCCCATTTCTAACGTCCTGCTACAGGGGTTCTTATCGTAGCTTGGTACATGCCTTAACCAAGACCCCGTTTCGTTATGACCTTATGGGTCGGTGAATGGGGTTAATTCCCCTCGCCAAGTCCATTATGCGTATCTTTACATTATGTCTTGCAGGTATAACGCTGGTGGCATTATGCTGGTGCAATGTGGTGCAGTTTCATGGCGAGAGCGTATAACTTCCGCATTGAAGTTCTGTATGGGGGTTGTTGGTGCCGTAAGGCGATTTGAAATACGCGTAGAGTCTATTGATCGGTCTGACAAGTATAAATCAATTACGTCGTATAAGGGTTCACGGGTTAAGATTAACGATGAGATTAAGAGTTCCTTAAGCTCGGAGGAAGCCAGTTACGATCAGGTATTCGATTTGAGTGGATACTGCGCGTCGCGTCGTGGGGGAAAAATTGTAGAAATTGGGATTTTTACGGGGAGTCGAATATCCCATCAATAATTATTCCATTTTGTTTTCCGATTCGAAGTATTATGTTCCAAGAATTCGGATATTATATTAAGGAGGTTCGATGACGTCCTGAGAGGGGAAGCCTCAGAGGGGCTGCGGGGGGAATCTTAAAATATTATTATTATTCGACTCGGCAACAGCGCGAGTATCGCAGTATATATAGATATACGGTAACGCAGTACTACTGATGGCGCGTATTAGTACGTACATAACCTCAAAAGATGTCATCACCACCGAAAAAGAAGTTTAAATGTAAAGGAAAATTTGTTAGTGCCAAACAATATAATTATACACGTTTTTGTATATATGCATATGACCCGGCAACGGATTGACTTTTTCAAATATTTGGTTGTCAACATGCATTAATTATTCCTCATATTCGAATAGCAGAGTCGTACAAATTGAAATACTCCCGCGTTATCGTACACTCCTCGCGCGCTGTTGCCGTATCTCAGATGCCAAACCCAAAATTAGCATTTTGTTCATTTGTTTCAATAATATTGCAGTAGTTTGCCTGGAAACCTCTATTCAACGTATGGTCATTGGGTTCAGAATTGACTTCTTCATCGTTGAGTGAAATCTCCAATAAAAAAAATCATTTCCTTCCATGATTTTTTTCTACTTAAAGTTGGGTTAGGTGACAATTCCCATAAGAGCCTGTGTTAAAAACTCGTTTTTTTGTGCTTCGTTTTCTCTGAATTTTGCATGGAAAAAAATATCGAAAAAATTCAGGTGAACTTCAATTCATCTAGGGAAGAATATCCTAAAATTTTAGGTCAAACAACCATTTCCTTCTAAGATCATCGAACCTCCTTAATACCGGGTTGGGATAACAGGGGCTTGTGGATCAGCGAATCTGGGATTATGTAAAAACAGATATTCTTTGAAATGGGATTAAAAATTGACGTCGGGACGCTCCTGTGGTAATCGCCTTAACTCCTATTACCAAAGTTTATCACCAATTTCCATGGTAATTGGAAATCCTCCAAGTTTATTTCAAATATCCAATAATAATCTGTCCTGAGGTAATAAAACGGGGAAGATTATTATCGAAGGAACTCGTTACCACATCTGGGATTAATCAATTATAAATATAATTTGAAGAAGAAAATAAATTAAAAAAAAAAAACAACAACAACAACAACAACAACAACAACAAAATTTATGAAGATAATATAAAGGAAAAAATAACCAAGAGATACGGGAAACAACTTGCGGATTATTATACAATCGGCTTTCATTAATTCGAGCTTAACGTTATCAATATAATCTTGGGGAAAAAAAATGTAATCTCAAAAGATTATGGCCGGTATAGGGTAGCCCAGCTTCACCTTTCGTCGACAATTTTTTCTCGCTTTTTTTCCTACTTTTTTTTTTTTTTTTTTTTTTTTTTATTTGTACGTGTATTGTCTGACCGTAACAAGTATACATTCACCCATACAATCTCTCACGTGCGATGTATACAGAGATCAAATTAATTGCTTTACGAGAATTTTCTACGCGCCAGATTTTCGCGAAACAATCTACGCCGAATTATAACCGACAAAGAAATAATCCATCAATCTATTTCCTCAGCTTTTCAAGCTCGAGACCAATTTGTTAAGATCGACATATTTCTTTCTTTATGCCTGCAGAGACGCAATTTATACTTTCTCTCGAAAAACTGATTTTTGTTTTTGATAAATGAGTTTCGTGCAGTCTCACAACGTCATAGATATGTCGATCCAAGTACAATCATGCTTAATTGAACTCCGTTTTTATTCTCAGTTGCAAAAGCTGATTAATTTCATTCTGATAAGATGCCTTCTTTATTGAAAAAGCGTAGAAAAATGTTAAAACCACAATTATTCGAAAATTTTCAACACATATTTGAGAACTTCTGAAGCTACTTTTTGTCGCGGTTTTATTTGTATAAAGTTGATTCGACTTGTGGGTCCGTATTTCTGCAAACGCTGGCTTGAATTATTTCAATTTCTGACATCCAAAGTTTGTGAAAAATTAAAAAATCATCTCCAGAGCAATTTACCCTCTTTTAAACCTCTGGCAAGGGCAGTTTGCTATAATATCTCGTTCATTGCCTGTCGAGAAAGTGATAAAAAATTCCATTTTCGTTTCGTGTTTCAGAGTGTTCAAGATGAGGCTTGTCAGGGACGTTGGCTTGTTTGCGACGGACGCTGAGTTCGAAGGTTCAAAGGGTCGACCCGTTGCTTTCAACGCTCTGCATGCCTACACAGGGACACTCGAAGGTAAGTACACCTCTACTCTGACCCTTGCTAGCATTTGGACAATGGGCCTTTTGCTCAACATTTCCAACCCCCCCTGTAGTAAAGCGGGGAAATCGCGCTGTTCTCTTGTCCCCCGTGCTTGTATTTTCTTTTTTCTTTTTTTCTTTTCTCTTTCTCTTACCACCTCCTGGCAAAATTTAGCTTACAATTTAATAGGTAGATTTATATACGAAGGTTTGTACAGTCTATATACTGTACTTTGACACTATGACTGCCTTTAGAATAATTACTGTTCATACCACAAGCTTGTAGCTTTCATACCTATACGACCGTCAAAGTTTGGTGTTTTCCGTAACTGAAGAATACTTACCTGCGCGCAACCATATGAGAGAAATTCAGCGGATATGTCAACTAAATTCAAGAGATCAACATTATTTCCCGAGAAAAAACTAGATAGAATTATTCTTCTATATACCTTTGTGCATGTATTTTTCAAATCAACCACAACTATATAGGTTATAACCGCGAGTTTTACTGATATACAGATTTATGTAATTTTTATTTTATTTTTTTAATTTTTTTTATAATTTTTATTTATCATCCCCCTGCCTGTTCTATTCTATCGCAAAACTGTCATTAGCATGGTGGAGTTGCACACAACAAATAGAGAATATCTGCCCCTGCACTCATTTTTTTTTTTTTTTTTTTTTTTTTTCTTTTTTTACTTTTTTATCCATTTGAAAAATCACAGATATTCCTATATGGTTTTATCAATACTAACCTATAGCTAAAATATTTGGCCATAAAACAGCTGCGGACTAACTACCCGAATTATTATTATTATTATTATTATTATTATTATTTGGCCCGTTTGGCGACAGGGTTGAAAATATTTATTCATTGAAAACTAGGGGTAAAAAATAAACATACATATATACATAATATAAATAATATATTGATAAAATAAATTCAATCTGGAATAAAACAAATTTTTGGTCCATCGTTAATTTCACACTCGATCTGACGCAATGCGATCGCGAGAAGATGTCGACTTTTTTTTCTTTCTTTTTTTTTTTTTTTTTATTCTTAATTATTCAATGAAAATATATAACGAATTGAAACGCGATAATCATGTCTTGAAATAATTTAACGAAGAGTAATATTTCTACTTGTTAATTTCCTCTTCTCTCGCAATGTACTATATAAATTAATTTTATCAACTGAAATGTCATTTTATTTTTACAACTTGCGAAAAAGTTTTACTCCTCGGTAACTACACTGTTAAAAATTATTGTAAATTTACCAATACATTTACTACACAAAAGGTTGTAAAATTACAAATGTGGTGTAGTAAAGTGAATTTACAGATAAATTTCTTGATTTTACTGAACTTTCATTGGAGAAACACAAAATTTTATTTGAATTCGCTAAATTGTTTAGTAAATTTGAAGTATTTGTAAATTAATTTTAAGGAAATGTCCTGTAAATTTACTACCATGTATATGCATCGCAACTTCCTACAAAATGTAGGAAGTTCCACTTAGAAATTTTTAACAGTGTATGTCGTCTGTACGTATACCTATTTGAATGAGTACGTAGTATGTAATATACATAGGTATAGTACCTAACTTCGCATTTCTTTAAAATACATGCAAAACTGTTGCTTCATATTTTGTTGTTTCTATTTCCACTTTTTACTTGTTACTTTTTACCTTTTACCTTTGACTTTTTACTTTTTATACTTTTTATTTGTTATTTTTTTATTTTTTGATGCCTTGCGGTATAATTTCAGTCGACACAAATTCGATTCTAATACCAGCACTAGACTCTCAATCAAACAAACGTTGGTATATGTAGCTATAAATTCACGAGCTTTTACCTTTGATTACTTTGCTCAAACGATCGATCACGTCGTTAATCGATACTCTGGTATTTCTTTCGCTTATCGCATCACTCGCTCTATATCGTCAGAGAGAAAATATATATATAATACATATGACACAAGAAAATTCCGTGTAAAACCGCGATGCTTCATATAAAATAGAATTTAAAAAAATGTACATACCGGGAGTATTCGTGGAAACGCTCCATTGGGAAGTGAAAATGCCTGCATACAGGCAACTCTGATGTCAACCGATCAGGTTTTATTTCGCATATTGCGTGTCGATTTTTTTTAATTTTTTTTTAATTTTTTTTTTTCCTTTTTTTTTCGGCATCGGTTAGCCCTCCATCCATAACGCTTCAGAAGTCAAGAATTTTGAGTGAAAACACTTTCGACATTAAATTTTCGCCAACACACAACAACATTACTTGTTTTCCTAATAAAATTTAATATCAAAAGTATATTTATTTGAAATTTTTTCATTCAAAAGTGTTGTGTTATGACTCGCATCAACAGTCGAGCGCGCTTATCAATTAGACGGCTGACTGATAGCTGCTGTGTATTCGGTTGCCTACATGCCGGCGCCTAGAGTGATTTTTAAACTGACCGTATCTCGCGACCGGTGATTCGGAGACATGTTGTGTGGGTTAATTTACTCAGCTTGACCCCTCTATTACCCCCCTTCAATTTTTGCCTTTAGTTCTTGGACACCCTGATATTATATTATGTAGGTATAGTATCTATTTTCTATTTCATATGATGCATCGCGGTTTTGCACGGAATTTTATTCTGTCATGGAAACTTTTCTCTCTCTAAATCCCTTATACCCCGCGAACAATGAGCGAAAACTAGTTTTTAATTGGCTTCGCTGCTATACCTACTATATACTATACGCCAGACACAGAAGAGAAAAGCGCATTACTTTAATCCCCGACGGAATATTGTAGAATTTACTATGTGTCCGACCTATGAAGGTGTGTAGGTATCTGTATATGTAGCCAAAGGCAATTTAATCGCCGAGTTTTCCTGCAGGGATGACAAAAAGCTCTGCCCGGTATGACGTGAACTAAAAGAAAACGATAACAGAAAAATTGAAAAAAAATTGAAAAAAAAAAATTACAAATTTATTTCACCATTCGGTTTTCTATTTCGACATCAATTAACACTACAGTTATTACAAACACGCTCGGCGTTGAAAAAAAAACTTGACCCACTTTGCTTCCTTGATAGGTACACAATATACTAGTTTCTTCCCGTGTGGAAATTATGTCAGGGCTGAGATGAGGCCCCGAATAATTTTCCCCATTTCTGTTAGGGGCCCTATCGAGAAATTTATCGGGGCCTGACTAGGATTGTAATATTTTGTACATTAGGCCCCAATCAGGTCAATAGTTCAGGCCCTGATCAAGTTGCCCTTACAATTGCAATTCTCAAGGAAAAAATTTGGAATACTGCGAGCTATAGAATTATTGGTCGGGAGATCCAATTAAGACCTTATCAGGCCCTGAACTACTAGCCCTATAATAAAACCTGAACATTAATTCTTGACGGAATATTATACTAATTCCCGATTAGGCTCCGATCGGGGTGGGATAGGGACATGTTATTATGAAAACCATATTTAATCCCGACCAGGGCCTTGAATTTTCGAATTCAAAAGTGTTGTGACACGCATCAATACTCGAGTGCGCTTATGTCAATTAGACGGTTGCCTACATGCCGGCGCCTATCGCGATATTTTTAAGCGGTCGTATCTCGCGACCGGTAATTCGGAGACCACATATTCTAATAGGTCAATTTACTCAGCTTGACTCCCTTTATTACTCTCTTCATTTTCTGCATTTAGTTCTGGGACACCCAGAACTAAATTCTGTGTTTGGTTTAAGGGGGGACAGTACTGAAAATTTGACAAAAACCGTTTTTTATTATCTTAAATCACCAAAAAGGGTCCGATCAAAAATCGCTTCCGACAATTTTTAGATATTGGTAACATGTGTATTGAAAAAAAATATCAATCTTCTGCGATAAAAGTGTATGCGCAGGAGATCTTTTGCAGAAAATTTCCTTCGAATCACTGCGAAAGGTCTCCTGCGCATACACTTTCATCGCCGAAAGTTATATAGGATAAAATTGTTTAGTTGTTTAGTTGTAGTCTAGAATATACTTGACATCATTAAAGACAATTATAAGATTAAGTTTCATTGTTATTTTTTATCAACGGTCAAACAGCCTGCAAGCAAAGCCATGGCCGACGAAACTACTGTTCGACCTCCGACATGTTACCTATATATAGGTATATATGTACAACTAACGTAAACTCTAAACTTTTCAGCGTAATTAGCAAACCTTATATATAGTTATACCTAGTTGTGTGAATATAGTTGCCTCGACTAGCTAACAGATACACAACCGTACAAGCACTTTGAAATTGGATCGATAGACTCGAATTTCAGTATAACAAAGCAAATTCAACACATGGTCTAGAGAGAAGAGTTAATTGATGGTGACTAATTAGGTATATTACATATCATGTTTGTTGGTTCTCTTGGGTTTCTGAGCTTCGAAACAAAGTTAACACTTTTTATGAATAAGAAAAGAGAAAAAAAGTTACCTAGGAAATAATTTGACTCAAATTTCCGGTACAAATACAATGGATTTTGGATTGATTTATGGACTTACTTAGTACTTAAAAAAAAAAAAAAAAAACCATTGATATAATTTCGGGGCAAACCTAATATGATAGTAGATGAATTTCAATGTTAGATACGAAGGTTTTTCATTTCAAAACAGTTTTCTTGCAAACGTTCACATCAAATTTAAAAAAGATTCGATGAATGATGCGATTTTTTAACAGCGACAACCACTTTTTCTTCGGTGGACTGAATCTGTGTAGATAGAAGTCCCTAAAATCTCAAATAATTTCTAATTGCGTCTCAAAATGCTCGTAATCAGCTATGAAACACCTGAGTCGCTAAAATACATCTTCAAATAATACCAGGGATTTGAAAAAAATTGTTTCCACCCCCTAATTTCAAATGATATCAAAAATCGAAATTGACGATTGCAGGTAGCTGTATGCGCTTTTAATAAAACCTACAGTAACAGCGAACGGATAAAGTAAAGGGATCGTAGTCAGGTCATGCCTGGCTAATTCGAGTGGTTATCGAATTTTTGAATCATTCGAATTTCGGGGAATTTCATGAACGGTATGGTTGGTCCCTAACGATCTAAAGTCAATTATTTTTGAATACTCATCCGCAGAGCCCTTGGCCAGCAGCTACTGACTGTTGCATCGAAACAGTTGAAAACGAATTGAAAATACCAAAAGGAAAAAAAGAACTTTCCAATTATTTCTGCGAGAACAGAAGTAATCTGATAAAACTGAGCCAATAGAATATTTTTTCAATAAGCGTATCAGTGATTTGCAAAAAAAAAAAATTATTTCCAAGTTGTATATGAATATTATATATATATATATACATTTGCATACTTTCCTAAAGCAAGATCTAGGCCAGAGTAATTCGGCAATGTCACTGCTGCTGGCCTGGCAAAGTTCCAATCATTAATTTTATACCTATTTCCTGAATATATATGACGTCACCATTTCGGCTTTCTTCCTTACCTATATACGACCACCACCGACTCGCAAATAGTCCTGGCTTTTATGGTTCAACTTTCGAATCTCGAATGTATTTACTTATTTACGACTTCTTTTCCGTCTACGACAGAAAACTCGTATAATTTATGTGCCTCGTGTTTGGATTGAGGGTTTCGGTAGTGAAAATCGCTACCTTTATTTTCTTATTTCCCCCTAATACTGCAGCCAATAATATTTTCGACAAATATAAATGTATACGAACGATTAAACTTGGAATTAATTTCGTAATTAAACCTTACACAGCCATTGACCTTATTGTAAACGAGGAATTCCTGCCCCCTTCAAGAAGGAAAAAAAACAGGCTTTTTTCCAATTCATTTATGAAGAAATATGAACGAGCTCAAAAATTTCCGGTTCACACATTCATTATACTATATTTCATTGCACTCATTTTTTGCCTCTTCTCACTATTCATAAATCAATCGAAAATTAAGCAAAAAGACCTCTCTTCTATCTGCAAGGGTTCGCATACACCCTCGTAACTAAAACATTGTTTTTACTGTATGTATAATAAGAAGGTGAATCAAAATCTGAGGAATTTTTTCTCATTTTTTGTGGGCGACAGATTTGTGCAACACATCATTTTTTAGTACAATGAATATTCGTTTATATATTAGGGTGGTCCTTATTTGGGGCTCGGACGAATTTTTTAACACTCGTCCCACAAATCACCTCCAAATAATTCAAAAATAATTCCCTGATTTTTTCTGATTTTTATCTCAACTCTAACCCCTTCCAACAAAAGGGTGGATTTCCTCATTTAAAATACTTGAAATTTTGAATTATTTGGAGCCGATTTGGGGGGTCGCCTGTTGAAAAATTCGTCCGAACCCCAAATAAGAACCACCCTAATGTATATACATATTTGTATAGGTATACTGGTATATGTATAGCCGAAGAAGACTGGCGAAGACGTAGATCTAAGAATTGGAAGGAAGATTGGAATTTTCTTTTCTTTGAACTTTTTAATCTCCCGTCTCGTTCCTCTGCAGTTGTACTTTGTGGCTTTGTGGTTTAATATATTCTCCCTATGTCACCCTCCGCCCCGTTTCCTACTCACCATAATCTTTCGCCAACCCCTTTTATAATCCGCGTCACATACAGCGACTCGATTTCAAAAAAAAAAAAGTAATAAGTAAAAAAAAAAAAAGAAAACAAGAAAATAAATTCGACATAAAATTCGAGAGAACGAATCAGATTTTCAAATAAAAATCTATTCCTTTCTCTTCATTCCCTATACCCACCCGCGTCTTCGACCCTTCTTAAAACTTGAGTGGGTAGACGTTTAACGCTTCCTTTCCCTATCCCGAAGTCCAGGATTACTCGATGAACCGTCGGTACGATTGAATTGGCTCTGAAACGGATTGCGAAAAGAGGTGGGTACCGGGTTAAAGAGGGTGCAGGAAAGGGGTAGCACAGGGTGGAACAGAGACTCGACTACGACGCGATGAGCCAGTAAAGCGTGGTCGTACACGGGAAGCACATTAACTCAATGAGTTAGCCGAATGCCGAACTTTTCCACCATTGGCACCGATAAACGAAGTGAGAGTGTGGCTCCGGGGGTGGTTTAGAACTGTTTCGCTCTTGATCCATCCATCCGTCCCCAAAGTTTTCACCTTCTATTTTCACAATCCCTAGGGAAAAACTCTGTCGCGTTAACAAAAAGAGAAATTTATTTATTTACCTATCCAGCTATCGCTATTTCTCTCTTTTTTCCTTTTCCTTTTTTCTTTTATTTTTTTCGAGGGATTTCAACGCGATGGACAACTGCGTTTTAGCAATCAGATCTACTATAGACGGATGAGAATATATTTGATTGAAAAGTGTCAATTTTTATGTTATTTTATTTTTTTTTTTTCACATTTTTTAAACCGACCGCAGACGTTCGAAGAAAGTTATTTGGAGTAGGCATTTCCCTGAATAGAAAAGCGAGACAGTGTGGTGGATGGAAAGCAATATTTCAAAACATTTGACGTTTCCAGTACACAAAAGTATGTTTAAGAATAGATGTATTCGTTCCGGTAGAGGTACCCTCGTACATAATTAAACTGAAAGTACATATTATATAAATATATGTATATATGAGGCATTCCACGCCAAATCGACCTGGTCGTGACCCTCGACCTCTCAGATCTGGTCCGCGATTTTTAAAATTCTTCTGACTTTGAGTAGCAATCACAATTTTTTTCAGATTTTTCAAAATAAATTCGAGAGAATTTTCGAGAATTTGTTCAGATTTTTCGATCACGGCCATCGGGGTGTTGAAAAAAAAAAAATTTCAAAAATTCACGATACCCTCAAATTTATTTTGAAAAATCTGAAAAAAATTGTGATTGCTACTCAAAGTCAGAAGAATTTAACAAAAATCACGGACCAGATCTGACAGGTCGAGGGTCACGACCAGGTCGATTTGGCGTGGAATGCCCCATAGATATACTAGGGTGTGCAAAAAAAAAAATTTCTTTTTATTTCTCGTTTCCCATGTGAAAAATGATTGCTTTCATGTATTTTGAGAAACGTCGTCGAAGGGGGGGCTCTGACAAAAAATGTTCAAAGGTGTCTCAGTCGACCAGAAATCATAGTGATTGAGATACCTGCTAGACTCAATTGATCGAAATCCCCTTTCGCGAGGTGAAATTTCACAGCAAGTTGAATGAAATCATAAGGTGGTACGCCATACACTAATAAAAAATGCTGTTTCGAGGAGAAAATTAAAAAAAAAAAAGTACGTGTTCATAGCTCAATTTTTAACAATTCTTGTTCCTTTTTCTACTTATTATACCAAATGCTGAAACAGCTGAACGTCATGTAATATTTCAATTGCCGAAAAGGGAATGCTGATAATCAAATTTAAAAGGTGCTTCATCAGTATGACTTCTGGTCGAGTGAGACACTACTTCGCATTTTTTCTCAGTGCCCTTCTTTAGCGAGGCTTCTTATTTCATAAAACCACTTTGATTTTTGATGTGGGAGATTAAAAAAAAAAAAAAAGAAGTTTTTTCTGGCACACCCTAATATATACGCACCTATACATTATTTGGTAGGAATAAACCGATTACATTACCGCGAATCAACCATTTAGAAGCAAAGCCATCAGACTTTGAAAACGAAGATCGAACATCAGAGCATTTCGGGGTGGAAATTCATTCCCAACAATTTTGTGTAGGGTAAACTAGACGAAGATTGATCAGTTCCGAAAGTTAGACCACACGATTTTTCGGCACGTGGTAGTCGATAAGAATTCTCAAATTTTACTCATTATCTGTACGTTTGGTATAGGATCTAGAAACTCGAAAACCTTTCAGTCAAGTTCCGGCGTTAAAAACGAATTTCGAAATCGCGATCGAGGATGTTCTCCGTCGTGAAAAAAATTCCATTCCTTTTTTTTTTTTCTTCTTCTTCTGAAAAGTCGAAACGAAGAAATCGCATCGGCTGCTTTTGTGTTTTTAAGTTAGGGAAGACTAGAGAGCGATTTTCGAGATTGTGTGGTCCGTCTTTAGATTCTGATATCCCATACTGCGGTATTGGTACATTTTTATTGTAGGTATATACGATGAAATTATTGCGAGAATAATGGAATTGGTTTATATAACCGTGAAATTCTTTTACGAAAAGTGAATTACTAAGACAGGGTGGTAAAAGGTGCTAAAAAAACTGCCTAGCTAAGCGACAAACGAAATTTGAAATTCGCAATATAGTGCGATATAAACCCACGCACGTCGTGGGATTTTGGTTTAGTGCCAAATACATTGAAAACTACGAAACCTTCGTCACTGTCGTCTCATAGTCGTTCGTACGAAACCCCAATTATTCCTGTCTCGATGATACCGTACAGGGTCACCTTTTGGAGCACAAGAACTATTCCCAAAAGGGAGGCTCTACCCTTTGTATATATATATTCCATGTATCCACCTATCTATACACACATAGCAACATCCTTTTTATCCCGTCTCTCACCTGTCATACCTAGATTCACGATTTAGTTACAGAAATGGAAGAGAACCTAAATTATTAGTGATCTTACTACCCCATGTCTAACATAAGACCATTTAATCAAGCATCCGAAATTGGAGGTCCTTGAAATAAATCGTTTTGAAAATGTAGTATATTTTTCACTCGCAGGGATGAAAAAGGGAGAAAAAGAAAAAAAAAGATACCTATACTCTCTTATATTTTCTCGATAAATTCAGGTTTTCGGTTTAGCGGGGTTTGAAATCCCTGCGTAATACATCCCTCTAAGATTTCATTCGGTTTTACCGATCTACCGCGCGAGTCTCGAGTTTCGAGTCTTTGACTGAATTCGGAATTTCAAATTCAGCTACGGTTAGAGAGAGGCTATTTTTCTTTTGACTGTTATAGAGGAATGTTTCCTCGCGACTAGAGACGTGGAAGCCGCATGGCTAGACCCCCGCTCTGCAACCACTTGGCTTATTGTCACTGAGTTTTACACCTTGGGTAGGTAGGTAGAGAGGTAAGGGAGGTAGGGAGGTAGGTAGGTATAGGCTCTTTCGGTTTATTGGCTGTTTGTCGAAACCAATTTCCATCTGCTACCCAGTCCTATTGGCGAATAGGCGAGCAAGCTCAAAGCGGAAAGCCGAGTTTCCCCACTTTCATTTCATCCCTTACTTTCTTCTTCTTCTTCTTCTTCTTCCACCTACCTACACTACTATTTCGCCTTTCCTTTTCTTCACTCTCCGCAGAGCTTCGGCCAACTCTAGTCTCTCCCCCAAACCATGCACGGTTAAAGGAAAATGGAAAAGTGCCTGTCGGATTGACAGCGGTTATGCCATGCTATGCCATTCTGTAGCGAGTGTACGGGACCACCGAATCTATATAGACCGAGGAATAACCCATGTCCATATGTACTTCCGATATTATATACGAAAGAATTCAATTTCAATTTAAAAATATAGTTTTTTTTTTTTTTTTTCATTCTTTTTGTTCTGTTCGTTTCTTAATTCTTACAGATTCGAAGCAAATAGATGAAATTGATATCGGGGTAGAAGAAAAAAAAAAAAAAAAAAAAAAAAAATGTCTCTTTTACAGTGTATATCGATTATTTGATTTTATATAGCAACTCGTCGAGTTCAACCCCTGATAACTTTATCAATTTTCACGTTTATACTTATAATAGTATGTGTGTCTCGTCGGTGTAACCATGAACCCTCTTTCGATCGTTGCGGCTGAGATTTAATTGTAAAAATGTTGTATAGGTACCAGTTACTTTAGCAGGGGTATATATTAGGGTGGGCCAAAAAAAACTTTTAATTTTTTTTTCTTTAGTTACCATGAAAATATTGTTCAAGATGATGAAAAAAAAATCCTCTGAAAATTTGAGCTCTTAATATTAATATTAAGAGGTGCCTCATCGCGATTGTTGATTTCCCATTTAAATAACACAGGAAATTTTTTTTTTTTTTTTATTTGGAATTTTATTCCGTTCCAACGAATCATCGTGTTGTAAAAATCAGTACATATTCTTGTAGGAAATTAAACGATCTTCAAAAAAGGTCTGATGTAATTTTTCGCTAAGTTCACTCGTTTCAAAGTTATTCAAGGTTAAAGTTCAACCTCAAACGGTGTATGCACGGAGAAAAATTTATAGTAAATTTTCTCATACTCATATAGTAGTTGTGTCATATACTTCCAATATGACGATCGTTCCGATACATTATACTCAATGTTCCATGAATGTGAGAAAGACATTCCTATATTCATGGTGACATTAGGTATAAAGTATAGGAACAATCGTCATATTGAAAGTATATGACACAACTACTATATGAGTATGAGAAAATTTACTATAAATTTTTCTCCGTGTGACGACTTTTTTTTCGACTTAGCAAAAAATCACATCAGACCTTTTTTGGAGATCGTTTAATTTCCTACAAGAATATGTATTGGTTTTTATAACACGATTATTCGTTAGAACGGAATAAAATTCCAAAAAAAAAAAAAAAAAAAATTCCTGTATTATTTAAATGGGAAATCAAAAATCGCGATGAGGCACCTTTTATTATTGATATTAAGAGCTCAAATTTTCAGAGGACTTTTTTTTCATCATCTTGAACAATATTTTCATGGTAACTAAAGAAAAAAAAATTGAAAGTTTTTTTTGGCCCACCCTAGCATATATATAGGTACTGAAGTATCATCAAGATTCACTCGAGGCAGAAAAAAAATTTTTAGCCAATTTTATACAGCCAATTGCTGTCCACTCCTGAGCTACCCGAACACAATGAATTATTAACGACCTTATGCTTTGCTCTTGAAACAAAACAGAACGATTTTCTCTTTATACTGTAGAGTATAGTAGAGCTTTACCTCACCAAGGAAGTTCTCCTTACATTATATTATACCAACCCTCATTTCAAATTTATTATTTCATCATTTCATCCAAAGAAAGAAAACGAAGAAATAAAACAAAAATAAAACGAAGAAAAGATAAACTTTTAAGGATCGAATTGAATTCTGATATACCATATAATGACTTGATTATATTAACGAGCGGCCTTAGGCTGACCATGAGCCAACCCTCGAACTTCCCGTTTTTACACTGGTTCCAATTAAGATCACGAAAAAAAATTTATTATTCAATTAGAATCTTAGAAGTACGAAGACAAATTCGTGATTAGAGATTGAAAAGCTCTCAGGTACCATATTAGATGAAAATATGACGATTTTTATTCAGCATATTGAATACGCGAAATTTAAATTTTGCCAATCTGACTTTTTTAGATTCGTTGATCAACGAGCCAAAAAATCTCATGGTATTAATTTTCATTTTCCTTTTTTCCTCTGAAAACAGAGAAGCGGGAAATTGAAAAACAAATTTCACGGTTATAATAGTATATCTAATTTCATATCAAACGATCGAGTAGAAAGAATCCTTAATATCCCCGTTTATAAAAATATACATTGAAAAAAAAGTTTTGGGATTGAATTATCTTTCTTTTCTTTTTTCTTCTCTCTCTACCTATTTTCGTCAGTCAAATTTTGAGCTCACCTCGCTTTGATGTGGTGTTAAATCCTTCACTGGAGACGTAATCTATTCCGTTAGACGAAGGGGGAGGACGTAGTACGTCCCTGACGACGACCGTCACCACCTTCTGGGTAAACGATTTCTATATTTAAAAAAAAAAAAAAAAAAAAAAAAAAAAAAAAAAAAAAACGACAAAAAAAGTGAATAAAAAGAGAGGAAAAAAAGTGAAACCTGGATGAAATTGGGTATCAAGCCAGCGCGGCGTGAAACTGCGAGATAAGGTATCTCTTGCCCAGAAGCGAGTCAAGTGTAGGAATACATATATATATATAACATAATATCTGTGCGTGTATACACGTTTATCTGTGTCCGTGTGTAACTCGGTGTCGCCTACCAATCGAGAATCGTCGGTGGTTTAGTCGTAGCATAAGAGATTAGCTGCTATTAAAAGTAATCCATATTTATTACGAGGGTTACCTACTATACCTTAAGGTATATAAATTTATATACACAGCGAAGATCAGTTCTACTGGTATAAAAATTGAAATTATTAATAATATCATTAATAATAATAATAATAATGTTTATTTGTACTCAATATTTGCCATCACGGCGTTGAATTATTATTATTATTATTATTATTATTTTTTTTTTTTATTCATACATCACCTCATTCCATGCTCCATTTTTAATTATTATTGTTAATAATATATATATATTTTTTTTCTTTCTTTCATTTCGTACGTATTAAAAATATGTGGTATTCCAGGTGAACCGGATCAGTTTTTGGCCTGAAGTCATCGAATTTGACGCCAATGCAGATTCAGATTCCTTGTTACTACATGAGATGCCCCCAAAAGTTACAGAGCATAAAAATAATTGGTTCAATTTATATCGCTGTCATAATTATACCAAAAATTTGATTACCACATTTTCAACTTCACTTATCTCAGCTATGCATGAACAGAATCGTAACTTCACATAGTGTATTTTACGCGCATAAATGAACTCCTTCGAAATATGTAGCACTTCAATTATTTTTGGAATTCTTAAACATGTAAAACTTTGAAAATATGCGATTTCTTTGTTCTTCTACCGAAGGGTCACACCAATTGCCCTGAAATTTTCACCGAAACTACTTCGAGGTGGCACTGAGAAGTGATCAAAATTTCAGCCTCCCGTTTTTCTTCTTTTTTTTCCCAAAAACCGGCGAAGCATGTAAAACTTGGAAAATATGTGTTTCTATTTTTCTTCTACTTGAAGGGTCACACGGGTTGCCTTGAAATTTTCACCGAAATTACTTTAAAGTGTCACAAAGAAGTGATAAAACTTCCAGCCTCCCATTTTTTACTTTTTTTTTTTGTCAAAAACCGATCCGGTTCACGTGGAATACCCCATATTTGCCATATTATTATATTAGATCGACTCCCGATACGAATAACAGCACATTTCAGATTCCGGGTGAAAAAGAGCACGTTTCAAATTTCGGGTGGAAAAGAGCACATTTCAGATTCTGGGTGGAAAAGAGCACGTTTCAGATTCCGGATGGAAAAGAACACGTTTCAGATTGAAAATGAAAACTAACACGTTTCAGATTCACTCGAAAACTAGCACAATTCAGGCGAAGCGAATATTACTCATTATAGTAAGTGTCAGGTAGGTTTATTATGAAATTGGAAATGCACAATTATGCACAAAAACTCGATTCAATTTTATCATTGAATGATTAATTCAATCTTATAATTAGGGCTGTGCGAATAGTGTTCGAATCGAATCGAATCGAATAGTGCTATTCGATTCGATTTTCGAATCGAATAATTCGAGTTTTCGAATAGTTCGAATCACGAATAGTTCGAATCTTCGAATAATTCGAATCATTCGAATTATTCGAATTATTCGAACTGTTCGAAAACTCGAAAAACTATTCGAATATTCGGATCTTCCGAAAATTCACTACTTTGGCGGGTGATAGGTATAGACCCGCATCAAATCCATATAAAGCCGAATATTAATCGATATGTATCAATCAAAAAGAATATTTCCACGTATCTTTTATCTCATGCCCCGTTTACACACGCAGTTTATGATCGGGTATATTTAGGGCTTTAGCCAATCACTGAATTTCCACAACAGACGTGATCAATCAGTTGATAGATTTCCGAAGACACTACGTTCAAGATCCCCACTTGAATACAGGGTGTAGACTCGGCATGAGAGACATACGAATTAATATCTCGGAAAACTTCGAAAAGAAATTGATATTATTCGAGAAAAATTGAAGATCGATCAGGTAAAGTCCAAATTATTCTGAGAATCCATATTTCGCAGAAACGTCGAACTATTCGAAAATCGAATCAAATAGTTCGAATAATTCGAATAATTCGAATATTCGAAGATCTCGAATATTCGAATCAACCGAATTATTCGATTCGTTTTCGAATCGAATTTTACTATTCGATTCGAGACGAATATATTCGAAAATTCGAATATTCGCGTAGCCCTACTTATAATAAACCTACCAGCTGACACTTGCTATAATAAGTAATATTCGGTTCAACCTGAATTGTGCTAGTTTTCGAGTGAATCTGAAACGTGCTCTTTTCCATCCGGAATCTGAAACATGCTCCTTTTTACTCGGAATCTGAAACGTGCTCTTTTCCACCCGGAATCTGAAATGTGCTCTTTTCCACCCGGAATTTGAAACGTGCTCTTTTTCACCCGGAATCTGAAATGTGCTGTTATTCGTATCGGGCGTCGAGATAATCTAATTAATATTGATAAAATCTGGCTTCCATTCCTCGGTGAATCCTTTGAATCGGTTATTCGTGGTTATGAATGAATCTTCGAACGAGTTGGCATAAGACCAAAGCGTACTTCCAGGTGGCTGGACAAATTAAGCTCAATTTCGAATTGTTCCTCGTGTTAGTTTGCATATAGGTATACCTACCCAGGTAGAAAGCACTTTGCAATATATGCTTTTCAATTCTGCCAAATTTATACTAGGATTTTAAACCCCACCAAGATTCTAACCAACCCCTTATACTTACCTACTTCCGTCTTCACCAACATTTTAATTACTCGATCTTGATGTAACGGCTGCTACCAAGTGCTCGGGGGAAAGGGGGTGATTAATTATCAATATTTCAAGCCATTTTCTCATAGCTCTATTATATTGAATGAAGGTGGAATCACAATAGAGAAAATAAACGAGAGATAAAGAGAGAGAGAGAAAGAGAGAGAGAGAGAGAGAGGCGGAAATTGGGCTCGTTATCTGCCGACAATTCCGTCTCGATGATGCAATTAAAAAAAATCATCTACGATGTATGTCGGTCTGTATTTACCTCAGTATATACGTACAATTAAAATCAATTGAGCCAATTGAAAATGAAATTAATTGGCAGTTAGTGCAGAAAATTAAGGGAAAAGACCTCGGGTCCGCAATTTGTGTATAAATATATATATATATATATATATATTGATAACGTTGTATAGCTGTGTGAGATTTAATCGATATACGTACTTAACGTTTTAAAAATGGCAGAAGATAACAAGTATTTTATTTTCTCGAATGAATGAATGAATGAATGAATGACGGGTAAAAAATTTCCTACTTCAGATACGAATTCAGGACCTTTATCGAGTCAGTAAGACCGTCCGATCCGTTATGGCGTATAACCCAAAGTGACGAAAGTTTAGGCCATTATCACGAAGCGTCGACGTTCCGGTGGTACAATTGAAAGTAATTGAATCAACTTAGCAGAATGAGTCGGCAGTCACCTTAATCAAAAAGTATGGAAGGCGAACAGAGCAGAACAGAGCAGCAAACTGAGGGGTGCAGAGGTCGGACGGTTTTGCGGGATTTAATGGGGTATAAAGGTATAAAAATGATGTCGTAGGAGGGCAGGGGTGAGATATGGTCAACTCGGACGTTATATCATTGTAATGGCCAGATGTTGTCGCCTCCTTTGCTCTCTCTCTCTCTCTCTCTCTTTCTCTATATCTCTTTCTCTTTTTTTGCTTCACCTCCGTCTCTCTTTTGGCAAGAGCAAAACTCAAGCTGAGCTTTCTGCGTTCTATTTTACTCCTCCGAACTTGTTTCAAACAAACTTTGACCCGTGGTGCGGGGGTGGACGCAGGGTAGTTTTTAGGTGAAGAGAAAAAAGAGGAGGAGGAGGGGGGGGGGAGCACGCTTCATCGCCGAAGAAGATATCCTCGGGCCGACTTTCCCAAATTATACAAAATTAAATCGACTTCGGGGGGTTCAGATAGTGGAAAATGAAAAATTCTTTCATTCACTCAGCTTGAATGGGTTCAAAATTTTCCTTAAACTGTTGAATACTAAATTTCGCAAACTCGTCGTGTGATTAATTTAATTAACTAATTTGAGCCACAGTGAAAATCGGGCGAACTTTAAAACGACGAGGCAAGTCTATACAATTAATTTTTTTTTTTTTTTTTTTTGCTTTTTGCTAGTTTCAATCCGTCCTCAACTGTTTCAATTCAACTTTCAATAGCTGCTGACCAAGGGCTCTGCGGATGGGTATTCAAAAATAATTGATTTTAGATTGTTAGGAGCCAACTATACCGTTTATGAAATTCCCCTAAATTCGAATGATTCGAAAATTCGATAACCACTCGAATTAGCCAGGCATGACCTGACTACGACCCTTTTACTTTATCCGTTCGCTGTTGCTGTAGGTTTTATTGAAAGCGCATACAGCCACCTGTAATCGTCAGTTTCGATTTTTGAAATCATTTATAATTAGGGCGTGGAAATAATTTTTTTTCAAATCCCTGGTATTCTTCAAAGATGTATTTTATCGACTTACACTCAGAAAAAGGTTTTGTTGACACAACCAAAATTTGGTTTTTATATGGACAATCACATTTTTTGTTCAGTCAATCAAATTTTTTGTTCAGTCAAGCAAAAATTTCGTTGGGTCAACCAAAATTTTGTTGGGAAAACAAAATTTTGTTGGGACAACCAAAATTTTGGCTATTCCAACAAAATTTTTGGTTGACTGAACAAAAAATTTGATCGTCCATATAATAACCCAAATTTTGGTTGTGGCAACAAGACCTTTTTTCTGAGTGTAGGTTTTTGATAACTGATTACGACTATTTTGAGACGCAATTAGAAATTATTTGAGATTTTAGGGACTTCTATCTACATAGATCTAGTCCTCAGAAGAAAACGTGGTTGTTGTTGGTAACAAATCGCATCGTTTACCGAAACTTTTTGAAATTTGATGTCAACGTTTGCAAGAAAACTGCGTCTCGAAATGAAAAATGTTCGTATCTAAAAATGAAATTCATCTACTATCATAGGTTTGCCCCGAAATTACATCAATGGTTTTTATAGTCCTTGCAATCAATTCATATGCATTAGGACCAAGTGAGTCCATAAATTAATTAGAAACAATTTTGAAATTTTTCTTTAAAAATGCTAGTATACGATCGTTATTTGAAAAGAACTTATTTTCCCCAAACTATATTCAGAAGTTTTGTTGATAAAAAAAAAAAAAAAAAAGAAAGAAAAAAAAAAACCAAACAAATGTTGAAATCTAGTTTTGAACAAATTTTTCCACCTCCAACTCATCACGGCTATAACTAAAACGATATTTCAAATTTACACACCGTCTGCACCTCTGCCCTGGCTTATACGTAGGTAGGTACGTATGCTGAAGATATATCGTTTATCTGCAGGGGGTACGACCTAACTTATCTGACGACCAGATAAATAAAGTACCTCTACGTCGCTTTTACGAGCTCTAGTTAGCGCGAATAATAAATTTAAATGAAACATTATTGCCGTGGATATATATAGGTTGATAAGGTATATGGCATCTGGTTGTGACTGAGAGAAATAAAAAAGAAAAAAGAAAAAAGAAAAAAAAAAAAAACATTTTTATCGTCAAGCTGACCTTCTTCCGAAGCTTCGAACTAGCTATGGTTTTAAACTAAACAGGGCCTTATACGCTTATATAGCCTCCACTTTTATTAGTTAAAAGCAAAAAAGCTCGCGTCTTATTTTTTCCCTTATGCCGTTTTATACTTCCATACTATATAGGTATGTATAATATAGTTAATAATTTTATATCTTTTTGTATTTCCTCTACTAACTAATAAAGCTCCTTTATCCACCGGTTCTGTATAAGATAAAAATCGTGATATATAGGTACGTTTATGCGAAAGGCACAGACACCCCCCGCTGACTATATCACACATCCTGGATCTGGCTGACGCGAACGCCTCAATTAAATATACAACGAGGATAAAAGATCCAAGTTTTAAGCTTTATTACGGGGTAGTGGTAGTGGTAGTAGAGTTGAGGCAATATTCTAAGGCATGCTTGTCAAATAGATTTTCATAAACTAAACTATAAATCCCTTCGAAGTATACTGCTCACAAACACATACCCATCATTCTACATAGATAATGGAATTAAGGGATAATCTATACGTAGAAAATTACTCGTTATTGAATTTTTCATTTTTCATTTTTTTTTTTTTTTTTCTCGTTTTTGAAAGGTGAAAAATATCTTCGTTATGGTAAATATATTTCCATAAGGATCACAATAGGTATAATACCTACAGCCCTTACGGAAAAAAAAACCCTCAAAATATCACCCTCAACTGAGCCCTCAACTTTCAGGGTGATTTCGTACCCCCAACTTGGGGGTTAACCCTGAATTGAGGGGCACCTTCAACTTGAGGAACAACCGTCAAATGGGGGTCCCTTCAACTTCAGGGTTTTTGAGGTGATTTTTTGGAGTGACTTTTGAAGTGACCCGCCACTCATCAGGGTTGACCCCTAACTATTCAGGGTCATCCCTCAATTTTCAGAGTTGTCCCAGAACGTTTCAGGGTTATCCCTCAATTGTTGGAGGTTGTCGCTCAATGTTTGAGGGATATTCCACAATTCTTGGGGGTTTTCCCTCAATTTTCAGGGTTGATCCACTAACTTTTCACGGTTGACCCTTCAATTGATGGTTCATCCATAGGAATTGAAGGTATTACCCTGAATATTGTAGGTTGAACCCTGAAATTTCAGGGTTTCACCCCCAGAATTGAGGGTGAAACCTTGAAAATTGAAGGTTCACCCTCAAACTTGAAGGGTTTTTTCCGTAAGGGAGGGAACGAAAGATAATTTCTTTTAGACGTTATCCAAGTAAAATTGGATTTATTTAAAAACAAGATAATAAAGTATCTGCCATAAGGAAAGAACGACAACACGACAGCTCACCTGGATGGGTCAGGTCTCTTTGAATCTTTACTTCTTTACTCCCACACGACCAAAGGCAACGCAATATTCTCTGCCGTTTCTGATCGGCCTTTCTGCTTTTCATATATAACTTCAACCAAGAAGATGGAGGAACGGCAGTATATTTAACGGTTATTCAAGATCGATTCCTGGGTCGAGCATACTACTACTAGTATACCCTATATATATATATATATATATATATATATATATATATATATATATGTATTATAAATATACCTTCATCGCGACTCCCACAGCGTCATTCAATTTATCCTCACGTATTGTTGTATACCTACCTACTGCCATTCTGATCGAGTCTGGAGAATGCGAGGAATATGTGATATTATAAGAAAAAAGGAAAAATGTTGAGAAAAACATGTCCCTTCATCCAGCGCGAGATGCAGAACTGATTTTATATTATATAAGAGTCGACATTCTTTTTATCAACTATATCTTTGCTCACTAATTACTTTCATATTATCTAAGAAGTTGCGATATTGAGAATTCAAAGTATGAATATCAGTGTGTCGTATTCTATAGATTATCACCATTAAAAAGTAGATATGCTTTTATCTTCAAAGAATCTGCACAACCTCTTGGATATTTCTCTTTGGTAACTTTAGACAGGATGCAAAGAGCACCGTTTGATCAATTCGAATGTTTAAAAGCTCATTATTTTCCTTGAACAATTTTCCATAAAATGATATCTGGAAATTCTTTTATTCACAAAGTATTAGAAGATATGCAATTTTTCATTTATATAATATATATATTTTTATGGTTCTTCTTTTTTTTTTCACAAAACTTGATACAAATCGTTGCATATTTTTTGTAGTTTTTATTTTATCGAAAATTCCAACGGTCATCTTATTCAGTATTGTTATAAGAATAGAAAATAATAATAATAATAATAATAATCGAATCGGTCTACAATTCTGCCCAAAGTTACAAAAAAAAAGAGTTTGAGGGTGAGAATTCGTAGATCAAGACACGCTTGTTTATTCTTTTGATTGTCGATATCACAACATTGCTTGGAAAAAGTTGAAAAAAATTGAATGGTAACTCTGATAATCCTTGAATATTATACATTTTTTCGATATCGAAGATTCAATCGTGTAGATGATTTGAAAATTTTCTATAGAGAAGCTTGCGGATACGAATGCTGTGAACCGGTCAAATGTGTATCTCGTTGAGTCTGAATATATGTTAACGGTTAATTTGAATGCCGATAAATCAGGTGACGGGCAAACATTGCAAATCACAAGGGGGGAATATATTATTTTAACGCCTGCTTGCCTGCAGCAAGCCAGACGAGGCGAGGCGCATTTGTAAAAAAAAGGATGAAATATACTCGATTCTGAAAATGGCAGGTATACAGCTTTATTTATATATCTGTCCCCCATCGATGTGAATTTATTATTTCACACAGTATTTACCTACTGGCATCCCTTCGAGTGTTTCCGTGACGACTCCTTCCCCAGAGAATGATCCGTTAACCAGGTTGTATAATGTATAGATATATGTAGAAAATTGAAGTGCCGTATAGACTGTTCCAGGATATGGAATGAAAATAATGGAATAACTCCCTGCAGTCGCAGGATTGAAAATCAAGAAAAATTTGTCTAGATTTTTTATTTCCCTTAGGTCCTACGGCTTGAAATTCAAGTTCGAATCCTATACGTTTCCGTATTTTGCTTCACTGATTTTTACGATCTTAAACTTTTACACTTCGCACAATAGCTGTACTACTATACCTATACTCTACTACCTACGTATCTATCTTCGAAGAAAACCCCTTCCCCAGGACAACAACGACGACGACGAGCCCTCCGATCGAACGACAGCCCTTCAAGTTAGTTAGCGCTTTGTTTTAAGCCCTCCTAAGACAGAGCCGACTAACTAACCAGAACTTTGTCAAACCTACCGGATTCCCTAACATCCCGCATCACGTCGCACCACCAGTTTCTTATTCGCCTGTCAACTCGAGCGCGATCTGTTGCTAATTGTTTTGTTACTAAGAAAAAAATAAGTTTACGCCCCATCAGTGTTGTAAAGTACCTAGGTACAAGTACCTTTTTTTGTACCTAGGTACATTTTTCAGTACCTATACCTGTACCTAGGTACTTTTCCTAACAAGTACCTTGTACCTGTACCTAGGTACATTTGAGGAATACCTGTACCTATTTATAGGTAAAATGTAAGGTACTTCATTTATGTAAGAATCTCGGCGTGTGAAATGTGGTAAATGCACGTGTACGTATAACTGTACCACGTGTATGTATATCACTAACTTGGTTTTCGTATATTTTTTTCACCCTTCTTCGTATCATTCTTATGCTCAACGTAAATAATGTACCTAAGTACCTATATGGGCAAATCCACAGAACTTTTAACCCCCAGCGAGGCGCGATAAAATTAAGAATATTTGTTAAGATAACAATACTTCGCACTTGTAGGTTTTTAGCCTAGTTCTGCATAGTATTAGACACGTATTTGTATAATTAAATCTACTTAAATATATATAGTGAAGTTGCAGCAAACTTTGAAAAAGAAGAAAATGTCAAAATCGCATGCGAGGCTAGCGAAATATTTTGAACCTTTAATGATATTCTACGAGCGCCCTTCCAGTTTTTATTTTAATTAAATGTGTTTTAGTTTCTCCATCATACACCAAAACATCACCCGCTCTGCCTTAGATGTGCTCCTCTCGCAAAAAAAATTATTTAGCTACAAAAATGTGAGGATGAATTAAATTTTTTCATTTTTTCTGCAAAGTTAATTCCTTCACATGTACGCGCTCTGATGTATCGATAAATGAGCAAGGCTGACACATCTGCAATTAAAAGAGGCATTTTTTGCGAGGTGTCGCATAACTGTGTCATCAATAGTTTCCATGCAGTAACAATTCGAAAATGATCATCAGAAACGTAAACTGTGTATAAAATTCAGTTTTTACATCGGCACGTCAGAAATGTTTCTTGGTTTCACATTTTCACAATTGTAAACTACAGTTTGTCATCCGTATTAACTGAAAAAAATAGTGGCGTCACTAATCTGCGTATGAATCGAATATAAAGTCATCAACCCTAGAACGATACATACACTGTACAAAAAAATTCGGCGTGGACTCGTATAGACCACACGTTGGTGTCAATTTAATACGATCTGAAAGTCTGAAAGTCAATCCCACACCGTCTGAGATTTTTCGACACCCATAGGTGTTGAATTTTTGGATTGAATTTTTTTTTTTTTTTTTTTTTAATTCGATAACTTGGACACCGTTGATCTTCGGAATTTCTCGGAAATGAATTTTCGTCTTAGATCTCGACCAGGATTCTACTCACTAACGGGGGTAGAAAAATTTTAGAAAAATTTTCATGTGAAAATCGTTTTTTTTTTTTTACAATGTTACTACCATAGTTATCACGCCCCTGCCTGTAAATAGTTAACGGACGTAAATTATTTGTCTCATGAGTCATTCGAAAACATACACCAAACCTGAGATGTGTGCTCGCAAAATGGAAAAAAAAAAAAAAAAATCTATCAAAGTTAAAAGTTCTGTGGATTTGCCCATATATAGGTACATTCTGAGTACCTGTACCTGTACCTAGGTACATTTCTTAAATAGTACCTGTACCTGTACCTAGGTACTTTTTCCTGCAAGTACCTGTACCTGTACCTAGGTACTATTTATAAAGTACCTTTTACAACACTGCGCCCCATTCTGTATACTACACTGAGAGAAAAAAGTGGTTGAATCAAACATATGGATTCTGTTGTTAATAAATAGTTGTTTCAACCATAATTTTGTCTGAATGAATAAGCCGTAATGACCATAAAACCTCTTGTTCATTTGAATCAAACAAATTCAGTTCAAGCAACCAATATTTTGTCACATCAACATAATATTCATTTCGCCACCCGTAACCGCCGCGTTTAGTTGGATCAAAGAATATTTGTTTCATTCAACCACTTTTTTCTCTCAGTGTAAGTTATAAAAAAAAAAGGACCTTCTGTTTATTTTACTTTTCATCACCTTGGCGGTAAGAAATTAGTATTGGCTTCAAGGGTCCTTAAATGAGTTTTTCAACACGCTGTGCGTAAAGTTCGATTTTTTTCGAAAAAGTAACGACAAGTACCATTTCCAATTTTTCATCGGGTCTAGTTGGTGTCCGTAAAACAGGTCGAAAGAAGTATGAAAAATATTTCCGCGAAATTCGAACAATTATATAAGAAAAAGCGAGATGATAAGCATGAGAAATTTCTAAATCTCTAAAGTACCATGACTTTGATCCTGATTTAATGTCTATTGCGGTTTTCTTCTCTTTAAATCTTTCCCGAATTGTTGGTTGGGAAATTCGGGTTGATATTTGCATCAATGATTATACTGACATAAAAGTACGATGTATCCGGAATCGTATTCGATGTAGGTATATTCGTATATGCTGTTTCCATTGCCTCGTGAGCGATAGAAACAAATGTACTCTACCGTCTGTTGGAACACGCGCCAGTACCCACAATCAGAAATATTCGAAACTGTAGAAACAGTTCACAGTTGTCAGACATGGGTACGTACATATAGTCATATACATAGAATAGATGTAGTATATACGTGTACGTGTACGTGTAACAAATCTCCACGCCATTCTGGAATCTAGGTCTGGTAGCCCACGAAACCCGAGAATTTCGTGTAATATGCAGCAAGTCAACCGTGGATAGACGTCTATGTGTACTTTCGTGCAGAAACGCATCATTGATATCACTATGCCATTGGTAAACCGCTGAAACCCATATATAGTATATATGTAGGAGAAACAAATTCCCTGAGTTCTGCTCTTTGGATATATTATACATATATCCTGCAATCGGCACATTGGGGACACATTGCCCTTACGGAAAAAACCCTTCAAGTTTGATGGTGAACCTTCAATTTTAAAGATTTCACCCTCAATTCTGGGGGTGAAACCCTGAAATTTCAGGGTCCAACCTCCAATATTCAGGATAATACCTTCAATTCCTATGGATGAACCATCAATTGAAGGGTCAACCGTGAAAAGTTGGTGGATCAACCCTGAAGATTGAGGGAAAACCCCCAAGAATTGAGGAATATTCCTCAAACATTGAGCGACAACCTCCAACAATTGAGGGATAACCCTGAAACGTTCTGGGACAACTCTGAAAATTGAGGGATGACCCTGAATGGTTAGGGGTCAACCCTGATGAGTGGCGGGTCACTTCAAAAAGTCACCTCAAAAACCCTGAAGTTGGAGGGACCCCCATTTGACGGTTGTTCCTCAAGTTGAAGGTACCCCTCAATTCAGGGTTTACCCCCAAGTTGGGGGTACGAAATCACCCTGAAAGTTGAGGGCTTAGTTGAGGGGTTTTTTCCGTAAGGGTGACCAGATATTATGCTCATATTCAGTGTTGTAAAGTACCTAGGTACAAGTACCTTTTTTTGTACCTAGGTACATTTTTCAGTACCTATACCTGTACCTAGGTACTTTTCCTAACAAGTACCTTATACCTGTACCTAGGTACATTTGAGGAATACCTGTACCTATTTATAGGTAAAATGTAAGGTACTTCATTTATGTAAGAATCTCGGCGTGTGAAATGTGGTAAATGCACGTGTACGTATAACTGTACCAGTATGTATATCACTAACTTGGTTTTCGTATATTTTTTTCACCCTTCTTCGTATCATTCATATGCTCAACGTAAATAATGTACCTAAGTACCTATATATAGGTACATTCTGAGTACCTGTACCTGTACCTAGGTACATTTCTTAAATAGTACCTGTACCTGTACCTAGGTACTATTTATAAAGTACCTTTTACAACACTGCTCATATTGCGATAATCTGAAGGATGATTAACGAGAAGGCAAGGCACACCCATTTGACTCTGAAGAAAAATGCTAAATTATTTGAGGTTCACTATATTTTCCCTTGTTGCGACAAACTCTATCTCTAAATTGTAATTTAGCCGCGATTGTCATAATTGACAAACTGACGGCTTAGATTATGGAGAAAATATTTGAAGATTATTTGATATAGAGAAGGATCGTTTTGTTCAGGTTTCAGTGAATAGATGATTCTTCGTTTTATGATGAATAAATGTTACCTACCTCAGTGTAGAAAATTGGGCAAATCGATTGTGCGATTGCAGAAGTTATATATTATACCTACCTGGAACGAAGGCTAGAGCCCGGGACAGAGATTTATTGTCAAAGTTGTGATTGTATAACCAACCAAGTCTGAGAAGTTTACGTCTCAAAGTTATTGGCAGGATCGACTTGGAATTTCCAGCCGGTAATTTTAGGGGTTGAAAAGCGGTGAAAAACAAGCATAAAGATTCAAACCGCGAGCTGGTTTTCATCCACGGTGTTAGAGCGCCCCCCTTTACTCCGAACATTTTCCTCTCTCTCTCTCTCTCTCTCTCTCTCTCTCTCTCTTTTCGTTCAAATACGATTTTCAATGGATATCTACAGAGAGAGCTGTGAAGAAAAATAAAATTTATTTCAATTTTTTCTCATCTCAACAATTTCTATAAGAATAAAAAATTTCACCGTTTTGATGCAAGGCTTTCGAAGCGGGAAAAGTTTTCACTTCACTTCAAGGTATAAATATAGGTAGTATTGTGCGGTATAAGATTGAGTCGTCACTTGATGCCCGGGCGTTGAATATCTGTCTATTTCTTAAAAAATGCCGACGTTTCTGCATCTGAAATTCAATAAGTCTGCGACGGATTGACTCGCCGCGACAGAGATCAGAGACAATATAATATAACTGCAGACATAGCATGGAATATAATAAAGAGATATGCGGACTGACAAAAGGTAATAATGTCGGGTGTCTCGAGGCTGAAGAAGTGCCGGTTGACGTTTGTAGAAAACAATGGAGATATCTAGACGGTTTTTATAAAAAGGTGGAGCGGCATCGGTATACGCCAGAGAAAAGCAGTAGATTGCATCTCACTGATGGTGTGGGAACTTGGTGTGCAGTGGATGCTGCAACCACGCTGATTCAACAACTCGGTTTCGTAACAAGATGCGCTTCGACCTCGAGAATAAGTTTACGAGGAAATCTGAAAGAAAATAAAAATGAATCCTGTTAACATCTTCTTCTTCCTTGGACGCCCCCGATTCTCACCCTCACGCCTCAGGGCTGCTCGTCTATCGTCCAAACCTCCGTCTCCTTCTTCTTCTTTTTCTTCTTATTTTTAACTCTTCGCCCGTTTCCACCATCCACCTAGCGTCAAGTGCAGCCCAACTTTTAATCTAGTTTTCTCTCCGTGACGTTAACAGTAAATCGCGAATTCACTGATTGCTGATTTTACGTTGTGCGGTGAGAAACAGGTTGAAAAAAATGTTCAGCTCCAAAAATTATCTCTCATCTTTATATTACACGTAAGAAATTTACCTTTTTTTCCTTACTTCTTATATAGTCTGCATAGGTATTTAAGATGAACCCTACAGCGGGTAGGTATAGCTGCGTCTTAAAGGAGAGAAACTCTTATTTCGTTCCGTTGATTATCGAGGACTTTAGAATTAAACTTTTCAAAGTTTTAAAGCCATGAGCATCGAGTTGAAACCAAGTACTACGACGAGACTTTCTTGGCTCGATTTCTTTGCGTAATTATGTTTGCCAATGCTCTTATTTTTACTCCGCTATGCAAGTACGAAATAAAATTTCCAACTTTATAAACTTTTTCACTTTCTTAAGTATCGACAAACTCCAGTGACAATTGAACCCCCCCTCCTCCTCCACCCCCTTCCCTCGTCGCCGCATCTTCGCTTAACTACTTTTTATTGATTATTTTCAACTAAAACCAACTCCTCAAGTCAGACCTTTTTTTTTTTTTTCCACCCTTCAGCACACCTCCGACTTTTTTTTATTAAGGGTCGAACAAAACAGTTTCATTCTACAGCTTAAGATATGCCTTTCAAAAATTCATACTATGTTTTTGTTATACTATATCTTTATATTTATACTCCATATATTGATTTATCCTATCGTTTCTCAGTTCAAGCGGGTACATCCCTCGCGTCTAGACGATGGATAAATTATCAGCCTTATTCCCTGCAGAGATATAGAGCGAGAGAATGCTGTTTCCCTGGACAGATATTTCCGGGTTGGCTGGTACAGAAACTCCTGTTTTTTTTTTTTTTTTTTTTTCAACAAACTTTTTTCACCCATATGTATACTTACAGCTATGTCCGTCCAGTTTGTTTAGCTACCTTATTTTCCCCATATGTATATATGTATAGTACATACACGTACGTGGAGAACTGGAACTGGTATCATCATCCACTTCGAATGCTACACGAGTTTGCAAGCTTTTACTAACAATAAGCTCTGAAACACTTAAATTACATACCTGCTACGTACAGACTTACGAGTCACAGTATATCGAGCCGCAAAATACAGGCTTCAGATAATGGCTCGTAATTATATGAGTAGAACTCTAACTTCGTGTCTTGGTGAAGTCGCAATGGTACTTTTCCTTCTCCTATTTCTTCTCGAACTGGAATACCCCGGAAGAAAAGAGCTTTTTTATTTACTTCACCTTTTTAGATCAAAATTATAAACTAAGCCGATTTTTCACAAAAGCTCAAAGTTCGTGCATTTTTTTTTTTTTTTTTTGTTAAGAATTTTACAATTTTTATATATCAGTTTCGATAAGAGCTTTTCATGAAACTCATATAGCTACAAAATTTCGTGGAAATCGATTCGACAGTTTGGAAAATAAAAGAAAAAAAAATTCTCATTCCTTTTTCGTCAGGCTGTAAAATTTAGTTTTTTAATTTTAGATTAAACCGGTAAGGAAGCTGGCTTTCAAAATCCACAAAACTTCTTTTTTTGTCGTTCACCCGCTGCCAGCTAGTCGGGTTTAATTGTCTCTGAGTGTAGTACGAACTCTAAGTGATTGGTACCACCTGGCCCATGGCCAATATTTGTCGAAGCGGCTATTGAGCAGAGACAAGACTCGATTCCGTCTCTAACTAGCCGATTCGAAACTTTAGAACACCTTGTAATCAATAATAAGTAATTATTTCAATACCAAAAAAAAAAAAAAAAAAAAGAAAAAACGAAAAAAAAAAAAAAAAATGAGAATCTACGTCCCAAATCTCTCTTCCTTCCATATATAACAAGCATATATATTATATGCGCCATCTTCTTGGTAGAATTTCTCTGCAAAAGCGTGTCGAGGAGCCTAGCTGGCTATGGTGATCATAAATTTATCGTACTCCGATATTGGTGTTCGCAGCTGAGATGCGGGGTGCGATCATGGTTCGCTATGGATATGGGCTATGGCCTTTCGGGCTCGAGGTCTCTCTCGTAGACGAAGTTACTTCGGTACTATAGCTGGGGCCCGGGGATGGCGGGTAAGCATCGATAAGGGGGTGTCAACGTCAGAGGGAGTTATGGTCACGTTATTAACCAACTTGGCCCTTGTTTTACTACCCTGAAACCATTGTTGCGGGTCTGTAGAGTCGTTTACCCTTGTTAGAAAGGTTTGCGGAATATGTGAACCTTTTCATGTAGAAATCAAAATTGGAGAATATAATATATATACCTTACATATTAGGGTGTCCGTTAAAAAACCCAATTTTGAATCGGACTAGACGCACCCCCTACAATGATTGAAAAAAAAAATAAAAAAATTTTTGAGCGCAATTTGATCTTTCTATCTCAATTGAAAGGCGTGCCTAAGTGTCCAAATACTTTTCCATTTAAACATTGATTTTGGTAATATTTTTCAATTCCAATTTTTTACTTAGCCAAGAGAAGGTAGGTAGAAAGAATCATTCGATAGTTGAAATCTCCCTCATATAAGTGGGAGTACATAGAAAAAAATCCTCCTGGCCGATTGTCTCGTATGTACGGAAAAATAAATTTTTAATAAATGAAATGAAGAACTGATCCTTTCAATAACGCAATGGACAAGAAAATACTGATTTCATCAGGCTGGTGTTGCACGTCACGGTTTGCACGTAAAAAATTGGAATTGAAAAGAAATGACAAAAATCAATGTTATTCAAATGTGAAATTATTTGGACACTTAGGCATGCCTTCCAATTGAGATAGAAGGATCAAATTGCGCTTGAAATTTTTATTTATTTATTTTTTTCAATCATTGTAGAGGGTGCGTCTAGTCCGATTCAAAATTGGGTTTTTTAACGGACACCCTGCTACATATACTATATATTAAACCGGTTCAAAAAAATCGACTATTCTTTTTTTTTCAATTTTCGCATTGAAATACTTTCGGGGGGGGGGGGGGGGGGGGGAGGAAGATGCCTGTTAAGAGCAGAGCTCTTAAAATTAAGATTTAGAGGTCACTCATCGCGGATTTTGTTTTCCATTTGAATAGCATTGGAAATTTTTTTTTTTTTTTTTAAATAATTTTGTCGCTTCCAAACCAATGAACAAATCCAAATGACTCATACATATTTTCATAGGAAATTGAACACTCTACAAAAAGCTTCTCTTATCATTTTTTGATAAATTGACTCCTTCCAAAGTTATTCAAGCTCAAAGTTCAATTTATAGTTGTGTCAACTATTTTTTTTTTTTTGTTTTTTTTTTCCACAATGATAGTTTATTTTTTATAGTGTTCAATCCCCTATCAAAATATGTAAGAGTCATTTGGATTTGTTCATTGGTTTGTGAGCTACGAAATTCTGAAGAAAAAAAAAAAAAAATTCCTATATGCTATTTAAATGGAAAATAGAAATCCGCGATGAGCGACCTCTAAATCTTAATATTAAGAGCTCCGCTTTGAGCAAGCATCTTCCCCCCCCCCCCCCCCCCCCCCCCCCCCCCCCAAAGTATTTCAATGCGAAAATTGAAAAAAAAAGAATAGTCGATTTTTTTGAACCGGTCTACTACATATACTATATATGTATAATAGAGAGTATTTTCCACGGGAAAACGTTTCTCCTTATGAAATTTATTTAACCATAACACCCCATTTCTACGGTTATACATCCATTTTATCCCCTTTATGTATTGGAATTAGATTAAGTGACCTTTAATAGGTTCGAGGCATTATCCCTCGGAGGAAGTAAATGCATCTTTAATTATCCATCGCGAGATTGGTTATCTAATATGGATGCGGTACCGTGGTGGATGAGGCGGGGGTATACACGAGCCAACATTTCGCTTACCGTGATTAATACGGATGATTAGTAGAGCGGAGATTTATACCTGATTATTGTACAGGCTTGGTTAATTAATTTTATCAATTTATTACACGATTTTATCTTTCGATTAGAAGATAATGGGAAAATGAAAATTGATTGCTTATTGATTTAGAAAAAGTTGTTAATCCTGAAAAAAAAAAAAAAAAAAAAAAAAAAAAAAACAGGTATAAAAATATAAACGTTCAAAAGTTTATCTTAACAGTTTGAAATCCATTCGCCATTCGCTGTCTGGTATTCTCGTGTCTTCTTGTCTTATCGCGTCTTCGGTGTCTCGTCTCGCCTTGAAGATAGAAACTAAAGCGAATTAGAGGGCTTGAATCCTGTAGTTGGCATTTTCGAAGCTTAGTTCAGTCTTGCGTTGTGCCAGCTTTCTAAGATAAGAGCTTTAGCCCGATGTGGCAGTCTATATTGACAGTCTTTGAAGCTAGGCAAACAGGAGAGTCTACATTGTCGGAGAGAAGGGTGGGAAAAAGTCTTTCGAGCGGAAACTTTTATCCGACTGTAATTTGACTCAGAAAATTTTTCTTATACCCTTCCATACATATATTATAGTATCTATAATGTATACGTAATATATATATGTATACACAAATACATACACCTGAAGTGAAAACATGTTGTTCCCTTCTCTTTTACCACCAGCGTAAACACCTTGCCACAATAAATTCTTACGTCCGCGTCAGTAGAACCCCCTTGTTTCCACCCTCTTGCGAGAACCTTACATCCACTCCATATCATATTTGCGCAACTAGTTGAAGTGGTAAATGCGGTGACTGGTGTTCGACTCTCAGTATTTTATAAATTATTTTATAAACAATAAACTAAACTAAAATTTTTGTTTGGATAGGGGTGAAAAAAGAAAGCAAAAAAAAAAAAAAAAACAGTTAGCGAGTAAAATTTTGATGCCTGATTATTATAGGTGGAGGAAGTCGTTCCTTTTTTTTTCGAAAAAAATATTCCTTCTAGCTATTTGTTTATATAAGAAACCAATTTATCTTTTGATGGCGGGTTCAGCCCTTCCTCCCCTCCGAAGTAAAGTAAATTTTTGGCTCTCCTCCTCGCTCGAGTCATATTTCAGAAGGCTAGCTCCTCGAGTTCCGCAGGCCTACCTATATAAGCTACCCACCCACCACCACTACCGCCATACCCGAATTCAGAAATCCCCAACCCCTACAAGGCGGGATGCTATGAATATCATTACTCTTTTAGTTTCCGGTTACAAATTGTCTGACCCCTGAATGACGGCGTTCGTTTTTTCAGAGGTCGGATTTTCCTCAGCCTAAATAACCTGTTAAATTTGTCCATTTCTTGAATAACAATTCTCGCAATGTTTTCGGCTCGAGGGTGGAGGTTCGCGCCTGTGATGCGTCGTTAGGGTGAGCGGAGACTGAGCGACCCAGGTGGTGGAGCTTTTGTGTTTTCTGAAAAGAAAAAAAAAAAAGTCACATTTTTACTTTCGGCATATTTTACCCCTCGCTAACGCTATGCAGCGTCCGGTTTAAATTATATCATTTTTTTTCTTCTTCTTCTTTTTTTTTTTTTTTTTTGCCCCCGCAGGAACGGAGTTATATTGTGACTTCTCCGTTTAAAACTAATTAAAAACGCACCCCCGCTTCTCTTCTCTGTTTTATTTTTATTTTTTATTTCATTTTTTTTTCTTTTTTTTCTTTTTTTTCTTGTTTTTCTTACTATTGCTTCTTTTATTTTTCAACCAGTTCTTTGTCCAACCTTTTCGTTTAGTTTTTTTTTTTTTTTCATTTTTTATTTTTTATTTTATTTCTCTTGAACCACCCTTACCGCATAAAGCTACCTCTCAGCATTAAACCAACGGTTTACACATACAATTCATATTATTTCAAGAATATTGTATCACCACATACGATTTACTATTCGTTTTACTATATTACGTTATAGTTTATAACTATAATACCTCTGCTCTATTATGTAACCGACACAATTTGAAATTTATATGTATGTAACCATTCGCTATTTATCCATATTTATAAGTAAGACCTATTTGCTTCACCCTGCCCTCTTATACGCGCTTGTGTATATAACTACCTATCTTCAAACATTTCTATTTCTATTTCACATCGTTTTATAACTGACATTAGATCGAAACGCTGCCATTACCGCTAATGACATGTCTATTTCATATTCTAAGTCAAACTAATATTCCAGAAGTACGAAAAGCAGAAGGTAAGTATATAGACTTTTAGAAGACGTCAAACAGCGGGTACCTAAAGTTTTCAGAGAAAAATATATATGTGAATAATTAAGGCCCATCCCTAGTCGCCCACCTCCTTTTGATCGAAATGTGTCACATTTCGATAATTATCCGAGCCCAGGCGTAAAAAACGCAAAAAAGGCCATCTTAGCGCAAATTCCGAACACATACGTCAAAAAAAATGTTCGTTTCGTGCGAAAATAGAGTCTACAGATGGTTTTTACATTGTTACAAGATTATTCGAATTCGATTTCCTCGGCGAACAATGTTAAAAACCATCTGTAGACTCTATTTTCGCACGAAACGAACATTTTTTTGGACGTATGTGTTCGGAATTGAAATAGAATTTGCGCTAAGTTGGCCTTTTTTTGCGTTTTTTACGCGTGGGCTCGGATAATAATCGAAATGTGACACATTTCGACCAAAAGGAGGTGGGCGACTAGGGATGGGCCTTAAGGGTGTACGTATACACCTTTGGAGGAGTTGAAATTTCCAAAAAGAAATCGATTCTTTTCTGCCACACGAGGACTTTGATAAAATCCAGAAAAATCATGATGTCTAAGGAGTGTTCGACACTCATTACGTATATTTTACATCATGTGTTACATTCAGTCTGATAGTGGCTACGCTGAAGATAAGAAAATACAAAATGACTCGGTTGTCGCAAAGAATCAGAACTACCGTTGGATCAATCTTGGAATGTTTGGTCCTCAATTGTTCATAGGAGATGCCTAGGATTTTTTGATAAACCTATTTTTGATTGAGATACTAAAAAAAATGTAAGAATTGAGGAATTAAAAAAAAAAAAATCGAAAAAATCGTATAATTCTAGTTATTCTTGCAATATCAAAAATCCCTACGTTCATACCATAGAGGCATCTCCTTTGAACAATTGAGGACCAAAAATTTCAAGATTGATTCAACGATGGTCCTGATTCTTTACGACAACCGAGTCATCTTGTAATTTCTTATCTTCAGCGTAGCCATTATCAGACTGAAAGTAATACATGATGTAAAATATGCGTAATGAGTGTCGAACCCTCCTCAGACATCATGATTTTTCTGGATTTTGTCAGAGTCCTCGTGTGGCAGAAAAAAATCAATTTCTTTTTGGAAATTTAAACTCCTCCAAAGGTGTACATACCCCCTTAATTATTTAGGAAAAAGGAATTTCGAATCTTTTCACCCCTTATGATTGTTTTACATATCATAAATCACTAATGCAACTAATCACAGGGTCAGGGAGCACCAGCATAACCAGATGACGTTCCACGAACCCCAAAATTTCTTAGGGCTACCCCCAGCCATCTCGTAATCTATAAAGTCTACAGGGGGGCGCCATATGCGGCTCAGGATTCCTTTCCCTATATAGCTAAGGGTATACATGTATATGGAATCGAGACAATAGGGTTGTTAAGGTATTCTGCTTGCTCACGTTCCGTTCGTCGTTACGTTTTAGTGGTGTCATAAAAACCAATACGACGGGGGGCTAACTCCCCGGTGGCGTTTTCCCCGCAGCATCTTGGCGCACCGCGCTGTCTCAGCTCTTACGGCTCCTCTTCTTCTTCTTCTTCTTCTTCTTCTTCTTCTATTCGGTAGTCTCCTATCCACAGGCAAGGGAGAAAAGCTAAGGAACCTCTTATTCTGCAGCCTTAAGTGCTCAGGTACGGTCGAGCGAGCCGCGAAAATGGCGTTCGGCGATTCCTTCCTCCACTTTCCGCAGCTCTTCTCATCCTCGAGGAATAAAACATTTTTCATTTCACAAAAAGCACAGCTTTTTCACGGTTCTTCCTTTATCTATCTCTTTAATGGATCAACCCTTATCTTAGGCACAACGAGCAATTAAAACTCTCATAATTATCGATGTATTTGATTAGTTCAATTTTCTATCCGCTGAAGGATAACGTTAATAACAAATCGATTTATGGCTGTAGATGTGTGAGGCAAAATGTTATTTGCTAAATTCGCAGGGGCTATATTCTTTACTCTGGATCGTTTAGTTCCACGCGAAACTTGTCTGTGAACATTTTGCGGTATTTTCATACCCCTTTACATATACTCCATGTATGTATGTATGTTTGTATGTGTGTATGTATGTATGTTTGTATGTGTGTATGTATGTATGTAATGTACGTAACTATTGCTGTATATCTCTCGATAGAATCGATCTCTAACGACCAACGAACCGTGGAGCTGCAAGACTGTAGGAAACAAGAAGTTAAAAGGAATGGGAAATCCACGGTTTATGTCCCAGCCAGCTCGCGCATTGCAGGATAATGAGTAATCAAGTCCTATTTTATTTTTACGACTGTCTCAGCTGTATATGTTTATATATATATAGGTATATACTATATATATACATTATACATACAGCGAAGAACCATTAACTCAGCTAAGAGAACCTTCGATTTTACAATCAATAACTTGACCTATATATTATGTATACCAGAAAATAAAACGACACCCAATATTCTTTTAGTGCCTCTCTTTTTGTGTTCGTAATTTTTTTATTTTTTCTTTCCTTTTGATTTCTGCACCAATTACGTAGATTATACATATATTTTTTTTTTTTTGAATTGTTTTTGAATTATTTGGAGCCAATTTGGGGGATGCTTGTTCGTAAAATTCGTCCGAGCCCCGATTAAGGACCACCCCAATATATATAGTGATTCCAACGGTTTTGAATCATCCGTAAATCGTTTCTGATCTGAAAGCCTTTGGTTTTTCTGACAATCTGTTTTTTTCTTTTATATATAGATATTCTTTATGTTTATACCGCGAGCTTCGCGTATGTAACATACCTGTGTAGGTACTTGCTCAGAAAAGTAAATTTTTTCTTTTATCCACCGCGGTATGGCAGAACGCGTGCGAAAGCCGAGCTGATAGTGATTATGCAAATGCAACCTTTGCATATTGTGGACTTTCGGGCTCATATGCATATTTTTGTTGAAACGCTTGCTCTGTCTTTCTTTCTTTTTTCTTTTTTTCTTTTCATCCACTTTTTTCTTTTTCTTTTTTTTTTTTTTTTTATTATTATTTTAATTTTTTTAAGAACCTGGGGCCCCACACTTTTATCTCGCGCATGGCATTGGCCTCGCCGTTAAATTTTAACTTACTCGTATACCTATCTACCCACCTACCTACCTACCTACCTGCCTTGAGTAATTAATTAAGGAAGTAGCAAATTGCTTCGTTCACCTTCCGCGAGGATTTCTAGAGCGCTCTTCAGTTATATCAACTCCCCTGGCCTCTCAGAATATATTCTTGGTCTAAGGTGAAAACCATCCGGTCTTAAGCGTGCCTCGAGTGCCCATTAAACGATCCCATTTGCTTCCGAAGTCGATTTTCTGTTGAAGACTCACCTCCTCTTTGCTGCAGCAGAAAAGATCCGAGGCAAGAGTGTAAAGCCCTTTTCCGTTTATAAAAGGAAACTTTTTTTCTCAGTTCTTTCGAAAAGAGGTAGAATTTCTTTTTACGATTTACTCTCCAACAGCTCTTGTACCTATACCTATATATAATACCTTCGTATAAATGATGAGCAATTAAATCCGTATTCCACTCAACGATTCCTACAATACTACATTTTTTATTTTACCTCTCGTTTTTTTTTTTTTTTAGTATATAGTAGGTACTACCATTAATTAAAGAACTAAAATAATCTACCTGATTCTTAATTACATACCATTGTCACATATCATATATACGTGTACTATACGTATAGCCATATAGGTATATATATAGAAATTAATTATATGCATTGCAGTGAAAATCCAGATACTATAGTATCGCGTTTCTAATGGCGTATACGATCGTGTAATTCTTTTTTATGACGTAATTCGCTATAAAAATTATCAACACTCATAAATAATTATAAATTCGGAATTCAAAAATCTAAAAGCAAATAAGGTGTGTCTGCTTTTAATTGTTAAATTAATCATTCGTTAAGTTTATTCCAAAATTTGAATCTCTTTACTTTGAGAAATGACAGAAAGTCGTTCCTATAAATAACGTCGCCTACGATCTTCTGGAATTAGTTGAGGTGATTATTTTTCGTTCAGTCAGGTCGAAAAACTCGGCCAATTTTCAATTTCAACGTTTTTGAACATATTTTCAGTTTTTTTTTTTTTTTTTTTTTTTTTTCTAAATTATACCACTTTTTGATTTCGAAATACCAAACGATCCTATAATAGCGCTTACGATCTTGTGCACTGAGAAAAAGGTCTTGTTGAAACAACCAAAATTTGGTTATTATACGGTCAAAGAAATTTTTTTGTTGGGCCAACCAAAATTTTGTTGTGCCAACAAGAAATTTAGTAGTATCAACAAAAATTTTGGTCACCCAAAAAAATTTTGGTTGACTGAACAAAAAATGTGATTGTGCACATAATAACCCAAATTTTGGTTGTGTCAACAATACCTTTTTCTGAGTGTGCCATTAGACACGGGATACATAATGATTCAGCTTTATAGATTAAAATTTGTTAATTGAAATACCGAAACTTGCTGTTATCATTCTTTACCAAATTTTGTCTAGTAAAAATCGGGTTTGAACTTTGCCCTCTCCTTGTATGTAGGTACATATATACTTATATATATATATATATGTACAATGAATATACAATTTATCAATTGGTTTTTACGGTCATTCCTAGCCTCGTTGCCTCTAGGGAATTTCCGGAATTCTATGGGTTAAGGAATCTGGTCACGTAACCTTATCGGTTAATTTGGTTTCACGCCGTGTAGCTTACGGGTTCCACGGGGAACTCACTCGATTATGAATCCCACAAGTATTGGCTCCTCGCTCCTAAGCCGTATTCCCGTAAGAAGAAAGGTTCCAGTATAGCCAGGGTATACAGCATCAGCAACCCCCCGCGATTTAACCACGTGCTTAAAATGCACCCTGCGAAACTTCGGTGGACCTTTCTTCCTCTAACTATGGCTCTGTGCAGAACGCGTCGCCCACTGGTAATCCAGAGTCTATGGGATCGTGAAAGAAACAGCGTGCTCGGAAATTCTAATCACAAGATATCTCGGCCAGGATACTGGGGGTAGAATCATCTGCACATTCATCTATCGGAACGCAGAAGAAAGGGATGACGCAAAAGACGAAGAAGGAGCTCAAGCAGAAGGGGCGAAGCATTGCCAGAGACTTTACCTTTCACTTTGGGCTTTGGACTTTCAACATTGAAAATTTCGATCATACGGGTTGTAGAATTTGGTTTCGACCAAAGGCGGAAGTCAAACACTCAAAAGTTTTTCTATACAACAGATCTGAACATTACGAAAGTTTTCATCTCAGATTTCGCAAGATTTTCCACATGATTTCCAAATAATTTATGCATGGTATTCCAAGGATTTCAATTTCAAAAATTTCAAGGATTCATAACGATGAATGTCGTCACTCATTCAAGATTTGGATTTCAACACATTTCTGATCACTTTCTTTCTATTGGTTTTAAGATTTTTAAGAAACTTTAAACGATTTCACGGATTTCAGCTGAATTTCATAAATTTCTTATTATTTCACAAGATTTCATAAATTTCAAGTATTCGAAAAGATATCTTTCACGAATATAGAGGTGTACCTATAGTATGATTACACAACAAATTTCACGAGTGGTTAAAACCCCTCGTTTCTTTTTTGTTCAAATTTCGTTTCATTGAACGGTTCCATAAATCCCCTGTTAACTTGTTAACAGAAGAGTAAAAAAAAAAAAAGGGTTGAAAAAAAAAAAACTCTCAGCCGTCAATCCCGGTGAAAATTTTGACAGACAGATTTCTTCCAGTCTTCAAAGGTCGGTCGAATGAATATTCAGTTTTTATTTTTTCATTTTCTGGTATCCACGTGTACACTTCATCAATGCCAAAAGTTAACGAAATTTAAATTTTACCGAAGGGACGATCAGAGTTACATACCTCTATACATACACTACACACATATATAGTATATGTAGGTATACATATATATCTACACCTAATATATATGTATATTATATACATAAATGAATACATTCATCAATGGAGGTACATAAAGTGAAGTGAGGTAGGAAATGGAGCGGCATTTTTCCTTTTTCTTTTTTTCTTTTTTTTTTTTTTTTCTTTTTGACTAAAGCTGTTGGCCCAGTTTGTGTTCGTCAGAGTGGTTGATGGATCGTCAAATAGCGAGGTAAGGGATGAAATATAGTGTGTGTATATATACACAGGTTGTTTAATATTGTATAGATACACAACGATTCCCATTATCTGTCGATATGTCCGATGAACATTGTTACAACATAGGTACATATTCGTTGAAAAATATTTCATCCCTTAAGAAAAAAATTAAATATATTCTATGTATGAAAGCCGATAGGTATCAATAAATTTATCTTTCGATTAATATTTTACTTGGTACAATTTGTAGTCAGGTATATACATATATACGTATGCGGTGGTTTGATCATATACCGGTTCAGTTATAATTCATCTCGGTACTACGTACTCTAAAAGATTTTAATTAGCCTGATATCAGTAGGGTGAATATCGAACGAGGACCCAGCTAGTCTCGTTTCGTTCGCAAACTGGGTTTGCGATGTGAAACGAGCTCCGAGCTTTTAACGGTTACATGGATGTAGATGTATCCTATATAGATGTATAAAGCGACTATACATGTATGCGGCTATACATAGATATGGAAAACGGGGTATACAGCTATATCGAAACGGATTTGCGAGAAAAATGGGGGGGTAGAAAAAGGTAAAAGAAACAAAAAATAAATAAATTGAAAAAATTAAAAAAATTAAAAAAAAAAAAAAAAAAAAAAACCTTCGACGCGATATTTTCAAACAGGGTTTTATAATGATCTTTTATGCCGCAATAAATATGAATATGCATGAGATGTATATATTAGGGCGGTCCTTAATTCGGTCATATTCGAATCCTAATGCTCCCATGGGCCAGAATGTCTCCAAATATATACAAAAAAAAATGTAATCAAAACCCTTGTGTTCCTATCTCAATTCTAAGTACTGCCCCAAAGCCTTTGAACTTTCCCATTTAAATAACGCACCATGTTTAGTACTTCGCGGTTATTTTTTACTCCCTATTTTTACATTATCACTTCGAATAATCTAAAACTCCGCTCACTTCTTACCTATAGTAGTAGGTATCCGTGAAAAAATCACAGATTTTCAAAGACAAAATTTCATTTATTACACTCAGGTAAAAGGTCTTGTTGCCACAACCAAAATTTGGGTTATTATATGGACAATCAAATTTTTTGTTCAGTCAATCAAAAATTTTGTTGGAATAGCCAAAATTTTGGTTGTCCCAACAAAATTTGATTTTCCCAACAAAATTTTGGTTATCCCAACGAAATTTTTGATTGACTGAACAAAAAATTTGATTGACTGAACAAAAAATTTGATTGTCCATATAATAACCAAATTTTGGTTGTGTCAACAAGACCTTTTTCTGAGTGTACAATTTGGAGATACGACATTTTTTTTTGGTGCGCTGTAGCTTCGAGAATTATATCGTTGAAAATCCGTCCAATTTTCATGGGATATCTACTACTACAAGTAAGGAGTGTACCAAGTTTGAGATTTTTTGGAACTAAACTGCAATAGGAAGAAAAAAAATTAACCGCGAAATGTCGCAAATCTTGTTTTAATCAAATGGGAAAATTCGAAGGCTTTGAAGCGGTATAGTTAGAATTCTGCGGATAGTAACCTGCAGGGGTCTTGGCTACATTTTTTAGTATATACAGTCGACCCTCCCAATAAGGCCCATCTCAATAAGGCCGCTTCCCCAGGTTAGCACGTCGAGCAGTTCCCCCACTCTCAAGCAGATAAGACGAGCTCGAATTTCATCCGCAAATATTCTCAATAAGGCCGCCGACGCACTGGCTTTTTACATATACTTTCAAATGTAAAACCAGTATTTAGATATGCACGAGGTGCCGGCCTTATTGAGAATAGTTGCTGTGTGAACATCGCCGGCGAGCACGACGGTGCAGAGTGGGGGAACTAGGATTCTCAGAAAAACTCTTCCCCTTTTCGCGTTGACCGGCTTTATTGAGAGGGTCAACTGTATATTTCGAGACGTCCTAGCCCATGCGAGAATTAAAATTCTAAAATGATCAAATTTGGGACTAAACCTTGATACATCAGAGATGTATAATATAACTTTTTTTGATTTTGAAAGAAATTTTCGCGTGTATCGAGAATTGCTATAAACGATATTCCATCTAATGGGGTGAAATTCAGCCTTGTATAATGCATTATAGTATATATCGCGTTACTAAAACCAAAAGGGCGTATCTCAAATCATACGCCCTTTTGGTTCTGCAGAGCCAAAAGGGCGTATAAAAAAAAAACAAAAAATTCTCTAATCAACCTAGAAATGTTAGAAATAACGAAATATATTGAAAAAATGAAAGAACTTATTTTTTGAGATACGCCCTTTTGGCTTTAAAAAACAAAATTCTTAAAACCAAAAGGGCGTATCGTTTTTTTTTTTTTTTTTCATTTTTTTCAATATATTTCCTTATTTCTAACATTTCTAGGTTGATGAGAGAATTTTTTTTTTTTATACGCCCTTTTGGCTCTGCAGAACCAAAAGGGCGTATGATTTGAGATACGCCATTTTGGTTTTAGTAACGCGATATATATATATATATATCTATATTATATAAATTCACTATTTATAAACGATAAGATAACGTCACAACAATTTATTACAATCCATTTGCCTTCGGAAAATCGGCTTACGTCAAGAACGGCTAGGCAGTTTCTTCAGAGCTCCAAATATGCGGAATGCGAAATTTTGAATTGAAAAAAAAATTTTTACCCATCAGCTAGCTATTGGCACCGCTTTTATAAGTCCAAGAATTTTCTCTCCATTTTTCATCCCTCAAACTTATATATCCACTATAAAAGATACTATTAATCTCTTCTATATATTTCCAAGACATCCTATAGCATATAGCGGTGCAGGTCGACGGAATGACTATTAATATTATTTAGGCGGATTCTTCTATTGTCGTTATTATTAGGTATATATATACGTATATATACGATATAGATCGAGTAGGTATGTTGGGGCTACATACCGTAAACAAGAATCATTCGTCTTTTCTGATAGGATATAATTCGTGAATATATTTCCATCCCCTTTGGTTCCTTTTCTTCTTCTTTGATATTATTAGGTATAGAAGGAAAAAGCTTTCGCGGATATTTCGTATAGCGTTCTTTCGTAGATTAACTTTTCTACCCCCATCGTATCCCTACTCGAACCACCACCCCTCTCCCCAACGAGATAAATTATTATAAAATTATAAAACCAACTGGTATAATGCTATCAGTATTCCAGGACATTATAATTGTGTTGACAATGGCAGTTTTAAGCTGAAGAAGAGAACAAGGAAATACCCCTAACCGCGCGAAGCTGAGTTTTACCACGAGATATAGATATAATGATATGCAAAGTGAAATTGGTTAGCGAATACGGAATAAGGTACTGGGGATGAAATCTGCGACATTTTTAGTATCCCCGTATATATACTTAGATATATCTCGGATTAGGAGGAACGTCGATATTGTATATATATACATATATATATGCGTGCTAAAGCGCGAGAGAATTTCAAAGAAGTGATAATCGTCGCGATATTGAATTACCGTTTTTCCAACTTTTCGTTTTCGTCAATTTTTGTTGAATATTCATATTTCGCAGTTGGAAGAAACGTTGAAAATAAAATGAATATATATATAGGAATAAGTTAGAGAAGCAGAGAAGAGCGAATGAAAAAAATAAAAAAAAATAAAAAAAAATAAAAAAAAAATTAATGTTAATCGAGGGAATGTAGGACCTACCCAACCAACGTTCCGCAAGTATACTTTTCTTATACCTAAAGTGAATAAAGCTCTGTAACTACGGAGTCTGCTGAGATTTGAATAAATCTGAAAAATTAAATATAATTACGAGTCGCTGAATTTTCGCTCTCGTCTCTTAGTAAAAAAAAAATATATATATCTATATACATATATACATATATATCTACACCAGAATTCCGTCATTTATATTATCAGATATTTAAATATCGTTCATTTAAATAAATTTAATTATAACAAAAAAAGAAAAAAAAAAAAGAAAAAAGTTCTCGATAATATTGCCATCGCGAATAATTCTTTGAAAAGTGTGAAATCTCGCGATGGTGTGTATACCTACATACCTATATACTTACCATATATAAGGGTGAGTCGCTATGTACACACAAGTTGAAAATTTCTTTTAGCTTATACCTTTACCTCTGAATAAGCGTAGCCAAGGGATACCTACTCACTTTTTTCATTAGATTTTAAAGGTAAGAAAATTAAAGAGAGAGAGAGAGAACTAGGGGGATTATGGTTGGGTAGGTAAAAATTCTTAGCAAAATATATTAAAGTGTGTGTGTGTGTGTGTAAAATGTGGATGTATATTAGTATTAAGCTCGGTTGTTAACAGACCGAGAGTTGCCTTTTAAAATGAATTCTTTGACCCGTATAAAGCAAATGTATAAACCTTTACAATTATATAATTGCAAGCTCACCCGTTAGTAAAATCGTTTCCGCTTTAGGGATGCGCTGACTCGTTCGCCGCTAATTTTAGCCGACGTCGTATACCCGGGCTTGCAACTTTCTTTTCGTATTATTCAGCACTTATATTTGCATTCTTATATTGCGCGATAGAAATATATTATATAGGTATATTGTATATTATATATTATATAATATACCTCTGTATTCAATTTTTCTTTATATATAACGAAGAGTCTAATTTTTACTCGGTTAAAACCCACCCCACGCCTCCTCTACGTCGCCTAAGTAAATAAGGGAATATCGCAAGCTCCAAGAGCAGCGGACCAGCTGAATAAATGAAAGTACGATTAAAGCTTTTTTCCATTAGCTGAAAAATCCTCACAATCAGAAATCAACGCGTTCTGAAAAAAATCTTTTTTTTTTTTTTTTTCTACTTTAATTTTTCAACATTCTGAGAAAGCTGATTTTTCTCCAATTGCTCAAATCAGATTTTTAAAGCTTGTCAAATTCGGTCCTTCGAATCCACGAATTATTCTTTAGCAGTAATTAAACTGTACGTCAAGAAATAACAACTAATGCAATTAAATTGATCAAATCTGTTGTAACAATTTCATAATAATTAGTCTTTCGTAAATTTTTCGGTACTTAATAATTTTAAGTTATATATGATGAATTAATTAATTTTATAGCGTTATTAATTATTGTATAACACTTAATTACGAAGGGAGGAAAAGGGCATACAAATTTTCACTTACCTACCTACCTACCTACCTTCAAAGGTCCGCAAGCTCTATACTCCCTCTTCGCTCTACCGAAGTGATTTTAATCAACGCTTCTGCTGAGGTTCGGCTGCTCTGGACAGGCCAGATGCCTCATATACCCTCCTCGCTACCCACCACTCGGGACACAACTTTCTGATAACTCATGTAAATTAACCATCGCTGTTAGAACCGCGAATTTCAAGCTTCGAACTCTAATTAACTTTTCAGATGTCCGATTTCATCCTGAGGCTGCCTTTGGATTAAGTGAAATGTTATAATTACACGGATTTACCTTATACTGTCTCGTGAGCTTAATTTCATTGTCAGTTTTAATACCACGAGTAGCTTTCGTTTTTTTTTTTTTTTTTTTTTTTTTTTTCATCTTGTTTTCAGTTTTATTTTTGTACCCGCGAAAAAAAGAATTTCCGCACATCTCATCACCGCGTTTATTTTTTACAATGGTATATATAATCGGGAGTTGGACTACCTCTGATCCTGACCACCCTCGAATTTTCTCATATCTCTTACTGCTGAAACGCTCGTGATTCTTTTCAATTTTTTTTTTTTTTTTTATCTCAAATGGTTTTCGATTTACAGGTTTTTGAAAGTTTTCAATTCCTGATAATCGTCAAATGTTTAAACGCCTGTATTTTTTTCATCTATCAGTCGTATTCCAAAAATGACTATATGAAGAAATGAATCAGAAAGAAGAGGAACTTTTGTAAAAAGTACTCGTGGATAATAATTGTGCCTCGTCCGTCGTAACAAATTCTTCGTTAAAATATGTAAAATCGATACTTTTCAAAGAACTTTTTTAACATGATTCATAATTCTGAAAAAAAATCTCAAAAATACTAGCAGAAAAAACAAACATTTTGAGCTTGATTTGAGCTTTCCTTTTATATAGTTGATCTCAAATTGAATTGATTTTTTATCCCAAAAACCGCTCGTATACAAGATCGCAAAGTTCATTTTCAATTTCAATCACAAATTTAGCGATCTTGTAAAAGCGGTGTTTGGTGTTGAAGAATTTAAAAATTTGAAAACGAATATAAAGAAGGAAAGAGATAGCCACGATCGGCTATGGCTTAAAATGTTTGTTTTTTCCCAAAACATTTTTGAGAATTTTTTCAGAATTAAGAATCATGTCATTCGTTGCGAAAAATCGATTTCACATGCTTAAACCCCGAGTACTTTTTGTAAAAAAAATACACTGATTTTGTCTGATTAATTTCACGTAATAATTTGTAGTCCAGTCAATAGACCACAAATCATAATGCAAAAATTCTGATAAGTTTTTTTATTGTCGCAATCGTTTTATTGACAGATAAGGAGCTTAACCTCAAAAATCTGCGGTCCCCCCTGCCCGGCGTCAGTCGCCATCTTGAGAAACGCGTTTAATGTCATATCTCGAAAACGGCTGACCTGAGGATAAAAAAACATTGGGACTTTTTTGTAGATAATTAAATTCCTCATCTTTTTTATTTCAAACTTTGTTCGATTCAATTTACCGTTTTTTAATTACAGCTTGTTCAGTGTCGCAAATTTTCTTTCTCTTCTGAAACTCCCTTCTTCTTTCTTCCTGAGAGAAGAAAAACGGTAAGTTGAATCAAAAAAAGTTTGGAATAAAAAAGATGAGGAATTCAATTATCTACAAAAAAGTCCCAAAGTTTTTTATCCTCAAGTCAGCCGTTTCCGAGATATTATAATATGAAACGCGTTTCTCAAGATGGCGACTGACGCCGGGGCGGGGGGACCGCAGATTTTTGAAGTTAAGCTCCTTATCTTCAATAAAACGATTGCGACAATAAAAAAAACTTATCAGAATTTTTGCATTACGATCATATAAATCCAATCTCTATTGACTGGACTATTGTTGTAATTCGTCTGATAGATCAAAAAATACAAGCGTGTGAACATTCGACGATCGTAAGTATACCTACATGAATTAAAAATTTCCAAAAATCTGTAAATCAAAAACTAGTTGAGATATAAATTTGGAAAAAAATCACGAGCACTTCTTTCAGTCTGCCGAATATTAGAAAAAATATGAACAAAATCGAGGGGTGGGGTTCGAGCCAGAGGCTGTACAGGTGGGCATGGAACTCCCGATATTATACCTATATGTAATTATTAAAATCTGTTTCGTGCAATATGTTTTTACTTCGACCAAAAAATGAAAAAAATAACAAAAATTAAAATGATTCCCCGTCTCTACAGGAACTGCGCAATTTATTCTGAACAGTTTTCCGATAAACCGACATCCAACCAAGATTCCTGTTATATTGCAGATGGATGATGATACACTTTTAAATACTGTATTATATACATGATATACCCACCTTCACCTATCCAACGATTCAGGGCTGTAATCAATTTTGATTGCCGTATCCTGCGGATGAATTATGAATGAACGAATCATCTATAATTCGTATACAACAGCTTGGTGAAACGCCTTCAGTTTCCAATAATTGTTATTTTTGATTTTTATTTTTTTTTTATTTTTTATTTTTTATTTTTTTTCTTATCAAAAATAGGTTTTTATAGAAATTTATGTTCAATCTAACTACCTCGATTCATATCATTACTATGTGTGACGTACGAGCATAAATGGGGTTATTCAGAATTTTCTAAAGAGCTTATACTATAGTGACGTTGCGTGACGTGACACGTGTTGTTCCTCTAATTAACAACTGTAATTAATAAACTGACGTGTCGAAATCAGCCGTTTAGTATACAACCATATAACAGAGCTTTCGTTAAGCTTTTGGGATATAAACTGGAAAATCTGACGATTCTGAAGCTAATAGTTTACCTCTCGTGCATCAAATATAAGTTACCACTCAATTTTGCAAAGTCGACATTTTCGGACCACGTTCAGTCCAAACAGATGGAACGTATTATGTGCCGCTGCAAATTTGTACTAACATAAGGTAAACAGGGCAAAGTTCAAAGTGAAAAGGTTATACCAGGGAAATAGTGATAATTGTTAATCTACAATATGGAGATTTACGATTGAATACATGCATATATAAAGTTACAATTTTATACGCTATATAAGCTTTATAAGAAAGCACTTGTAAAAAATCGAGAAAAATAAATAAAATAAAATAACTTTTGGCTTTGAAAGTGATTGAAAAAAATGGCCATTTCGATTGATTCACTTTGAACTTTTTTTATATATTGCGTACAAATTTTTTGTTCGAATGGGTTCTTCGTTTTTATTTTTGTTTATTAATTTTTTTTTGTTTTCCCCGTCTGTATAAATGCAGGTATATATGTTATGTTATATTATATACCTGCTTCACGATGAAAAGCTCGCGTAAACAGACCGATCGAACTTTTTTCTTTGTTTGGTTGTCTGTTTGTTGATTCGTATATATAGTATTATATCATGACAGTGGGATTTAATGAAGCGTTATTCAACGAACCAAAGTTTATGTGGATACATGTACATATTATACATATGTATACATACGATTTGTGTGCTTTCGTTGTCACGCATTAATATCTATCAATAACCCACGTTATGTCTGGTTGCGATATAAATTGCTGGTTTATACAATTAGTTAGTACATTAATTTATTTATTTTTCCTTTCTATACATCCTTTTTCTACTATTTATACTAATTAGTCATATTACTCGTGAATGATGATGAAATGATCAAATTATAAGAACCACCCTAATAATCATATCACTTCTTTCGACGATGAGACTCCATATTTTGACGGTGCAGAATATTGAAATTTCAAAGCTTAGCGAGTTCACGCCAGGTTTATTCATTTAATTAATGTAAGTGATTATGGTGCGATCAGCTCTTCCTTGAACTATATATATACAGTCTCCGATTTATTTTCGCCAACATGACGTACGACGTTGCTAAGATTTTTCCACTCAAATTTGCGAGCTTTTAAATTTAATCCACTTCGAACCCCCGGACCAAGTTCAAGTCTTCAAATACTGTTTTATTCAACCGTAAGCAACTCCGAGTGAGTCTTTAGAAAAAAAGAAAAAGAAAAAGAAGAAGAGGAAGAGGAAGAGGAAGGAGGAGGAGAAGTAGAAGTAGAAGAAGAAGAAGAACTAGAGAAAAGAAGAAAATAGGAAGAAGTCGTGAAAGTAGTGGTAAAAGTTGCCTCCTTTCCTCGTTCCACCTAATTTTTAATCAGCCTCGTCGACGTCCACGTCACGGAAAATAAAGTAAACCAATTTCTAAAAGATTGAGCGATTCGCTAGAAGTAGGTACAGAGAATCTTTCGAGACTGATGTAAACAGTTCTTTGAATAAATAATAGAAAAACGAAAAACAAAAAAAAGAAGTAGAATAAGAAATAGACGATAAGCCAGATTCAAGAAAAATGTCCCTGCGGCTCTCCTTTGCAGGATTTGGTCACGCGAACCCCTACTTCTCATCCTGAAAGAGCGGAAGAAGAATAATAATATCTGTACGGCGTATGGGCAAAGTGATAAATACACAAAGCCTATTGTATCGCTGTAAGAGATACGGTCGTTTATGGCCGCAAGCACGGCTATATAGCGAGCTTTTCACAGAGTAAAGTTTTCGTATTGTAAATTTAGCGCAAGGAATACCTCGTCTATTTGTAACCGTCCTAGAACCGGGCACTGTACAGTTCTACACCCTTAAATCACAGCCTAGATTAGATTCCAAGCCTCAGGCTATCCGCGCGCGGGTTGCAAGAACGGTTTAATAATGCACAAGGATTAGCCATTCGGAGAAATCTCGGTTAAACTGATGCATCAAACTTTTTACAAAAGCTAACAAGAAATTAACATCCGGTTTATACCCGTCCAACTTATAAACTTCCCTATATATAAGACGTACCCCGAAATTTTTTTTAAATATTTCAGAATTACATTTACTCCGACAAAAAAATTATAAGTAAATTACGATACGATTTCTCGAATAAACTGACAAGCAAAACTTTCCTAGTTGCGCTGTTATAAGAACCAAACGACAAAATAATCTTTCTATTATCTGACGAAGCATATCAAATCAGAGAATAAGAAGAATGAGAATATGAGGACGAGGATAGGATGACTCGTTATTGAATTCTTGTTCATCGTAAATATTGAACAGAAGTAATTGTTTGTTAGTCGAAGAATAAAGAGAGCCAAGAAAAGCTGGAAATTCTGATTTTACCTATAGAATCGACTCAGTGTGTGCTCGATATTTAGGTACCAATTATCTTACGAAATACCAAAGAATATGATTTCTGTTCCCTTCAGTAGTCAAAGTGGAATGAACGCAGAATAAGTAATTTGATAATATTGATGAAATTTATTGATATCTTTCCTAAAAAATGTTCGAAGTCTGTTAAAGGGGATGTGGTTGAGTTAAGGTTGGTCAATTACACGAATGACTTTGCGAATACTGTTGAATAGTTGATTACACGAGAAAGCACGAACTAATAAATTGTAAAAGAAAATTCGCGACGCAAGGAGCTTTTTGAAAGCTCAATTTTTAGAATCTAATCAAAACGCACCTCGTATCATATCACAACCCTTACGGAAAAAACCCTTCAAGTTTGAGGGTGAACCTTGAATTTTCAAGGTTTCACCCTCAATTCTGGGGGTGAAACCCTGAAATTTCAGGGTCCAACCTCCAATATTTAGGGTAATACCTTCAATTCCTATGGATGAACCATCAATTGAAGGGTCAACCGTGAAAAGTTGGTGGATCAACCCTGAAGATTGAGGGAAAACGCCCAAGAATTGTGGAATATCCCTCAAACATAGAGGGACAACCTCCAACAATTGAAGGATAACCCTGAATAGTTGGGGGTCAATACTAAAAATTGAGGGAAAACCCCCAAGAATTGAGGAATATCCCTTAAACATTGAGCGACAACCTCCAACAATTGAGGGATAACCCTGAAACGTTCTGGGACAACTCTGAAAATTGAGGGATGACCCTGAATAGTTAGGGGTCAACCCTGATGAGTGGCGGGTCACTTCAAAAGTCACTTCAAAAAATCACCTCAAAAACCCTGAAGTTGGAGGGACCCCCATTTGACGGTTGTTCCTCAAGTTGAAGGTACCCCTCAATTCAGGGTTAACCCCCAAGTTGGGGGTACAAAATCACCCTGAAAGTTGAGGGCTTAGTTGAAGGTGATATTTTGAGGGGTTTTTTCCGTAAGGGAAATATTCAGTTTTTTAATTCGAACCTTTTTCGGCTCGTTTGGAAATGTGCTTTAGAGAGATTTACCCAGCTTTTTTAAATTCGGAAGTTTTTTTTTTTTTTTTTTCAGCGATTTTGGTCAAATCATGTGTAGAAGGCTCCTCCAACTCCGAGCGTAATACATAGGAGAGTGTAAATACGTATATATATATGCATAATGTATCACAACACGTACATACACACGTAGATGGGTAGGTGCGTTGAGTTTGTAAATAGTTACCCTACTGTGGCGGGATTAAAAATTTCATTTACGTCGCGCGCAAGGACCGGGTGTTATTCCCAGAAGTACAGACGGTGTACCCGTTAATTGCGCCAGTTTGCACGAATTATAATTTTCCCGGCTGAGTGGTTGGCTCTCCCTTGAATATTCCCCCATTCCAAAGTTCGCTCGCCCCTTTTGGTGTATGGGGGCTGCAGGTAGCTGTACGGGCAAAAACATCCACCACCCGCAGAGATTCTCGGCTCGCACTCGATTCGCAAATAATTGGAATTTAGAGGTTGATATCATGCCGTTTCGACTCGGGGTCCATATAACAGGGTTGAAAATACCCCACAGTCGATACCACGTAGTATACCCTATACTACCTATACGTATATATATCAGTCTCAGATTGAAAGCGAAACGCACTTCACCCGTTGCGAGTAAAACAAATTAGTTTTACGACGTTGTCTTCCTCTCCCTGCTCCTCTTGCTCCTTCCTCGTCCTCTTACTCTTATCCTTTTACCTCCTCTTATTCTTCTTCTTTACTGTCGAGGTTCACGCATTGCCTACCGAGGGGTAAAATAAAGACAAAGGGGAAGTGATTTAATAGAAACCCAAAGAAAGTGGATAAGGTGGCTGCGTCAAGGGGCTTCAATAAGTGTCAAAGAACCTCTATTTATCTCCGTTCTTTGATATACGAAAGACTTACTCGATCCACGCTTCTAACGTATAAGAATAAAAAAAAAAGAAACGCTGATTCTTCGTCATTGACGAATGTTTCGCTTCATACCATTTCGCTCATACCAATTATTTGAAACCTAGCTGTGTAGTCTGTCTCAGTGTCCAAAGAGAAACACTCCTCGGATAGTTTAATGGGGTATGACGCACCTGAGACTAGGAAACGGTGTATGATTTAATATAGAAGATAAGACGAGGGATGCTGACGGAAGTTGAGCCAAAATGGGTAAAGCGCTTCTCGAACGGGACCAGAAATCTCATTGGGGCTTGTCTCGTCTCGTTAAGACATTCGACTATTACCGCGTGTCTATTTTCCCAGGGTTAAAGAAAAAAACGAAAAATATCGCTATCGTGGGATAAAAATAAACTGAGCTTGATCAAGATAGAAAGAAAAAAAAAAAAAAAATGGATAAATATATTCCTCGAGCTTTTAAGGGGACCAGTACAGCGACTTTCCGAGAAATTATCATAGTCCGAAATCAATTTATTTCATAACCAAAGTTCATTTCACATCAAGATATTTTTCTTTTTCAAAATCATTTGTCGTGAGGATTTTAGAGCACCGTTGGACCGATTCAGGTCATCTTGGATTCATTTTCTTCAGAAAACAAAACCTCATCATGTGAATGTAGGATTTTTAAAATAAAAAATTATGTCACAAGTTATGATCAATTTATCAAATTTGCGAAAATTATTATCACTCATTTCTTAAATAACTTGGCCAAAACGAAAAATGTTCAAAATTCCTACATTCACATGATGAGGATTTGTTTTCTGAAGAAAATGAATCCAAGATGACCTGAATCGGTCCAACGGTGCTCTGAAATCCTTACGACACATGATTTTGAAAAAGAAAAATATTTTGATGTGAAATGAACTTTGGTTATGAAATAAATTCATTTCGGACTATGATAATTTCTCGAAAAGTCGCTGTACTGGTCCCCTTAAGAAGGTCCAAGAATACGGAATTTGACATTTTAATTCGTCTCATCAAGTGGGAAAAGTTGAGCTAAGAAAAAAAAAAAAAACGTTCGAAATTGAAAGAGCTCGATCGAGTCTGAACATTTTATGCGGTACTTTTTCAGTTTTTCTCTAATACAGTTCAATTGATTGATGTCACTCGTAAGTTATCGCGCTTCATAAATCGGAAACTGATCAATGATGTTTAGAGAATTGATTAGAATCGATGTAAAATAATTTAGAAAAATATAGTTCACTACGTTTTATAGACAAGTGGTAGTTTTCTGTGCAGGAATATCTTTCTCGCAAAATGGTACCCTGTGCAGGGATACACGTGACGATATATAACTTTGAAAAGTCAAAATCCTTGACGGACTTAAGGCATCCTTTAGACCATATCCTGATATATATATATACCTACACCTATGCAGATGTTAATCCAGGCAACCAATATACCCGTTGTCATCAATATACACGCCTATATGCCAGGTTGTACAGCCACCATGGCCATAGCCCACATGTATTTGTGCGACTAAGGGATCGAAGCTCGGAACCCCCGTTCAGTGCCAACCAATTCCAACCATCTAACATCTCTAATTGCAAGTTGTAGGGGACATTTGATAGCGCTTAATTGCTCGGTGCTGACGTAAGCGTGACTAGACGTAATTCGTCCTGTATCAGGATACGCACAAAGCACAAGGGCAGAAGGAACAAGAAACATAAGGTACAAGGTATACATAAGGTTGCAGGTCACGGTCTGCGAACAAAGTTATTAATTTAGGTTTACCCCCAGAAATGAAAGCCCAAACATGATGGAATAAGGGGCGCAATGGTGTTTGTTTAGCTATTTTATCTATTCCGCTTACTATATGTCTTCTTTTTTTTTTTTTTTTTCTCATCATTTCATTTTTTTCCAACAAAACGTTATCACGTCGCGCGATGTTACTAATCAGTTATTCATTCGGCTGTAAGTTTCATACCCATTTTTTATTAACCTTCTGACGTGTGTGTAACGGATGATGTAAAATTCATGACTCGGAAGCTGCAGATAGTCGAGGATGAGAAAAAAAAAAAAAAAAAAAGAAAAAAAGATTCAATTCGCTGACCTTCGGGTTATCGAATGAAGCCAAATCCGTAACCGATGCCTGATAAGAATGGTCATAGCCCAGAGCTTTCAGAATTCATAGCCGTTACCCCTTGTGTTCGAATCGACATTTATTTCTTATTTTTTTCTTCTTCTTCTTCTTCTTCTTCTTCTTCTTCTTCTTCTGCTTTTATTCTTCTTGTGCTGTTGTTGAAAGAAAAATTTCGAATCTGATATTAAAATGATACCTATAAGTTGAAAGTTACGAATTTCACCTTATATCTATATAGCTATACATAGGAGCAAGCTCAGACTCCGAAATCCATCACTGGATTTGCGTAAAGGCATTCTCATGTTAAAAAGCATCACTGAGCCACAATGCCTTTGCGTATCATTTTACAATTCTCCTATCTATACGTGTATACCTACCCTGCGTTATCTACCTTCTGTATTCGAAAGAGAGTGGCTTTTCGAATGGATATCAACGCGGTGTATAAAAATATATATATATATATATATATATATATATATATATATATATACACTATATAGTATATACTTGCCAATTTACCGGTGTGGAAAAAGCTTTCGATATACTATAGATAAGTGAAATATGTGAATAAAGAAGCCTGACCAATCCGTCGAAGTAAAAATAAAAAAATAAAAATATAAGGAGAAAAAATAAGAAAAAATCGTCGAATTTTTTTAATTTATTTTTTCATCTTTTTTTTTAAATTATTATCAAACTTTTACACCGTCACGATTTAAGCTGGCATTAATTATTATTCTCGGGTACTTACAATTAGCTATTTCTTGCTATACCGCAGTAGCTGCTTCTTCGAGGCTTTGAATTTTACCAAGAAAATGTCCTTCATCGTTATACTGAAGTAAGTCATAAGTAAAATGAGGGTTCATGGTATAGCTATTCTTATCGTTATCTCGGTTATTAAAAGCCTGATAATCATCATCTCAACGAATACTAATATGAATAAAAAAAAAAAAAAAAAAGAATAAGGATTAAAAAAAAAGTATAACAATTAACGGTTTATTAAATTATAAACTCATAAATCAGTGTTGGGGAAATTGGAAGCCAAATTAACCCCGACAGCTGACTTCCTTAATTAGTTAGTCAGAGCTAATATCATACCAATTAAGTTGCCGGCCATCAGCGAGGAATCGATTATCGCAAACCGTTTATACTGCCTAGATTGTAAATTTTTTTTTTTTTCTTGAGAATCTATACATTGGGGTGGGCCTTGATTTGATCATTTTTAAATTTCACTACTTCCATTGGGCCATGACGTCGCGAAATATGTACAGAAAAAAAATGTACCTAAGCCCCGAGGTTCCCATCTGAATTTGAAGCATTGAAATTCAAATATGACCTAATTAGGAAATTGAATGATGAAAGTTCTCTACTTGTGTTCATCGCTGGCACCTGTTTCATTGAATAATATGACTTTGAGTGAATATTTGTGTCGATGAATCGTAGGTATTTTTGAATGGGGTAAGAAGAGAGTGGGATCGGGTATACATAGTTTGTAGAATTAATGAACAGCATAGACAGCGTTAACAATGTCCCAAAGGAAATCTCTGAGGCGAAATAATGACGTTGTCACCGCCTCATGTTTCTTTCAATACAAAACCTGGTGACTCTTTTATTCCACCATCCTTGACTCGCGGCAAGACGAGCTTGTCTTCTTCGCTCGACTCCCTAGTGAACACAATATGTCTACAAATCAGCTTCTTTCGTAGGCCGTTGTCCTCCAGCATATACTTTAGGAGACAGGTGACAAGAGCACCCCGCAAATGGCAAAAAAAAAAAAAAAAAAATGAAATAAAATAAGATAATATCAAACGAAAATTCTAGAATTTATTGTACAAATTATTCATATTTCGTGAGTCGCGAATCTGAAAGAAATCCAGTACTGCAGTTCAAACGTTTGAAACTGAAGTTATGGCATTTTCTTATTTCGATTAATTTCGAAAAATTTCCGAAATCGGGTGTAATTTTTAGATCCCGAAATTCTTCTCCTGAAATGGGATGCATAGGCTGATTTTACATTTCGAAGCTGGAAAAGACTGGAGTTTTTTTTTTCAAATTTTTTTGTATACCTAGCTGATGGTCAATCTTCGTTCACTTTACCCTCTATAATTGCATAAAACGTGATATTCGCATTGCAGTTTGAAAATGGAGGGGGTATGGCAGGTTGAGTGAACGATATAACACAGCGGAGGTGATTCTAGCATTTTGAGGGTAGAGTTAGGGGTAGTTGGAGGTGGGCCGCATCAATCACTGCTCTGATTACTCGCTTTTACCGCTAAACCGGCGTCATACAACATCGGATGCCATCAGCATTAATTTTCGACCACACGAAATGCTGACGAATAGTAGAGAGAACAAATTGCTTCGGATTTAGTGCTTGTCATAAATCGATGAAATCGAAGTTTGCATATGTGGAATCAAAGGTAGGTAGGTAGATATATTATATAAAACGAGAAAATCCAGAATATCCCACCAATTATTTTATTCAAAAAGAAAAATTTGAATTTTATATAAATCTAGTATTATTTAATCATTTTATCATCACGTCCGTATCGAATTTCAGGATTTTGCGGATGTTAAATGATAATTATGGCTCTGCATTGCAGAGTATATGAACTGAAATATAAATCCGTAATTGGCAATGTGCGTGTATTACCTATACATCGGAAATATTTTATCGATGATATAATTTGCCCGCGATTTTCCGAACGGCACGGAAACACTTGGCTAATTAATAACGGTAATTAGTCAATAAATCGAGGCAATTAACTGTTTTGAATATAAATTTTCGACCCTTCATCAGATTCACTTATTATTATTATTTGTTTTTTGATATTTTTTTTTTCTAAATCGATGATATTTTATGAAATTAAATCATTTTTATCATCTTCTTTATTAATAATACGTATAGCAGCTATACCTATATATATATACGTTGTTCGAGCTTTAGATAAAATTGAAAAACTGTTCAACTGCACAGATTTCCTTATTTGTAAGGAAAACTTTTTCAGCGATCGCTGCAGTTTCTATATTTGTAATTAAATTAAAGAATTTTATTTCGGTATAGAATCAAAATGGTTCGGAACAGAATTCTAATCACAACGAGACTTTAATCATATTGAATTCTCAACTAATATGTCTTTTGACCGTAAATTGACGTGGAATGTTGCTAATACCGAACATTAATTCACGTTCATTATAATTTATGTGCCGTAATAAACTTGACATGAATTGCGTTTATATTGACCTGTTAGTGGTTTAATTATTGTCATATATATATATGTACATATATTATATATATGGGACGGAAAACTGTGGAAAATTATGCAACAAAGTTAAACTATCAATTCGTATTTAGTAATAAATTCGATGAAAAATTAGAAAAATAATTATTTCCATGAAACAAAAAGAGAAGAAGAAAAAATCTTAATAATTTATATATACACGATATGAGGTTTTAATATGGAATAAAAAAACAGACAGATCTGCTCATATATTTTATGGAATACAGTTTCGTTTTATATTATCTGTACAATAATTCGTCGCGAATAAAAAGTCTGCGATTTTGATTATATTATAAATATTTCACAAAAGGCTGTTCAAATGATAATAATTAAAAATATGTAGGTATTCATTATCACGTAATTATATCTGGTTGAAATTTAAATACAACACATTTTCCAGAAAATTGAAATGAAAAAGTAATTTTCAATTTTTCTTTTCTTTTTTTTTTTTCATTCTATTTTCATTTTTCAAAGAGTATAATTAAAAGTGGTTTTTTTTCTGGCTTTGATCCTTGGCTGCTCATTCATGTTATAACGAAAGTAGAATCCTATGCTCCTCGTCTTTTAACGTATAGGATAGATTTTTCTAATATTGCAAGTAACAAAAAAAAAATAAATAAATAAATAACAAAAAAAGAAAGAATAATACAAAAAATAGAAAATAAATAAATGAATATGAAGAAGAAAGTAAAAAGAAGAAATACTATACGGGGTAAAATGACGAGCGGTATCTTTATGCTGCGAACAATATTTTTCTCACAGACGTATATATACGAGACCCATTTCATCTTAACGGCAGTAATTACTTTGGCAAAGGGTAAAGAGGTACGGTTTCCCTTTAATTTCCAAAGTGTGACCGCCTTTCATCAGAATATAACTAAAATTGGCGAACCGAAAGGTATAGGTAGGTACGTGCCTACATATAGGTATAACACCTAAAGCTACAGCTATAACGATGAGAGGGAAACACTAACCGCGATGCAGATTAATCTCAGAAAGAAACTAGACGAGTTTTAAATGCGGTTTTAGCTGCATGGGTGACTAGACTCAGAAAAAGGTCTTGTTGGCACAACCAAAATTTGGTTATTATATGCACAATCACATTTTTTGTTCAGTCAATCGAATTTTTTGTACAGTCAACCAAAAATTTCGTTCGGATAACCAAAATTTGTTGGAACAACCAAAATTTTGGCTATACCAACAAAATTTTTGGTTTACTGAACAAAAAATGTGATTGTGCTGCATATAATAACCCAAATTTTGGTTGTGTCAACAAGACCTTTTTCTGAGTGTATAAACCCCGAAGACCCACCATAGCTATAGTTAATATAACTGTAGAATAAATTTTTGGTAAAAGAATTGGCTGCGAAAATCGATGACTATAATAGCGAAGGATTATTGTTGAATTAATTGGCGTATCTATACGCAATGATTTAACGCCCTGCATGATAATCAGCAGCCATATGTATTATTGAATTCAAAAGCGTATATACGTAGTACGAAAAGCGAATTTGATAGTCTGAAACGAAACTTGATCTGGATTATTCGAACGGCAATTATGATTTGAATTCAGAAGTGGATATGGAAATTGAAAAACTGTTTGATCCGATGGTTTTGGTATATATGATAAATTATAACCTGTGGGAATATATTTTCAAAGCTATCGCGCTCGCGTTGAGTGCGCGTCTTGGATCTCTTCTCTCTTTTTTTTTTTTTATACCCAGCCTTTGCGCGGAATACTTAGGGTATATTTATATTTGCGAGTGAGAAGACGAATGGGCATAAAGGGAACGAAGAGGCATGGAAGGATGCGCGGGGATATAAAAAGTAGTCAACGGTTCCTTGATAAATAGGTACATCCCCCCACACTTCCGGACCTTTAGGGAAGTTGGGAATCCTTCTAGAGTGCTTACACGTATTTATATACACATATATGTATATATGTGTAGAATTCACACCGATACAACGCGTTAGTCTAAAGCAGTGAACAGCCTTGCGAGAACCACTCGACCGAATGCGTATGTACATACATACATACATACATACATACATACATACATACATACACACGTATGTACCTACACCTCTGATAGATACAAATTTCTCTATAAGTATATATCCGCACGTCTCTTTTACCACTTTCTTATACCTTGAAAAGCTGCAATCATTCAATCTCCATCGAAACCGTGCAATAAGGATTTTTATTTAGACTTTCTCCATTAAGGGGTTTCAAGATCTTGCGCAGATATAAATATAGGTACACGCAGTTGTTAGAGTTAGTCTAGAGTCTAGACGATACTTACACTCACCCCATCTTTTTTTTTTTTTTTTTTTTTACATTTTATTTCTTCATCCCTTATTTCATCAATTTGGGATATATGGTATATGTACCTACATTCCACTTGAGTCGCTAAACATTCCCGAAGAACGGGTGTTTCTGAAGGATTTGTGCGTGTGTGTGCTGAAAGAAAAAATTGTTCAATAACTCGGTTTTATTACAGAAGTTCACTAATCTTTTCAACCATATCCAACTAAAAGTTAGAATTCGTGAGCCATTGCCTCTCGGAGTTAGACGCAGTCAAACCAAAACCACTTTTCGTAAGGACTTGGATCAACCGGCTTCTTCGATTTCAGATTTTTCAGTTTCTGATTGTTAAAAAAAAAAAAAAAAAACCTCCACCAAATGAACAGACAACTTTTTCATACCTCTAAAAACTGTTCATGCAATTATTATTTTTCTACCACATTTAGAAATTTCGAAACTTCTATTTTGCCCATGTTTCAATTATCTTAAACAAAAATCAAGGCTTATCCGATACAGAGATTAGAGGTATTCTTTCGGAATAATTATAAATACGATAATTTAGAATCTAAGAAACGGGTATCGTCTTAGTCTTCATGATAAGTCTGTTCACCGTGACGTTTGTTCTGTGTCTATAAAAAAAAAAAAAAAAAAAAAAAAAAAAAATCAGATAGGCAAAGAGAGAGAGAGAGAGAGAGAGAGAGAGAGAGAGAGAGAGAGAGAGAGAGAGAGAGAGAGAGAGAGAGAGAGAGAGAGAGAGGATTCGTTTTAACGATTGAATGATATATTGGAAGCCAGTGTGCTTCGCGGGGTTTGAGTGTCCCTATTAAATCCAACCAGCGCAGTTTACTGTTTAGTTACAGTACCTAGATAAGTACAGTTGGCAAAAAGCAGCCCGTATTCTGTACAGACTACTTGACCCGGTTCGATGTTTATCGTTTGGCTCGTAAGTTTTCCTCCTGGGAAAAACCTGGAAATACGTGAAAAATTGTAAACCTCGTGGTTTCCTGCTGCTGCTGCTGCTGCTGCATCTATACATAATGCATATATGTATGTACACTACCCACCCACCTACCCACCTACGTTATACCTGGAGCACAAAAGCAGCTTCAATCCGTTTCGCGGTTATGAAATATTATCTCCCGCGATTTCTAAAGGATAAAAATTTCACCAGATTTTAGTTTTTTTTTTTTTTTTTTTTTTTTTTTTTTTTTCTTTCCATTACTCGTTTCTTGTTCTTGTTTCTCAACAGATCAATAAAAGAGCCTGGCACTAATTGCTCGCTTACAATAAATATGGAAAATTATTTCTAGAAGATGAAGAAAAAAGAAAAAAATAATATAGGTATATTAGGGTGTGCAAAAAAAAAAAAAAATAAAATAAAATTCAAATGCACATCAACATTCCGGTAAAACATCTCAAATAAAATATCTCAGCCAAATATGAGCTCTTAATATTGATATTTAGAACTGCCTAACTCAGTTTTCCCATTTTTGATTTGAATAACACGTGAAAAAAAAATCGGAAAAATTTCGAATTGTTTTTTCTCGTAACCAGCTTGATTTAGAAACTATCTGAATACAGATTCTTATAGGAAATTTCACGCTCTACAAAAAAGTACTGAGATAGAATTTTCCTAACTCTCACCGATTAAGAGATATTCGCCTATAAACATTGAGTCATAGCGTCATAGAGACATACGACTCTGGGAAAAACAATTTATTTTTCAACCGCGCATCAAAATTTCGGTAGAGCATCTCAAATAGAACATCTCAGCCAAATATGAGCTCTTAATATTGATATTTAGAACTGCCTATTTTAGTAACTAAAATTGGTAATTAAAATTAGTAACTAAATTAGGCAGTTCTGAATATCAATATTAAGAGCTCATATTTGGCTGAGATATTCTATTTGAGATGCTCTACCGGAATGTTGATGTGCATTTGAATTTTTTTTTTTTTTTTTTTTTTTGGCACACCCTAATATATATACGATGTACGAATCGAAATAAAGAGCTAACGAAAAAATAAATAAATAAATAAAAATTGACAGATGCGACGGTGTGAAAATTTGTCAAAATCTCATCTTCTCTTCCCTCTTTATTTTGGCACACTATATAGAATATGTGACTGCGTATAGAAAACACAGTCGAATTATCGAGTCTCGCGTCGACAAGGGAAACAGTGCTTCTTGTATTGCCTATCGACCATGGAATGACACATGGGTATGCCAACGGGGAGTGAAGTGGCAATCAGACCCCTTGTCCTCCAACCTCACTTGAACTCCTACCGCTACGCCGCGCCGCGTTAGCCCCTTCTGGTTTTCCTTTGGGACAGGACTGACGCGAGTTGTAACCGACCTGGGGGCTGGGAACTGGTAACTGGTAACTGGGGATGGTACTGGCTGGAAACGGCAAGAAATGCAAAATGGAGTTCCTAGAGAGGGAAAAGGGGGTAGCGAAGAGAAGAGAAGGGAAGAGAAGAGAAGAGAACAGAAGAAGAGAGAAGAGAGAAGAGAAGCGAGGTGAAGTGAAGTCCTGACCGTTTCTCCGCAGATACTTCGGGTCCACGTATCCTCGACTGTTCTTGAAATGCCCGAGGGGCTTGTAAATTGCATTCTCTCAGATAAATTAGAATCGTATGTAGGTACCTATATATACGTACCGGGTTCTGCCATCTGGGATCGCCGGTTTATCTCGATCTGAAAGAGACACTATAGACGGGGGATGATGGGTGCGCTTTATATAACCACCGAAAAATTTGGTACCGAATATATCCGAACATCAACCATATACATATACATACCTACAGTTGCACCTCGTATTTCTGATCGAACAGATATATTCGACGTTTAGTATTCACTTTAAAGTCCGGATGTAGATTCTAGAGCGTCTCTTGAGGACCGGGATCGACGCCAACGCCGGCATAACGCCAACTTATACGAAAGCTCACGCGGAAATCAGGAATATCAACGAATTCATACTGGAGAGAGACGCGATTGATAGACCTGAATATATATCTATAACTTACTATATTCAAATGTAAATCTCTCTCTGCAAAATTATCACAGGAATTGATTGCATTAGACGCGAACTACGTGACGTCTGTCACAATGCGGACGATAGCTTTTGCACGAAATTTCACATTCGTTTACCAATTTTTCAATTAATTGATTCTGCGAATTAATGTTCAAAAATTTGTAACATTTATCGTAAAACTGAATATGGAGATCGTTGACTCTTGAATTCTTTTTTTTTTTTTTTTTCTTTTTCTTTTTCGTTCGAAATAGAGTTTACCTGCTGAACATATAACGTTGCGGTATAAATATCGGGGCGAATGTAAATTGCAGGGTTTATTAAACAGCGGTATAATGTTCAGCCATTCTGTTTTTAGGGGTTGAATTTTAATCCCTCGATTATATTTCGACCGCTAATAGCAATTCTAAATTCAAAATTCAAAATTCGAAATTCTATACAAAGGAGCTAATTATGGTGCTCGATTACGTACCGCGCAAATTTACTACGCAAATTATTTCAGGTTTTCGAGATATAGATCATAAGCGAAATATAGAGAAGAGGATATGGAGAGTCGAGAGTGCAGGAGAGAATGCGAAGGTATATCAGATCGATCCCATCACATGTATACAGTATACCTATTGCGACTGAAATTTCTATACCACTAAAAGCGATGCTGATTTAATTCAATAATCTCCACGTCACCGTTGCTCACAATCTCTATATATACCTGTACGCCTGGCATACGTATATACCTGTATCTAGCCACCTCATACCTGCAACCGTGATGCGACAGCAGCCCACGAATGTCATGGACAGCTATACCTCCTATATTTCGCGAGTTAATCACCGTTATTGATTCTGTAACTGACAGCTGTGCAAAATGTAGCGTTACTCATGCAAAAACAAGTAGTATATATACTGTAACGTTATTAGCTTATCGATGTTAGGGCTGGTCGTAAATTAGGATGACATTTGTACATTTTTTTTTTTTTTTAACTGATATCGATTTGAAATTTGAGGTTTAAATTCATTGCTTCGAATCGACGTGTAAAAAGTTACGAATTTGACAATAATTGAGGGTGCGAGCAAGCGTGTCTTAATCTGAAGATTTTCCACCCTTAAAAAATCGATTTTCAGCTCCAACGAAGAGATCTTTCTTTAGCCACTTTTCGTAGGATTCTAGGAGTATTCGTCGACCGATTTCATTGGTTGAGGGCTGTTTTTATTCTCGTGAAAATATCTCATTTGATGACCGTCGAAATTTTGACAAACAAGAACTTTAAACCCTTTTAAATATTGGGAATGAAAACAATTCCAGAATATTGTTCGCAGAAACACAAGCAACACCTTAAATGGTTGAATTGATCCAACCGGACCCTTTATATATTCTGCATAAAGTGATTTTTTTTCCATACTGAAGTAATTAGCCAAGAAAAGTTGAAAAAGCACCTTGTAAAATGCTGCAGGTATTTTATATCTGGTAATAAAACTGTGCTCAAGTGAGAGGAAACATTCTGCAATTCTTTCCAGATGACGAAACCGCTTTGGTTCACGGGGTTGTTACGTCAGACGGACTCTTCGACGGGACCGTGAGCACCGACGGTGAAGAAATTTACATAGAGCCAGCCAGCAGGTACTTTAGAACTAGACGGAGCGAGTCACCCGACGTCGACGTCGACGCTGATGCTGACGCCAGTCCGGTATACCACACGATCGCGTATCGCTCTACCGACGTCGCGACGCCGCGCCAAGAGCACTCGTGCGACAGCGAGCGTCTCCATCGAAATGGTAGCCTCAAGTTCAACCATACGTAAGTAACAGAATAAGGAATAGAGATCAAAACTCTAAATTTACTCAAGATCCATCCTTATACTTCTTTTTCCTCTTTATTGTTGAAAAAGAAGAAAAGAAGAAAAGATAAGCTCGGAAAATTATTACCTACATAAAAATTTATACAAAAAATTGAAGACATCGTTTGATTACGTCAATCATTAGAGTCAAATGAGTAAATCGAAAGATTGAAATTCCAGATAAAAATAAATAAGAAGAAACCGCAATTTTAATGATATAATAAATAAGCTGAAATTTTTAAGAAATCTAAATGATTTGTAAATCCGCAGGGTTTATTGAAGAAAGGTGGATGATATAATTGGAATTATTTTTATTCACCTTTAGTTTCGACCGCGCAATTATTATTATTATTATTATTGTTTACCGCAAATAATCTCATTTTACATTTTCTAATGGTAATATATACCCTCAGAATTTTTAAGGATCGAATTATTTTTAATTTGAGTACCCGCGCTCACGAAGGGTGGAATGTGGATCACCGCATCAGGGGTACTTTTAAATTCTCTATGTTTAATCAAAGATTAGCCTTCACAGGAGTCAAGTCACGGGCCTCTCTGTTATATGCGTAAAAAATAGAAGAAGAAAAAAAAAAAAGAAAAAAAAAAGAAAGAAAATATAAGAGAATAGGAAAAAGAAAATGATAGAACCTTAGCTAATTACGTTGAACATGCGAGCTTGTAGCCTAGAGCTTTGCGGTTTTTACGATAAGAAACCGTGAGTGACCTGAGGACAAGTTTATAAAAAATTATACACTGGGAAAGTTTCGCGTTGTAAATTATCCTCGACAAATTTTCTATCCGATTAGAATGTAGAGAGTAGAGAAAACGGTAAGAAAAGAAAAAGGGAAAATAAAAGGTCGTAACAAGCCTGATCGGCGCGGTGGCCGCGGTTAACACCGTGACCAAAATTAACTGGTGAAAGAGTATCGCCGACCGGCATCTAGCATATAAGACAATCTTTAAAAATGATCTACTCTAGTTTCAGAAAAAACGAGGCACCCTATCAGCCCAACACCTCACAGCCGATCTACCAGCACCTGAACGATGGAAAGTCTCACGCAAAGCCCGGCTTTTATCCCAAGGATGCTCGAAGAAAGAACCCAACTGCCAGCTCCCACAATTTAGAACTACTCGACAAGTAGGTTCAGCAATCTTGCATTCGAACCAGAATATATATTCAAAGACGTGCTTCTCCGAATTCTATACGAACCTTTTAGAGTGGGAGAGAAAAAAAAAGGGGGGCAAATAAAAGAAAGAAAAAAAAATGGGGCGAGCTTGTAAGGGAAGAGACGAAGAGATGTAGGTATAGGTATTAGGTACTACTATATAGCTTAAATATAATATACTCAGAGCGATTAGATTCTTTAGAAAAAAAATGAACTCGTCAATATTTTAACCATTGATATGGCGTATAATGATATTATGTATCAGTCAAAGCTTAGAAAAAAGCGAAAAGAAACAAAAAAAAAAAAAAAAACAAAAAAAAAAAAGAAATAAAAAATAGCTGTAAAAAAAAGTAAAGACAAAAAACTTAATCCGAGTCATTAGTCTTTCGGAGAAATATTTTTAGCTCAAGCCAGTACTGGGACGGAAGGAAAGGTAAAGTAAAGGTTCCTTCTTTTACCCTGTGCGAAGAAAGATGAGGCCAACTGTATTTTCCCACAATTTTGGTGGTTCCTATAGAATACCTACCGTGCGCGTTGGTATATACAAACGTTTTATTAAAGCTCAGCCTAGCTTGGGTCCGACCACTTAAATTCGTCGCGTCATTTCCGAGAGGAATAAACGTCGAGTAACAAGACAAAGTACCTGAGAATATGAAGAAAAGAAGAAAGAAAAAAAAAACAAGTATGTAGAAGAAATGAAAAAAAAAAAAAAAAAAAAAACATTTCAACAACCTTTCCTCGATAAAGAAAAGAAGAGAAAAAAAAAAAACAACACTTGTTGCGCTTTTTAGATACGTGTACCTACCTACTCAATCTCGATGCAATTAAAGCCTCGCGTTTTAGCACCGAATTAGACCGAAGTTTAGAATATTCTATGTCAAGATTCGAGGATCTTGACTCATGCTATTTGACGAACACTCGACCCTTAATTACTTGCCTAATCCTATAGATCATTCGAATTACTGTTCAGACTATACAGAGAGAGGTACACTAGAGTGCTTCGCAAACGGACCTCGGTAGACCCGAAAAAGACTACTTGCATGCTCTACCTTCAGGCTGACCATACCTTCTTCAACCACTACAAATCCGAGGAAGCTTGCATCGAGGTCATGACACGTCATGTTCAACGCGTCAATGCGATATACAGATATACTGGTAGGTGACTTTTCCTATAACTACTAAACTTGTCTCTCTCTCTCTGTGTGTGTGTGTGTGTGTGTGTGTGTGTGTGTGTGTGTAGAATTTGGTATGTCTGATTAGTTGCATTTTTAGTCATAGTTAGAAATTATTTGTAATAATAGATCCGAGTCTACAGAAAAAAAGTAGTTGGCGCAGGGTACAGGTCGTTCCATTAATCGAAACTTTTTCAAATTTGGAGGGAGTATTAAAAAATAATGTCCTTATTCCGGGTAAACCAATAATATGAAGACAAGTTTAGTCCTGTAGTGTCCTGAGCACTTAACACCGTTTTCTGCTTTTTTTTTTTTTTTTTGCAAAAGTAGTTTGAAATAAAATAAATGTTGTATCTTAAAATTGAATCTATCGAATTATCATCGATTTGCTCCGAAGTTCGGTACGTAACTGTAGTAGAATATTCCATCAAAATTTCAGGAAATTTTGGATAGTATTTTTCTCGCGCTGACATATGGCGAGAATTTAAGAGCTTGTTTTCATCTCCGATCGAGTGTGTCTTTGGCACGTAAAGTAAAGTTTTTCAAAACTAATTAAAACTTTGGTAGGAGCTGTTTGTACCGGAAAACGAGAGTTGGAATCCATTAAATCAACAGCTCGTGAGTTCAAATACATCCCTTTTTTTTTTTTTTTTATTTTTTTTTTCAGTTTAGGATAAAGTACCCATTTGCCGTTCCGACGTGTTTGTATAAATACAAAATGTAGGTTGGTATATACAGCCCCAAATATTTGCTGGCTAATATTTATTGGTCCCTCTGCTTGGCTTCAATGCGACAAAAAAAAAATAACAAAATAATATTAAAAAAATCAATAAAAATATATAAATTAAATACAATAATAATCATACATGTATCCTGAATATGTATGTATATCACGTATATATATATGGGGAATTCCACATGAACTCGACCAATGTTTTTCCCTCACCATTTTTGATTCGCTTCACGATTTTTTATACGATTCTACGATCTCGAAAAAGCACTGCTGAATTTTTTCAGATTTTTTCCTCCAACCGTTAATTTTCAATGATTATTCAAACTCATTTTGAAAACGGCATGTTTTAAAAATCTCGAAAAATTCTCAAAAATATTATTTTTTATTTCGATCATTTTGACACCCCTCCCATAATGGGATAATTATTGCTTCTTTTTTTTCAGCCCTTTTAACATTTTGATAAAACGAAACACCATGTTCCAACGTTTCGAAAATTCTTGAAAAATTACCAAAAATTCTGAGTTCAATTCTAAATGTTTTCGCGTGAGACCTACGATGACGGACAAAGAAAAGTAATTTTTCCGGAAAAAAAGTATTTTCCGTCCGTCATCGTGGGTCTCACGAGAAAACGTTTAGAATTGAACACAGAATTTTTGGTAATTTTTCAAGAATTTTCGTAAACATGGAACATGGTGGAACATGGTGTTTCGTTTTATCAAAATGTTAAAAGTGCTGAAAAAAAAGAAGCAATAATGATCCCATCATGGGAGGGGTGTCAAAATGATCGAAATAAAAAATAATATTTTTGAGAATTTTTCAAGATTTTTAAAAAATGCCGTTTTCAAAATGGGTTTGAATAATCATTGAAAATTAACGGTTGCAGGGAAAAATCTGAAAAAATTCAGCAGTGCTTTTTCGAGATCGTAGAATCGTATAAAAAATCGTGAAGCAAATCAAAAGTGGTGAGGGAAAAACATTGGTCGAGTTCACGTGGAATTCCCCATATATACCGTGCGATTATGTGGAAATTACAGGTTCCAAGCGCGCAGGCGCAGATTTATTCTAATATCATTATGGCTGGCAGAATCGCGCTAGCAACTCCACCAATTTTTCAGTAATATTCCTAGTTTTGTCGTCTGCTAGATTCACAACAAACATAACCTATTCCTGCCACGGTCTGCCGCCATTTGTATTTGACAATAATAAGAAACAAATAGCAGACGGACTCTAGGGATATTCGTGGCAAGTCTGAAATTGGCGTCTCTATCGTAATATTTGAATAAATCAGCGCCTGCGGGCTTGGAACCTGTAATTTTCACATAATCGCACGGTATATGAAAAAAAAAAAAAATGATAATAAAATGACAAGAACATTAAAAGATAACATGAGACACTTGAATTGAAAAAAGGTACCTATGTACATTGTACGCGGAAACGAAATTCTTCGAGGAATTCATTAGATACGAAATAAATAAATTCTTTCACAATCTTGAAATTCAATTTATTTAATCTCACCGTCTACCCATTGCTATACACCGAATGTCTTATTACGTTGATGTATACAAGTAAACTGAAAGTGGTGTCCTGCGAGGACGCGCCATTTTGTCTTGAGCAAACAGCTTTTACCTATTTGATTTTAAATTGGTTTATTTTTTTATTTATTTATTTATTTATTTTTTTTTGTTTGTTGTTTCTTCTTACTTTCGACTTACCGTAATGCTAGGCTTTTCAAGATGCGGTTTATTATTCACGATGGCTTACGTGCACCGTTATCATCCCTCCGATTTGTTGCAAGCCTTATATATATATTAGACTAGGTAAAAAAAAACGACATCTTCTTTTTATTCGGGTCCTTTCGAAAATAGTTAGTGCTTAATATAAAAAAAATTGTCCCCAAAGCTGAGCTATGTAGCTCGAACACAGAATTAGCGCATTTGAAAATAAGATTTCCCATGTATTTCAAATGGCAAAATTTGTTTATCTTAGTTTTATTTTTACAATTCTCTTTATTCAACTGATAAGAATAAATGAAATATACGGCTTTGAAGGAAAAAAAAATTCTGAGAAAATGCATGAAAAAAAAATTTTAATTAATTTGTCGAAAAGTAAGTAGTAATCAAATATACATATGACTTTTAAACCACTGTAACTCGTTAACGGTTCAATCGAGCAACTTGGGCCACGGACTATTTTTGTAGATCATAAAATTCTCTACATAACCGTATATCTACTTTATTCTTATCAGTTGAATAAAGAGAGTTATAAAAATAAAACTAGGATAAACAAATTTTGCCATTTGAAATACATGGGAAATCTTATTTTCAAATGCGCTAATTCTGTGTTCAAGCTACATAGCTGAGCTTTGGGGACAATTTTCCTTATATTAAGCACTAACTATTTTCGAAAGGGCCCGAACGAAAAGAGGATGTCTTTTTTTTTTTTGACACAGTCTAATATATATATATCTACATCTAAATCTACCTCTAATATACCTATGTATAGGTATATTTTATACACGTACATAAGAAATCGCGGTTATTTTGCGAAGCTCGAGCTTTGGTCGTTTAGAAATTCTTTAGATATTTCTTATCTCGAAGAACCGTTCAAAGTAGATACTTCCTTGAAATATCTTTTACCTAGTAGACGGTCATCAGAATACATTTTCAACGCGTTCAATATCCCCAGGCGACTTTCACCCACTACAACCGTGCTGCAAGCTCTGCCTTTTATTCACTATTCATATACTACCTTTATATTATACATATATATATATATATATATATATATTATATGTATATTTTCTTGCATACTTGCTTATCTACCGTTAGGTTCTTACTAAAACTCTATACAGGGTAGCCACAAAACTAAGTGCTTTAATCTCAACTTGGTACCCTGCCGTTAAAAATAGTGCTGTTCAATGTAGCGTCTGTAAGATACGTATATAATTTAAAAAGTCGCGTTTTCGCCTAAACCCCCTTCCAATCAGCCCCTAAAATTAAAGCACCTGGTTCACGGCCCTTAATGTATATATATGTGTTAGGGCTAATCATTTTGGGGTCATATTTTTTGATTTGCCCTCGCACCCCTCAAAATGTGAGTGTATGAGGTCAGTATCAGCACCTACACGGAGAGAAAAGAATAGTAATATTTACCATTCCTACATAGTAACCATTACTATGTTACATGGTAACGTAGATTTTTCAACGGCGAGAGTCACTTGACGCAGTAATTTCCCCAATTCTAAATGGTAACGTTGGCCATGCTAACATAGTAATGATTACCATGTTACAATGCGGAGAGTACTATGTGACTGGAACTGATTCCTATTCTACATAGCCAAGTTTATTATGTTTTATTTCTATATATTATTTCCTAAGTAAGGTTATGAATAAATAGATGAATGAGGTTATTCAAGAAATTATTATTATTAATTATTATTCAGTGAAATTTTTTGTTGATTATTTTTAGCACTCGGATTCTGGCCAATCAGAGCGCGGTATTTGATGATGTGAAGGACATCCCAATTCGTTATTATACTGATAATTTACCCATAGCTTTTGATAATTTACCTCTAGCTTTGCAAATGTTTTTATAACTGTCAAATACCGCGATAAAAGTCATGAACTTCGTAAATAATTTCTAATTTTTTCTAGCCTGCCGCTCTCTGCTTGGCCAAATCCGAATGCGAAAAATAATCCGTCGAATACCACTCGACCTTCAAAATGAATCGGTTATTTCCCTCATGTTTTGATCCTGCGTGGCAACGAATGGGCCAAGTTTTGCACAAAAATCCCTCGCGCTGCGCGCTCGTGATTTTAGATCTGCAAAACTTAGCCCTCTCGATGCCACGCAGCAAAACAATCGGGAAATATCCGATAATTTTGAAGGTCTTGTGATATTACTACTGAAAATAAATAATTAAACTTTTTATCAACTGCACTGTTTATTGTTATCAAAAACACTGCGTCAAGATTAACAATCTATATGGTTATTGGTTATGTGTGGTTATGTTCGTAGTTGACTTATTTGGCCGCTCGGCCGCATGAAGTATCGCCGAACGCATACTCAAATTGTAATGAGAGCTATGTGGCATAGGACTGAGTACCATTCTACACAGCTTTCATTCCCATACAGAATAGCGATATTTACCATTTGCTTAGTTACAATGCAGCATAGTAAATATTACCAGAAAAATAGTAATGAATCCTATTTTAAAATAGTATCATCTACGATTTCAGAAAAGAATAAGTCTGGTTACTATGTGGAATGGTAAATATTACTATTCTTTTCTCTCCGTGTATCAATATGACCACGGTGCGATTTTTTTTGGTGTGGCTCATTGCAAAAGTATTTTTCCCATTCAAATAACACGGGAAATGTTTTTTTTTTTTTATTTGAAATTTTATTCCAATCTAATGAATCATCGCGCTGCAAAAATCAATACATATTCTTGTAGGAAATTAAACGATCTCCAAAAAAGGTCTGATATGATTTTTCGCTAAGTCCGCTCGTTTGAAAGTTATTGAAGGTTAAAGTTCAACCTCGAACGGTATATGACGATTTTTTTTTCGACCTAGCGAAAAATCGTATCAGACCTTTTTTGGAGATCGTTCAATTTCGTACAAGAATATGTGTTGATTTTTACAACACGATGATTCGTTATATCGAAATAAAATTCCAAATAAAATAAAAAAACATTTCCCGTGTTATTTAAATGGGAAACATACTTTTGCAATGGGCCACGCCAAAAAAAATCGCACCTTGGTTATCATTGATAGGTCGTAATACTGACCTCATACACTCACATTTTGAGGGGTGCGAGGGCAAATCAAAAAATATGACCCCAAAATGATTAGCCCTAAAATGTATGTATATAAAATGGGATATCGATTACTTCTGTAGATTTTTTAATCAGTTAGGTGATCATATAGGTATAAAATAAATTTTCCATCAAAGATTGAACAAGATTTTTTTATTCTCTTCTTTATAAATGTATGCAAGCGATCCTGCATGTATCCGTTTCAGAAGGATATATGTGAGGGTAGGTAAGTGTGAGACCGGTGCGGATACATTCTACAGGCTTAACCACTCGTTTGGGTTCTTTTTGCGCATCGACCCCCTTTCATCCTTCAGCTTATGGGTCTCTACATTATTTAGTATTTTTACGAACCCTCATAAAGTTCGGGGTGGCTTTAACTCGAGCCGTACCTATCTACCCCTTACGTAGGTAAGGGTACCTTGTATTGTATACAATCCTCCCTGCCCATGCCATCCACCTACCGCACCCTTACTCGAAGGCTTCAAGGGGTATCCGAATCTATCCACATCGCGTTGCCTTCGAGCTGCACGGACGGGAGTCTTTCAATTTCAATGATATTGCCACCAAGTTAAGCTGATTAAGGCAAACCAGAAAATCCTAATCTTCAGCTCTCGGCTTATTGCAAGCGCCTTTTCAAGCGTCAAGGAGAAACGCTACTTGACGAATAACAAAATAAATATCGTTGAAGAGAAATTTTCAAGCGAAAATAGTATATCCTAAGACCTTTTTACCAACCCCTATTTTCACCCCCCTTATTTAGATAATAAATTAACTATAATTTATAATTTATAACCATCTGATCATATTTCGTGCCGCAGTTTAAGTAATTCGGTGTTATCCCTGTTATTCGAACGGGTGATACATCGGCACAAAAGTGACAAAGGATCACCAAGTTCGCGTGACCCTGTGCCGTTTTTAGAGTTTTCTTTCGTTTTGCTTTTTCTTTTTTTTTTTTTTTTTTTGTTGTTTTTAATCCTGGTTAGACAGCGTGATTAAATGCTGTCGGACACGCCAAGGAGGCTTCCGTACATCTGTGTCCGTGTCTGCAGATGGAAAGCACAAACTTGGCTCGACGAGTGTCCGCTGTAATTTGATTGCCAGATTAGAGTCTGCTCAGTAATTTCTATATAGGTACCTACCTGTATACACAACTTTATTTTACCTCGAAGCTTTCTTCAACAAATTAATACCTTCTTTCGATATTCACACACGAAACTTTGACCGCAGTGTTTTGTCAGCCCTTTGCAATCAGTCGATTGGATTTCTGCAATGGTTTTAGTAAATGAGCTTTTGCACGCAGACGAAAATAATGTATCATTATATTCCGGGTTTTAGTCTTAGCTCGAAACCCTCAATTTAAGCTAAGTCGATATTACTGAATCTATACACTGCAGACCTCGATTATTATCCATAATTTAAAACCATGAACGTGTTGAACGAAAGTAACGAATTTAGTTTCACATTGTTCGTGTCCTGAAATTAAAGGGAAAGGGAAAGGGGCGGGGAGGGGAAAGGAATAAGAATTAGGGTAAGGTGGGTTGGACTGTGACGTAAAGACTGTGTGAGGGATTCATCGGTGTATCCGATCTATCGCGTGCGAGGTAGATTCCACTTCGGAGTACTTCCGTTTTGCGTTTTTGATCAGATACCTATTTTGCTAAAATTAATAGCCTGAGGAAGTGACAGTAAATTATTTTCTAAATTATAAGAAAAATAACCTACTGTATAATCATCGCGGTTAATTAATTACCTTTTCTCTCTCTCTCTATGACTCTGCAGATTTTAACCAGGACGGTCAACCCGATAACATCAGCTTCATGATTAAACGTGTCAAAGTACACAGCCATGATGCTCTACAAGATCCTACCTATCGTTACACTGGAAACTACGGCGTCGAAGAATTTCTCGAACTATTTTCTGGTGAGTATCGAAATTATTTTATCCCTGATCATTTTCCCCCCAATCAACAATTCACTCAGCTATTTATACATTCCGCGTCATACTATTATACAGCTATACGTATATACATTACGTGCGTGTCTCTCCGCCCTGTAGTGCGTCTGAAATACGATGATTTGCCAAATTACGCGATTGTATATCGATCCTCTGTACTGATTACTTTTGTAAGTAAAAAGTTATGATTAATCCGTCGATCCTCATCATAAAAAAGTCAACTTTTACCTTTGACGACGATTTTTGTTTGGTCACTTTCCACAGGATTCTAAGAGTATATTCGTAGACCGATTCCTTTTTTTGATGGCTGCTTTTTTACACAAGACAATACCTCGCAAGGTAAATTTCGGAATCGTCGATAAAATAAGAATCACAAGAATGAAAGCACATCTGTGTATCAAGTTGTGTGCAGAGAAAAGAAGAAATAGCGTGACATAAAAATACATTTTCAATTGCAAAAAAATTGCATACCTTCGCGAAAATTATGCAAATAAAAGAAGTTACAAACAACATTTGACGGAACATTGTTTCAGGAATATAATCAGCCCTTAAACATTCGAGTTTATCCAACGACGCTCTGTATATTCCGCGCAAGATGATCAAAGAAAAATCCATGAGCTACGATATATATAGGTAGAAGGTAAAAAGTGACTTTTTAAGGGTGAGAATCTATAGCTTAAGAGACGTTATCGTTCATACTTTGAATCGACAATGGGATAATGTTTCACGTGTAGAAGTATACCGAGTGATCAAAGTCCCGAAAAAAGCTCTTTTTAGAAATAATTGATAAGTCTCTATAATTCCCAATTATCAGAATGCAAAAATGTCAAAATATGGCAATTTGAATAAACTAACGAACATAATAACAAATGCAAAGATGTTCGTGAGAACATCGAATCTATCCTTTGGGATGACTGGGGAAGGATAACGAAAACCTACGGCTAGAGCTGGAAAAATAATCTTTCTATTCATTTTTATACATAGGTATAATATACCTATAGGCGTTGTATCGATCAGCGTTGATCGTAACGCGTAAACACGTGAAACGATACCGGATTATCAATGAAACTATGATAACCGTAAAAACCGTAAAGCTCCATATAGCGCCGCGCCGCGCCGCGCAGGTTTTAAATTTCGATAACGAAAATCCTCCCCATACCTTGATATCTGGTATGGTGTACGACTAGATGTTAAACGGTGCGAACGAAATTCTCTCTGACCAACAAGTGAGTAGACGGGTTTAGCATCATCGAGCTTTATTTAGCCCCATCGTAGGGAATTGCATGCACGTGCTTTGCCTCGCGTACGTTCTCTTCCATTTTCTACCTCCACATCCACATCCACCTCCAACTCCACCATCAACCTCAACCTCCTATATCCACCCTCGCCACCAGCTCGAAGTTTCGCGGCAATATCGAATATCGGAAAACTCTGATAATCCGTGTTAAGCCTGTAGAAAATTGTATAGTCGTTTGGTATACGTTATAGACGATGTACCTACCTACCTACCTACCTACCTACCTACCTACCTACCTAGCTACTTCACTCTGTGGTTACTTATTCCTGAATTTGACCGGTTTATTTCACCCTAAACAGCGTAGTACACGAATTGAAATAATTTTTTTTTTTATTTATTTCTCTACGGGCATCAACCCCTTTCACAAGTGAGAATTATTAAACTTACAATCGCTGGTGTAAAGGAGGTAGTATAGTATTATAACGACAATCCCTATACATTAAGTTATGCGGAAGAAATTCTCTTTGGCTGTTTCAGCCGGGGTATATAATTTAAACGCAATTATTAATATATCTCAGTATGTATACCTGTAGAAATAGTCGAAACAGATATATATAGGTATATATATATATGAGGAAATATGAGTTAAATTTATGGAGTACAAGAAATACTCGCGAATCATTCCGTCCTCTTCGCCAGCTTAAATCCTACTTGAATTATCCATTCAATTCCATATCTACCCGCTATACGCGGTTATTTACATCATAATAGGAGACGGCTTATAGCTTTAAGCGGATCAGTTTAATCCAAAATTCGTTTCTCGAATTTGTCCATTTTTATTTGTTTTACTGTAAACTGAAACAACATGATTTTAGAGAACGGGAAAGGTCGTCAAGTGACAATTTATGATATTTTTTTTTTTTTTTTTTTTTTTTTTTTTTGAAAACGGACGACCATTTAGTTATAGGGGGTTACGTGTTTTCGTAAATACCAAACAGAACGTTTCTGGCTGTGTAAGTGTACCTATATGTATATATTTTCTCTATACCTAGACAGGTATAAATGTGTGGGTGGATCGATTCGTGCCTGAAATATTACACGGATGCCTTTGTTTGGTTCAACAGTGGACACCGGACAATGGAGTGTTTTCGAAGAGGAGTTTTCGTGTTATCGGCTTGTTAGTTCACGTCAGCCCCGACGTTTTCCCCGAAACTGTGTACATATTAAATGGTGAACTTGAACAGAGTTCAGCAACTATAACGCGAAGCTAGAGAGAGAGGGAGCAAGAAATGTTGAAATTGTTCCCTAAGAATTCACTGCGTGAAATTCAAGAGAAACCAGCGGTCGTTAATGAGTATACATGTAGGTATACTACCTTGGAAGGGGATATTTTTCAGAGACTAGTAGGTATGTGACGAAAAAAAATAAAAATTCTTGAATAACCCTGCAGTTTTATTACATAATTTCAAAGTCAAAGTTAAAACTTTTTAATGACATTGAATACTAATTGCAAAAAAAGTTGTCTGTACATTCGATGCAGTTTTTCATGGTAAGAAAGTGGTACAAGAGAAGCGTGGATATACTTGGAGTGAAATTCGTGCCTGTATCACAGTCGCGTAATGGTTGAATCACAGTAAACTCTGCGCATGATTGAATATGATTTTATTATTACCGTCGTGGTTTGATCAAGAGTGTAGCCCCATGTCGAAAGACCAGCAAGGGACACCTTCGAAAGTCATTTCCCTTGGGGTATGAACGTTTCCTGGTAGGAAATCCTAGAGCACATGGTGATCGTCCTCGTTTCAGTACAACGCTATCCCTGAGGAGTCTTTGCCGAATCTGCATACAAAGCAGTTTCCAAGGTGTTATAATACTGGACACCCGCATGACCTGGGCAAAGTAGGTATAGCAGCTCTAACTTCCTACCTACCAGAGCGAAAGAGAGAGAGAGTCGTATAACCACCGACAGCCCGGAGATTTAAGCCTTGGGATTTACCCATTGCATTTCCCTGGCACGACGCGGCTCTATTCGTCTGACGGCATCACCGAGGGGTAAGGATCGGACGTCTAAATCTCAATCAAACTGAGATCTCACCCTACGGCGATGGGCACCTCGCTGATCGTAGCATAATATAGTCCGCCATCAGCGATAGCGATTTACTCCGCAGGGTTTCATCCTCCTAGCTTCGGAAGACCCCCTTTCTCCACTAGGTACCTACCTATGCTAGTTATGCTCTGGCAACAACGAGGGTTGCTAGGGCTTGGCTTGCCCATCCTGGGTCAGGGTGAGTCGGGGTAGGTGGACTACCGGTGCGAAGCGAACCATAATACCCCGGTTCATTGCCTGGGCCGATCGACCAGAAACGCCACAATGGGTTGAGCACACCCGCGATAAGCGAACAACACGCCGACAATGATAATAGTTTACCGTCCGCGTTTACGTTCAGTTCAGTTTGGTTTGGTTTGGTTAGGGTAAAATTCAGTGGGCTAGTTCGGTCCAGTTTCATTTCAGGATAAATTTTTAACCCCTTCCTCCATTCTTATCGCTTTTTTAATACCAGACATTCAACCGTTACACGATGTACTAATGGGGGAAAGTGTTACTCAAAAAATGGACAATAATTGCGATCGTTTATACCGCGGATATATATCCCAGTCGATAAAAATTAGGAAAAAAACAAACCTGGAAGAAGTTCCGACTTCTCGAACCAAAGTTACAGCGTTTTGTAAATATAACGAGTTTTCAAATTTCAGTTAAGGGTGCGAAAATATTTTTCGTCAAACGGTTCGGATATAACGGCTATGTGCATCCTTTGACCTCGAAGATGTGGACCGTTTTGAGGGGCCATTTCTATCTGTTGCATAAAAAGTACCCCAAAGTTGAAACACCCAATAATTTATCTAAAATCATGTTCGATTAAAAAGTAGTATTTTTTTTTTTTTTTTGTCTTTTTTTCAAGCTATGGGAGACGAACCGCATTTTTGAAAATCACGGGCTTGTGTGTCTATTTGCGCAAACTAAATATCGAGGTATTTTGAGGCAGAGGATTTATTTTTGAAATTGCTTTGTTTCAACCCTTGACGAGTATAGGTACCTATTCTGCAATGAATTTTTGTCGGTATGTATAAAAATAGCGGTACAGAGCACAAGAGTGGGGAATTCTTTTTTTTTTTTGTTTTTTTTTTAATTCAAAAAGGTGAGGGTGTACATAGGTAGAATCGTAAAAGTCCGGAATAATAATTAGGGCGAAAGCGAGAGTACTTGTCAAGTGAGACTCTGACGTGCCTTAAACGAATCATTCAACGACGTAATTAGTGTTTACAACGGAGGGAAACGTTTTAGTAGGCAAAGCTCTAGGTAATGGCCTGAAGGGAGAAGCATTTATCCGTTACATTGAACGCGCTACGGGAGGAGGACAACTTGAATACAACCTGAATACAAAACGTTACTCTAATCGAGAGTCGAATTTACTTAAACGAAAAAAAAAGCACCACGATTCAGCTCTTAGTCATTATTCATTGAAATGAAAAGAAGGAAAGAAATAAAGGAAGAAATTTCTTATAGTCGGCGAAACAGCAATCTTCGCTTTATATATTTTTTCCTCTTTTTTTTTTTTTTTTTTTTTTTTTTTTTATCACCGTGTAAAAAGCTCGCGTCACTTCCACTTCTCGTTGGATTCACATGCTTGCGTGTCCCTCACGGTGAGTGGTTCTTTTTAATTTTAATTCTTGTGTAATTAACAGTATTTCAGAGCCGTACCCACTTCCACATATATACGCATGGTATATAAAGTTGGATAGCGCTACTTGGATGGCATTTAATTTCGCGTTTTTTTCATACCTAGGTACATAAATTTACAAAATATAAATCAAAGACATAGAAATTTCGTGGACATGGTATACCTTTCAGGTCAGTGGTTTAATTTCGTAAATTTAATACCTAAAGCTATTTTATCTAGCTGGCCTGCAGAATGTCCGCGGATTAGATACCTACCGGGACGATATAATATAAAAAAAAAGGTAAAGAAAGTAAACGGGCAACGCGCGCGGGTTACCGCAACTGAGTTACGACCACAATTTTTATTTCATTTAACTCGTTTGCGAGTTCGGGAAAATATGGAAGAATTTTTAACACACAAATTCCATTTTATCTATTCATTATCGTTCTATATACCTTGTTGACAAATATTTGAAGAAACGCAGCCGTTCGAAAATATATATTCTCAATTTTTATTCACGGTTCTGATCTTAGAGGCAAAAGGGTTCATCAAATTCTGAAAAACTAAAAATGATGTATCAACAAGGTCTGATAATAAATCTATCGTTTTGAACACCTAACATGATCTCTCAATGCTCATGACATAGATGGTTAATTTCTCTCGAAAACGAGTAAAGCAAATCCCGAATTTCCGGCTCGCCTACTCAGTACTATACCGTAGAATAAAGTTCATCGTCCAGGAAATCCGATTTTGCTAAATAACTAATTCAATCTAAACCATATGCGCGGAGTTTCTCATATGGAATTAGTTAGTTATCCCATAACTATCGAATCCTACTGCTACTAAATTAATTAAATTCAATTTCCGCACTGTATCCTTTGCTCTGCAGCAGCTTCATATAAGCTTATTAATTATATTAATTCAGGAATGAATATCTGATGTCTTGTTAGCTAGATATCTCGGATTTTAGCGTATCTTCAAAATTAATGTATAGCTTAATATTATATTATCTACTGCAGGAATTGAATCTTCGACTGACACACGATTTTCGATCAATTTATTCCTGGTAACGAACCATGTTACCTTTTTCCCACCTGTTATCTAATATATTCTAAACTATATATGCATGTATATACCCACACTATGTACTTATAGATTATAGGTATATAAGTGTTTAGGAGAAGTATGATTGATGAGAAAACTTTATTAAACGCGGCGTTGGAGAATGGAAGTTTGTCAAAGGCAGCCTTATTAATAGCTTGGCTGTCACTTGACATTGACGGGTCGCACCGTCTTTCATACTTTGCTATTGAAGAGTGGCTAATTTATTATCGAATGTCATTTTGCCAATATTTCGAACTTCGGAACCGCGTGTCATTCAAATAAGAGTAGAGTGAGTGAAAACGCGCAGAATAAACCAGCTGCAGTCTCTCTAGCTCCTGCATAGCAGTCCATAATAATTTTCTAGTAAATTAACTTCTGTGAAGAAATTCTTGACGATCACTATATAAATTATTGCTCATAAATATCTGGTTGAATTTCTATCAAATAGTTTTCTATATCTGTATATTTATATAAATGAAAAGTGTTTCATTTTATATTAAATATGTACATATTATATAATATTTTTCTTATTTTCTTTAACTTATAAATTTATGAGCGGATTGGCAAAGTTATACGAACCTAGATCCCCCGTTCCCCATATCTTGGAATCCAGCCAATCCCTGATTAACCCAGCTTCTTACTGAAGGCAATTAACTTGCGGGAAAATTGTCTTAACTGAGAAACCAGCTTTTCAACTGAAGAGATTGCGAGATACGAGGAGCTCAGAACTCGATGAATATAACGAGGCTGGGGTTATAAGATAAATCAACAATAACTTTATATCCACTTTAAAAACTACTCGGAGGACTTCTACTTGAAAAAAAGAAAAAATAAAATCAAAAAAAAAAAAAAAAAAAAAATAGGAAAAGGAAAAGACTGTTACCTATTTCTGTAGACAGTCAGAAAGTTTCTGTATCTTTGATAGCTAGATACAAAACTTTGAATAATGATAATTGGCTCGAAAGATTTTCGTCTCGTTTTCTTGAGAACATTGATTCATCGTTGAGTGTCGGTTTTCCTATAAATGGTATAAATTATCATAAGCCTGTCTTTGAAAGTAGTTTAATATTTTTTCAGAGGAAGACTACGACGCGTTTTGCCTCTCTTACATGTTCACCTATCGAGACTTTGAGAAGGGTACATTGGGATTAGCCTGGACTGGAGATTTGAAAAATGCTGGAGGAGTATGCGAGAAAAATGGGGTATGTGCTTTTACCTTAGGTCTGATATAAGTCTTGGAGAAGGGATCCCCCCAGGAAGTAGTTTTCTGAGTAGAACAGAGCGCATGCATATGCACATTGAAATATCTCGAAACTCAGTTATATCTTCTACGTAAATAAGACAGCTCTCGCTAAGTATACAGCTCCTTTAGAACATACAATTCCGTCTAGTTTCCGAGCTCCTTATCTCACTATAATATTATGCTAAATACATGAGACATTGCATAACTTGCCAAAGGAAAGTAAAGGACATCGTCAAAGATAGACTATACTGACGAGTACTTTGGCTGACTATACGATAATCCAAAGTTTCATACGTCGGAAACGTACTACATGGTGCTAAACGATTCTGACATATAAGAAAGGTCCTTAGTCTAGACATTGTGGGTAAATGGCTTGTATAGTAATTTTCTTTTTATATGGTTTACATACATAAATTGCACGTCTTTCAGAGACTTTAGGCGATTAAAAACTTATTTCTATAAGCCGACGATAATCTCACAGATTTACTAGTTTCCGATCAATATTTCTCTTCGATAAAATGAGAAAACGAAATCCGTATGGGAAATGGAGAAATGAGAAGGCGAAAATTATGGTTCCAGCATTACAGGGGGAGCATGAAATCGCTGAACACGGGAATAATTACCCTCCTAAACTACGGGAAGCACGTGCCTCCAGCCGTATCGCACGTCACGTTGGCCCATGAAATCGGACACAACTTTGGATCGCCGGTAAGTTGGTTCCTCCAGCTATATAGATAGACAGATTTCCTCATCCCTTCGGCTCACGCTTCGAGCCGAACCTTCAACAACCTCGAATTCTCCCATCCCACTATCCTCATCCTCATCCTCATCCTCACCCCCATCCCCATCCCCATCCTCCCTTAGCTCCTTGTACCTCTCACCGCTCCGACGCCGCCAAACTTGAGCGCTAATCGGTAGCGGAGTTGGGTGTTACTCTGGCATAGCCTATGGAATATAAATGAATTTCAGACGCCTGTGTTAAGCTCAAAAAGATCCTAGCAAGCGCAAAAACTTTTACGAATCCTTGGTGCACATTGAAGGAGCCTCTCGTCCACTTTTGTCCACTTTCGTCATAGTTTATAGAGCACTTTACCACCATGCGCGTAACATATTAGTCAAAGTCGTGGTACTGTGAGAAAATAGATGTGGTATTCTGTAATGAAGCTTTAAGTATTCCAAAGACTAAACGGAAATACGAATGGCTGAAATTTGGTACCTACCAAATGACGAAGTTTAAAATCGTTAAAACGCGGCGAGGTCAATTAATGTTTTTCACCTTTGACTGTGAGCGATTTCTATAACGACTCTAGTAGGTTGGGGCGCGACGTAACCTCGGCAATATATTGCAAGTAGAATCGAAAACCCATACAGTCGTACGTCATCGAAGTTCCGCTATGTACCAGATGTTGCCGGTCCTTCACGTCCACCACCCCGTAACATCCCTCGGTTCATACCCTGCACTCTCTCACTAGTTCTCTCCTGCAGGTTTGACATTCGCTTCGAGAAATGCTACGTTTTTCTCAATTTCTATATACCTATGTATATATGTACTAACAATTTAGCACGACCCCGACGAATGCTCTCCCGGGGGTGAAGACGGAAACTTTATAATGTTTGCGCGAGCAACTAGCGGGGACAAACGAAACAACAACCGATTCAGTCCTTGCAGTTTGCTGTCAATCAATCCAGTCCTGAACACTAAGGCTCGATCTGCTAAGGGATGTTTTGCTGGTGAGTGAATTTGATCTTATATATTTTACCACTGTGTATGTGCTACTTGGGTAGACGTGTTTCAAGGCGACTCTGGGTAGTGCAGAAGGGATCAGGTCGTAAAGTGGAAATATTCGCAACCTCTTTCGGTCTACAGCTCCCTCGACTACGTCGCCTCGAAACAAGATCAACTTGGCGAGATAAGCTACTGCCATATAAATACGCCCGATTGCGTTCGAATATTCTCGAGCAAGTTGGGGGTTAAGACCGTTAAGACATGGATCAACTTGTCCACTGGTTGGTACTGCGCCGTAAGGAAGGACAGTTTTCTTCCTTTTCTTTTTATTTTTCTTCTTCTTCTTCCTATTCGGTTAAAATTTTTCGCAGAATTCAACGTGAACTCAACCCCACAGATCGGGATACGGTTTTCCCGGTGAAGAGGGTCAGTCCCATCTACCCCGCTACGCCCACTACGCCAATAACATCGGGTGCTATTCTACTAGACTTTCCGCTTTTGCTCCTGTAGCTTTCCTTCCGCTCACCTTTTTTCCTATTCCTCTTTCTCGTCATCTTCTTCTTACTTTTGCTACACTTTTACTCAGCCTGTAGGGCCAACCTCTCCGCGACCCCAGCTCACTTCGTAAAAGATTTATCCGCAGACCCCAAATCGTCTGGCCGGAAAAATTCTTCTTCCTCTACTCAGAGTCCTCCTACTTCCTTCAGAATTGTTTCAATGAAACTCGTTGAAGAGGATGTGCGATGCCCAGTTCTCTACTACGCTTAGAATTTCATTCAGAAATCCCGCGAAGAGGATCAGCTCATAGTCTCCGTCCTAAATCGTCGCAAAGATTAGCGAAGCACAATGATTGCAATTTTCATCGGTACAAAAATCTGCATCGATTTTTGTTCCAAATTATTGGCCAAGTGTGATGTAGAAGTTCAGTAGAAGATTCAATTAATTCCGGGTATCAGTCGAAGCCGAACTTAGGGGTTATAGGTGAACGTCGGCCGGAGGAAGAAGGTTTGAGAATCGAGCGAACATCTCACCGGTACATTCGATTAGCTGCAACAAAGGCGTAGCTAATGGACTGTCTATCCAGCTATCAGATCCACCTTTTGTTGACTTGTACTAGCACGTAACTGATTGGACGAAATCGAATATCTACTTTACGGTCTAGAGCTATCTGTATCGCACACTTAGGTATAGCTAGTATATGCACTTATGTTTCCTTCCTGGTACCTACTGTTGTGCAATATATACGAAATTAGGTTTGGTTACAAGATAAACATCCGCGTTAGTTTGTCGTTCTGTATTTGGCAAACTCCAACATTAAGATCTCCTAACATCCTTCCGTTTACCACTCCGACCACCACGACTGCAGCACAGCACACAATCAGATATCTATGAGAGTTTGAGTTTATAGGTAGTTGGAATGTGCACGTGGCATGCCATCCTCTGCTACTTCACCTCATCGTAAGCTACGTCGACGCGGTACTTCGCGGTGACACAAGTTTATTGGGAAACTGCATAACGCATAGACCAGTCATCCCGCATCTCTACAAGTACAACCGGCTTCAAAAGCTCCAGCATCCTCCTTTGATACTGTTCCCCTCCCCGTTTTCATTTCTCTTCATTTGTCGCTCTAACCAGTCAGGTATAACACCAGACTGAATAACCGAGTTGGTTAATCACAGTGTTAATCAAAGCTGGATTGCCTATTTGCACGCACATCGATCTTCTCTCTGATGAAAATTTCTACGTGTGAGTGAAAGGTATATTGAGAGAAATCAAACCACCTGAACCATTCTGGTTAACCCTATACGACCGCGTTAAAGTTTTAGGAAACACTGCATATATCAGGATGCCCGAGAGTATTGGAATCCGCAAAGTGATTCGGAGTGGTTGCATGCGAAGAATGGAACTATGCTGACAGTACCGTGCTCGGTTGTGGTACGTTTTCTATTGATGAAACTGTGGGGAAATCCCAGCTTTGTACTTCTCTAGATGGAAAAACCGAGTTCCTGGAAGTCTTTAGTGCGACGTGTCATGCATATCTCATTCAGGAGAACAAATGTGCCGTTAAATAAAGCGAGGCTTTTGCTCCTAATCAAGTACCGTCGATGGTGACTCTTCAGATTTGTCTTCTGAGTCATAAGTCGATCACTTTTATAATAAACTACAACTAATATCAGATCCTGAAGACGTTCTAGAGCTGTGCACAGCTGGAACCAAATCTTCTTCTGTCTTCTCTCTGCCACTATATCTTCGTCGACTTCACAGTGCGAAATACTCTTGTCGCTAGGCACTAGATATTCTGAGATAGCCTCCAGTCTACTGGGAATTCTGAAGCCACAATGTCTCCAGCACGACAAACATACTGCTTTGTAGCATATGTAGAGTAAAATTTCATCCTCGGAGCTTCTGCGGAATAGTATCTGCAGAATTCTTCAAGGATTCAGAAGAGCAATGATCACCAGTCTTGTTTCAGATTAAAAGTCTCTTCGACATCATCAATTTTTCATGAAATTCTTATTTGTTTTTGTTTGAATCTTAGAACCGCAATCTGCTTTATGCGGAAACGGGGTCGTGGAGGAGGGCGAAGAGTGTGATTGCGGTTGGGAAGAGGACTGCAACGATCCTTGCTGCCATCCTCAACGACGTCATCATCCAACCCACGAAATACCGTGTCGGTTAACCGAGGGTTCAGTGTGCAGTCCGAGTCAGGTAAGTCGGTGGTTTCACTGTAAAAAGAGAGACAAACTTTGGGGAACTCTCAGCTGTCGCCATTCCCTACTATACGGACTTGGTTCTTCTCCCCAACCTAAACCAACCCGAGATTCGTTCGGTGAAACGATTTAGAACGTTTTCCGGTACAACGTGACTTTCCCCGTTTGACCTGATTTACGTACGGTCCCTTCCTCTGGGTTCTTTCTACATTTTTTTCCCTTTTTTTTTTCTTTCTCTCTTCACGTTTCAAAGCGAGATTGATAGGAGTTGACGAAAGATATTGCAGGGTTCACGGTCAACATTGAGTGGAGAAAATATAGTTCGAGGAAACAGCGGCCTTACAAAAGCGTAACAAAAAAACTGTTCTTCTTCTTCTTCTTCTTCTCAATTTTTTTTCACCTTATTTTTCTTCTCCCCTTGATTCAGCCAACTGCTGAATCATTACCAGTCTCACCTTAATATACTGTCGAAATTTCTACCCCAGCGCACGATCATGAGTTTAGTAGCTATCTTGCGTGTGATAATCAAAGGGTCCAAGATTAATACAAACTTTGGCACAAAGTTGAGGGAAGTTTAGTGTGTATCAGCCAACCCAGTAGGCCGCACGCAATTTCCTGTACACTGTTTGTTCCTCGGTTGTACTTTTACCAACTAAGAATATCTGGAGCAAGGAAGACCCTCTGTTTACTCGTATTTTGGAACTGGGACAAATGAGCCGGATTTAACGGGCTGCAAAAGGCTTTTCTCTGTCATTTTCGATCCACGAAGTTAAAGGATAGAGATATACATGCCTTACTTTGCAGAGAAAAAAAACGTACATGTACTGTATATCATTTTGACTGAAAAAAAAAAAGAAGAACTCGTAGGAAAATGGAGAATTACACGACGTTGCATACACCCAGAAAACCCTGAAGCCGTTGAATCACGGCGTGTACATCTCTGCTACGTAGATTTGCTGGTCCAGTTTCTAGACCAAGTAAACCTAGGCTAGTCATAGGATCGTGTGGGGTGTAACGTGTTTACTCTGTATAAACATGCAGCCTGCAGCTACTGTGTAAACTGTCTTCCGTTAGCCGGGAAACTGCAACAGCAATATACATATACTCACTCTGCACTCTGTAGATGAATGATAAAAGTTCATTTTACGAACAACTGCAGTCATCTTGTCCATACTCCATACAGGATCGTGATATATCTGTGCCAGGTTATTGCATTGAGATTAAATACGGTATAAATTCAATTCTCTGTTTTAGTTTGTTGAATATCAAAGACGACACGTAACTAGGTACACATCCTCCGGGTTGTAATCTACTCTGTATCTCTTATACCCTATACTATAGCTATACCCCTACGTTTTCTTCCCGTAAACGACTTAAGGCCGCAATCTATCACCATTAAAGGTAGTCAAAGTTGGGTTTATATACCCGGGTAAGATCCGTCTGATTTACAAAGTGGTAAGATTAATTATCTTATCTCTTCCTCGCCTTTGGACCGAAGTTTCATCCGATATAGAAACCACCGCGAGCTACCGCTTCAATTCATTTGATTAATTATTCTCATTTCCTCTACAAACACGACCGACAAACCTGTCGGAAAACGTTAGAATATGGAAAGTCCTGCAGGACGAAGAGAGAATTTCATCCTTATGCACCGATGAATATTAACCACAAATAATCTACCCCATCGACGGTATTTTCTTCGCTCTGTTTTCTCTACCTTCGCATACCTAAATCAAGAAAATTGGATTCTTAGAGAGTATTCTCACTCTTATTCATTTCACATCCTTCTAGTAGTGATCAGCTATTATTTCTCGGAATAAAAGTATCGGGTATTGACGCGTGTGGATAGACCGGAAGATTTTATTTTTTATTTTTTACACTAGGTACTTACACGATTGTAAGAATCGTTAGATGAAGATGAAAATGCTGATGCCCGATGAAAAGTTAAAGGCATGTAGAACCGGGCGATAAAATGGGATGAAATTTTCAGTACGATACATAGAAACGGTTTTCAACGTCGCCCAGAACTTCCCGGGGCGTTACATAACGTACGTCTTGGTTTGAAAACGGAAGTTGGTGCATTAGAGACGTGGGGGTGTTTCGTACAGAGTAGGAAACTTTGGAAGACTCTTGGTACAGAAAATACGAAGAGAATATACCGCGATGGGGATGGATGGTGGACTGCAACTGTGCAAAGTTGTGGCGAGTCGGCCATTTCAACCATTCCCCCGACCTACCTAAGATAGGACAAGATAAATGGACTACCGTTGAAAAAGTTACCTTTTACTATACATGTGTAAACATACAGCCTTTTACCAGACCCTGAGATACCGAACGATACTGGATGCTCACGATGTACTAAATGTATTAAAACCGGTGCATAAAAGACAAGTGCACATTCCACAGAATCTTGGTCGAAATATTTGTATACAGATTTTTTTATAAATTTCAGTTTACTTAATTCCGATACTTTTCTACTATTCACGTTTTCGATCAACCTGAGATCTGATTGTCATGTCGAAAGTTCAATCATAGATATTGCGCCTCGTACAGCTTACGCCGTTTCTCTTTTTTCTCTGTCGAGGTTTTCATCCCCCGGATCAAATACTACTACCCCGTCAAATGCAGAGTTCGTGTTTTGTCAACGGGGAAATCGATCACTCGATCGTTAACAAAGGTTTTTTTTCACCGGGGCATTATACTGACACCTATAGTCACACGACCACTTTTCTTATTCACTCATGTCACAGGGGCAACCCTTTTTCACTACACAGTTCAATATGTTACTCTCTGAGTTCTGTACATACTCGGTGAAACCCGAATGAACCGGATAATTTTTTTTTTTTGTTCTTATTAAGAAAATGATACGATACAACGTTGACGTTATCACATGAATCAATAAAGTTATTTCAAGTTCTTCTTTTCTGAATCAATGTTTCAATAACTTTATTTCGGACCGTGGAAGCTAACACATAGGAAGCTGAACTGAAGTACCACGTAGTACTTGAAAGATGAACTCAACTGCTTAGCCAATAATGAAATAAAAAGAAATTGAGTTTATTGAGTATCACTCGGTGTGATGATGAGTTTTAATTTAATTTAATTACCAATTTGGTTCAGGATACACCGAGAATTCCAATTAAAGGCAATAAAATAATTACTCCGATACCCGAGGAATGTTTTTTTCCCAAATAATTGGCATCGAGTACCGATTCTTATTCGAACCAATACGATCGTCAACTTCAATTTTCACCTACAGAATATTTCGTACCAATTTAATTGTATATAAAATTAATTGAACCACTTGACATAAATAAGAACTTGTTTTGATCATTTTGCTCCAATGTATTGCGATGCGTCGATACATCCAATTTTCTATGCCCACCCGGTAAACGTATACTTACATGTATATGTCACGGGTCGTAACAGCAAAATGGTAATCTGAGGTACACGACGGTTCCGAATGGCTTGTATCAAGAGAAGCAATCTTGTAGATGATAATGGTGTAGCTTCGCATAGTTGGAGGCTTAGGTAGTCTAATTTCATTAAAATTCCGTATTTTTGTTCGTTTTTGGGTATTTCTGTGCAGAAAAAAGATGTTTCTAACCAGAACTTGGGTTCAAGTTGAGTTCGAGCTCGGAATTTTGTAATTTGCAAATTTCCGGAGTAAGATGTACGACTAGGCTCGTGTATAGTCTATTTTCAATTCAGTCAACGTCGCCTGGCGTCATTTATCCAACGACCATTTCAAGCTGGTGGTTTTTTTCACCGCGAACGCTTAACTCCGGCTTTTCCATGATTCATTTCCGGAAGAACCGTACAGCACCCTGGGCACCCTTCTTAAAACAGTCTCAATGTTTCTTTTGTCTCTCCATTTATCCTGCAGGGTCCGTGTTGCACCTCTGGATGCAATTTACGAAGCGGAGACAAATGCAGAGACGATAACGGATGTCGGGACGCGAGTTTCTGCGACGGATGCGGTCCCCAGTGTCCGCAATCCATCAACAAACCCAACAAAACCATATGCAACGAGGAGTTCGTCTGTTACATGGGAGTGAGTATTTCATCCCTCACCAGTATACTGCCTCATATCTTCCTATTCCTCATTTTACAACCCCCTCATTTCCACCCTCTGACGTATTGATCTGCCAGCGCGGATTTACGTGTGTATAAAATGGTTCACAGCTGTTACTCTTCGGCGAAGGTGGGTATATAGGTATAAGGGTGACTTCGGCGAGGTCAGTGTGTCGACAATGTCTTAAAATTGTCAAATAAATCCGAGCTGTTACCAGTTCTCGGATCTATCATCGAATACAACGTTTCCTTTTCCTTTTCCTTTTCCTTTTTCTTTTTTTTTTTTCTTTTTCTCTTTCTTTTTCCTTTGCCTTCCATTTACGTCAAAGTATTGTTATTACCTGAGCTTCTAGGGTGAAACAAGCGGTCCAAGTCATTCCAACGAAACGAACGATCGTCAAATTCTGAGAACCATTTCAGCTCTTAAACTCCTGGAACCCACTCGCCGTTGAAACTACCTACTATCTCAAACGAAACGAGGTGAAGTTAAGGATCAAGATTAACGAATACGGAGATACGACAACCCTCTTTGTTATTAATCTCGGAGTAAGTTAGGAGCCACGAATTACACAAGATGGTGAAAATTCCTCAGAACCAATCGGAGCTGAGAGAATTTGAGGTCATAAATCCATAGATCTTCGATCATTTGTCTTTGGTTTATTATACAGTGAATTATTACCATTGTTTTATTGTTATTGTGGTAAAAATAACTTTTGGTAATATATAGGAGAGGGTGTTTCCTGAGATAAACTATTTAACTAAGAGTTACGAGAACATGGTAGGTTATACGTAGCAGGGTGTCGCTCCATAAATTATCGGAAGACAAACGGAACACTTGTAATCGCAGCGCTGCAAAGTTTCGAAAGTTATAATGGCCAAACTCCTGCAGCGACACCTTTGTGACATCATTGTCCACACCGAGCGTTAGCAATAACAAACTTGCAATACATGCAGATCTGCCTATTGTACTTGCAGATTAGGAACCGTCTATTGGGAATATTGAACACCAAACACCAAACTCTGGTCCCCGTGGCTGCTCAACTATTCATGGTGGTGATATGCACGTAGAACGTTCGTCTGAAACTGCAGGACAATCCCTCACTCCCATGACACACCTTCACTTGCATAAATCCTGTACAGTTTTAGAAACTCAATTTGTATTAGTGTGTAAACCCGAGCTGGAAGATAGGTCTAACTCTCGAGGATGTAATAAAGTCTTCCAGCTCTTCAAGCAGTGAGCTTCTAGTTTTTTTTTCTTATTTTTTTTTTTTTTTTTTTTCTACTGACCATCATTCGTCTTCCGGTACTAACTAACCTGGCCACATTTAATAGCTTGTTCTTGATTAAGCCAAAGAGTAATTAGGAGCGGAGTAAGACCCGGAATGGTTTAGTGGTCTCTAACCGAGTCTCATCTTCGTCTATAACCTTTCTTCCTTCAAGGTTCAAGAGAAACTAGAAGTAATATGTATATATCTTGAATATATATAAAGGATGGAAAGAAAAAAAAGAAAAAAAAAACAATTTAGTGGTGACATTTTATTTCTTCTATCATTTCAGGAATGCACGGGAAGTATTTGCCTGGCTTATGGTCTCGAGTCCTGCCAATGTATAGCAGATCCTGACGATCCAGCAACCAAAAGCTGTGAGCTGTGTTGTAAAATGCCTGGCGAAAATCAACCTTGCCTGTAATAATTAAATTAATTCGTTAATTATTCAACGAAAATTATTCTTTGACGCTGATTCGACTCTCTCTCTCTCTCTCTCTCTCTTTCTCTTTCTATTTTCCAGCTCATCTTTCGCATGGAATTCTCCGCCTTACGATATACCAGACATGTTTTCGAAGCCGGGTACACCCTGCAATGACTATAACGGTTATTGTGACATTTTTCAAAAGTGTAGAGAGGTGAGAATCATTGAGAAAATAAATAACACAATTTTCAGGAGGATATTTCATTCGAAAAATATTTTTATCCTCAGGTTGACCCGAGCGGACCACTAGCAACCCTTAGACGACTTCTTCTCTCCGATGCGAGCCTGGCAACGTTTCAAAGATGGATTGCTGACCACTGGTACGCCGTTGTCATACTGGCCTTGATCGTTCTGATAGCTTTGGTAAGCAAAGATCTTTGTCTTCAATATTATTCTTAATATATTTTCTCTGATAATGACTAAAGAGTATTTTTTTTAAATGAAAGAAGAAAAAAAAACTCTTCCAGTACTCGTTAGACGGAATGTATGTTCGTTCGTGGAACCGGGTTTCATAGGATAATAACCAAACTTTATGGGCAAGAAGCCAACGGCGAATGACTCGAATCACGAGTGATAGAGGAAGTCGATTTCTCTAGGGGAAATGATAGGAGTTCTTGGTACCTGATCTGGGATCTTACCTTAGTTAAGCAATAGAGTATAGTATAGTGCCTACGTGTATCTACACACATAAGTAAGATACGATCTGGTTTTCATTTCTGTATCATCTGGGAGTAGTTGGGAAATAGCTTCTTGACTTAGGAAGATATTATTTGTAATTGTGTAATATTTAGTGGTATTCACGGTCTCGCGAGTACCTGTGTATGTACCTACCTACCTAGAAGCTAGCAAAGGAGAGATCGCGTATTCCTCGAGAGAGTAACGCAAGGATTAAGCCCTTTGAGGGTGGTAAGTGGAAACTTGGCAAAACCGTATAATGCTAGGGATAACAGAAACCTTAAGGTGAAGAGCAGAGCGCGAATTCTCTCTGTGTATAGAACATCGCTCTCTACTTCTACCTATATGCGACCGATTAGGGTAAAAGTTAGCTTTATTCCACGACACGCGATGCCATTTTGGTTCACCTCTTATTAAGTACCTACCCCTAACTTTGCCTTTACCTTTACCTTTACCGTATACTGGCCCAAAATCCAGTCGAAAATTTACCTCCAAATTGGATTAATTGTGTAATATATAAGGCGGGTAGTATCTGATGCTTTACTCGCTCACCTTGGTCTTGTTTGGATCATATCAACACCCATTACTTGGGATTAAAGGTTCTACCACAAATTAGCTCAAATTACACAAGTAGGTTTACCTACCGGAGCGTATAGATGGGTTATAGTGATCCTCATGCACCCTAGGCTCGCGTGATTACTCATTGTCGGATATAATTTCTTCCTTTGATTACGACCGCATGCAGCTATTACTTTACCATATTTCTGATTCTAAATTTCTTTAAAAATTTCGTCATCAAATTCTAAATAAGCGACGATTTAACGACTATATAAACGCAAACTCATTACCAAAATGAATCACGAATCCATCCATCTGTCATGTTATTATTTAGTCAAACGCAATTACCGGCTTGATGGAGCCTGGTGTCTTTTCATTTTCCAATAATGTTATATGTTGCAGTACCTATATATCTATAGTTTAGATTAATTCGCGTGATTGCGAGCGGTTATAATCCGATCCGTATTTATTGAAGGCCGGATATTCTGTGTTCTAAATCTATATAGATACAAAACGAAACATCGTTGTAGGTATGTGATATTACTCAATACCCACGCCCGAAAATAGCTGTCTCTAATTAGCTATTCTGAATTGCTGAAATAGTTTTGCACAAAGGTGAATTTGGCGGATCTAATATTTGAAGGGTTCAGAGATACACACACGAGCTAAATAGAGATCCTTTGCTATTATCTGAGGTACATCAACGACACACGATTAGACTCGGTAAATTTTACACGATTATTCACATGGAGAGATTCAAGGTCGACTTGTTACCGAATTAGAATATCTAGTCTATCAGATCTTTAGACTTAATTAACTAATTATTTTACACCTTTGCACGTTTCAATTTATTAGCGGAGAAAATGCGTGGTGAATCTTCAACGAATTATGTACCTATACCTATACTACACAGAAAGAAAGGGTAACTTGATTCAAGAAAATTTTGCGGTCCAAAAATGGAGACCGAAATTTTCTCGGATCAAATCAAAAATTTTCTCGAGCCAAGAAAATTGTGCCAATTTTCTTGGTTCGAGAATATTTTTGATTTGATCCGAGAAAATTTCGGTCTCCATTTTTGGACCGCAAAATTTTCTTGAATCAAGTTACCCTTTCTTTCTGTGTAGCTACGCCGAATTAAATTTCGTTGAATAATTACGTAATGATCACGTATACGTATTTGTTCCAGGTTACCGTTGCGAGACTTTTCGGTAGAAGAGCCGGTTCACGGATCAACAAACTTTCGGGTTTGAGTGGCGGAGCTTCCGTTACAGGGGAAAATACTTTGGATGAAAAAAAAGGGAGTGAAAAAATTGCGCATCCCGTTACTCAAACGACTGGGAAGATCGGACCGATAAGCGTGACGAGGATTAAGAAAAGAATCATTGAAACAATGAAGACGATTACGTCCCCTAGGAGAAGCAAGGCATGCCTAACGTCTGATTTCCATATTTCAAAGCTCTTCAATTTCGTATCAAAAATAGAGGCCAAAGATAAAGAGAAGGAGAATCTACAGACTGAGAATAAGGGGCTTAAGAAGATATTGGAAATTGTTAGAGAAGATGATCGTGGAAATGATCAAAGGCTGTCATACAGTGCAGAGGAAAATGACGGGGCTGTTTCGTCGGTAGAGAAATCAAAGCCCGTTTTTACTGACCGTGAAAAATTTGGGAATTATTTGAGCGTATCTGCAGATGAGGACAGAAATATGACTGGTTTTAAAATCGGTGATCAAAAGACGGTGCCGATTCCCGATTCAGACTTGAAGAAATCTTCGAAAATCAATCTATCCAATCCGAATGAATTCAGCAATGATTGCCAGGAAAAAGGAATCGGAAATTGGCTCTTTGGTCTTGGATTAGGCGGCAGGAGTTTCTGCAAAGATAAAGCCGAAAGAGTTTCCGAAAAGTATTCAACTTGGAGTTTCGGTACGAATTTTCCAAAAATTGACAAGCTACGTGGTTCTCCGAAGGCCAGAAGCGGCGCTCTAACATCATCGCAGACTAGACTGCGAGGAAATAATCAATCCGCTGAACCGTTGGTAGAACCTGATACACCGGAAACGCCAGAATCGCCGGCGGAAGTGACCGGGTCCCGAGTCACAACGTCGGATCTTGTTGTGCTGCTTCAAGAAAGTTAGTGAATTCTTTCTATGCTCTTGAAAAGTAACTATTTTGAATTTTAGTGCTTTGAAAAGGGCGTTTGAAACGTCGTTAAGAAAGCTCAAAGAACTGAAGAGAGCCGAAGAAGTCAATTGGATATCCGAAGTGATTTTTTTTTCTTTTGTTTTTTTTTTTTTTTTTTTTGTTAGAATGTTGGATTCAAGGTGAACTAAAAATACGAAGAGTACGAAGACTTGTTCCTTTGTTCGAAATGTTTCTAAACAACTTAGATGTAACTTGATTATTATTTTCAACTGTAATATATTAATAAATAATATACTATAATATAACGTAAGAACGCGAGGGAAATGAATATTTTATTTAAATATAGATGGATATAGATTGTTTTGGGAATATGTTATCATATTTCGAATATAATAAATTGTTATTCGTTTATTTGAAATTTAATCCTAAAATGTAAATCTGCAATTTTCCCTCATGTATACTATATATATTAAACCTATACCTTACGTATGATTGTGCGCAATGTGTTTTGTAATTGGGAAAGTGCAGATGTGGTATTTGTACATATTGTAAATATCGAAGTTGGTTGCTATATCGTACCAGAGTCCACTATGTAACTGCGTAGTTCAGATCTGTTAATTTCGTATTACTAGTTACGTTTCGTTTGATGTTGAGAAAAAAAAAAAAAAAACAGAAATTAACAAAGTCAAAAAATCAAAAAATGCAAGATGAAAAAGTAATTCATTAATTTATAGGCAAGGATAAATATGGCTCCCCTGGACTGACGTTACGAATAACCAATAGCAAATCTCATTATTATGTATAGAAGTGGACCAAATGTAGAATACCTAATAACCGCATAGCTGTCAAAGAAGAAAAAAAATTAAAAAAGGAAAATGAGTAAAAAAATAAAAATAAATAAATAATGGTCACTGTGTCACAAAATAAAATATACGTCATTATTGGTACAAATATAAGTCATTCATGTCAATTAAACCCTTCCTTTATCCTGAGAAAAAAAAAAGATTAAATTTATAATGAATTTTATACGTCAAGATTAATATATAAAGGGAATTAGAAATGTTTGAATGTCATTTTAAATCTATAAATTATTGCGTATCAACATCTGATGGAGTACGCCTCATCTCGCGTAGTTTCATCCGGCTAGCGTTCCCCAATCTCCGGAGTCCCTTGCCCAATTTCCGGTTTTTATCTATATCAGGCTGTAGGCGTGCGTATATTACATACCTATATACAGAGCGATTTTGTGGAAAATGACGCGCCTAAAAGATAGGGAAACGGAAAACGCCTGAATTGAGCAGATCAAACATCGACGATTGGGTTTCATTTATTACGTGGGAAATGAAACCCAATCGTCGATGTTTGATCTGCAAGATCGAGGCGTTTTCCGTTTGCCTACCTTTTAGGCGCGTGATTTTCCACAGAATCGCTCTGTATATGAGTGCTGCTTTCTATCACGCAGTCTGCTTAAAGCCCACAGTCTGTCTGCAGATAGTGAAATTCTTTATTTTAACGTCTAACGTATACGAGGGACAGCTATAATGCTTTAAATTTTACAAAGAAGAAGCAATAAGAGCTGAAAGGATCGGAAGTAAAAGCAAGAAAGATAATTTATGAATATGAAGAAAGGAAGAAGTGTGGGAAGCTTTTTAGCTAATTGAATAATTATCCTACGCAGAGTATCATTTCCCCTGTGCAGTGTACGATCTACAAATCACATACTCCGTGGCTTTGTGGATGAACCGTTAAAGTAGCCAGTAACCAATTATTGAACGAAGAAGAAGAAGAAGAACCGTTAAAGCGAACATCACGTCATCGTCAATGACGCGATGAACCTTCAACGGCAATTTTTTGTTCGGTCTTTTGCGACTGCGATAGGTACTGTTTGTCCATATACAAAGTTTGTCCATATAAAAAATTCCATATACAAAGATCGATTTTTTGAGATATCAGAAATATCCTCAAGTTTTTGTAAAAACATAAAAGGGTTGATAGCCTTGCTATCCTTTCGATCGAAAAAAACATTCTCAGAATGATAATTTCTAAAACAATAACGATACGGCAATGCGCCTGATGAAATGCAACCTGCAGATCCTTCCTATATAAGGTTTTGGATCAATGATACAGAATATAGTTTCAAATTGATCTGCAAGATGGCGGGATGAATCGGGAGTAGAAGTAACGCTCTCTGCTTATACGGTCGCGGCTTGGCGAACTACTTTTGCCGTAACAAAATCGCGGCAGCCAGGTCAAATTTTCATCTGTATCATCGAATTTTTTGCTTATCGCTTGTTGGCTACGAAGAATATCATAAATAGTTTTAATGAAAATAGTATCAATTATATGGGGATTTCCACCCCAACCCGACCCACGTCTGACCCTCACCCCTTTCGATTTGGATCATAATTTTTTATATTGTTCCACCTTTTCGAAAAAACACTCTGAATTTTTTTCAGATTTTTTTGAAACCGTCCGGTTTACCTATGATTTTTGAAAATGAACACATCGATAGCCCGAATCGAAAAATCTGAAAAAATTCTCAAAAATCTTGCTTGAGTTATCAAAATTTTTGGGCCTATAGCCAAAGTGGGCAAACGTTTGCTTCTCGTATTATTTAACGATGTTCTCGGAAAAAACTCTAAATATCATAGAAGCGAACGTCTGCGCACTCTGGGTCAAGGCTTGAAAATTTTGTGTTTAACAAAGCAGGATTTTTGAGAATTTTTTCAGATTTTTCGATTGAGATCAACATTTTGAATTTTGGGAAATTTTGGAAATCTTGACCCCAATTGAAAAATTTGAAAAAATTTGAAAAAATTCCTGCTTTGTGAAACAAAATTTTCAAGCCTCGATCCAGAGTGCGGAGACGTTCGCTTCTATGATATTTAGAGTTTTTTCCGAGAACATCGTTAAATAATACGAGAAGCAAACGTTTGCCCACTTTGGCTATAGGCCCAAAAATTTTGATAACTCAAGCGAGATTTTTGAGAATTTTTTCAGATTTTTCGATTCGGGCTATCGATGTGTTCATTTTCAAAAATCATAGGTAAAACGGACGGTTTCAAAAAAATCTGAAAAAAATTCAGAGTGTTTTTTCGAAAAGGTGGAACAATATAAAAAATTATGATCCAAATCGAAAGGGGTGAGGGTCAGACGTGGGTCGGGTTGGGGTGGAATTCCCCATATTACAAACATAGTAAAAATGGTGTAAATACGATGCTAATATAAATAGTATTTTCTGGCCTATTATGAATAGTATTTGAGCTGAGAAAATGGGGTTAGGAAATGAACAGTGTCCCAATATACCGACCGCATTAAGATGGCTGCAGTATACCTATCATACCTATAGTGTGCGAATATACCTACTATAGATATACAGCAATTCTACTTCGGTCGGTAAATTCAGACACTGTTTATATTTCCAAGCCCATTTTCCCAGTGCAAATCTTCCCTTAGCGCTAGCCGTCTTTATACTTTATCTTCCGTTGATGTTATGAGCAATGCTGAGGAGTGGTATTCGCGCCCTTTTAAATCAAACGGTAAGCGAACACGCCTACACGGAGAGAAAAAACTGGCGATTAACGCGTGAACATTGGCCACGCTTCAATAGCAAGCATTTCTCTTGGAAATCGCAAGGAGCTTCACGGAAAAAGTCCGTGAGCTCTCTTGGAAATATCCCTCGGACAACTTCACGGTATTAGCGCAAGGCAGCATTACTATGAATCCAACTGATTCTTGGCATCTTCGCATGGGCGCTGGTGCATTCAGGGCAAAAGGGTATGTCGCGCATTAAACCCATGAGGTCCTCTAGCAAATTGAGCAAGAGACGCTTGCGGTGTTCGCATAACAAATACTCCGCGTGTGAATCCCATGAATTCTCTTGCATTAAACCCTAGATTTTTCTCTCCGTGTAGTTGTATGCAACTCGCACACCATATCATATCGTCATTGTGAGTCACCCATGGAGATAAGGGGAATAGTAACAATGCATTGGGTGTGTTGCCAAGTACACTGCCAATACCTCAAGGAGTGGCAACTGCCTTGAGGGGAAACGAAAGACGCATGGAACTCAACAATGGGTAACAATGCAATCAACAATGTGTAATAATGCGGCGTTTCGTGCGACTTTCGTTTCCGCTCAAACACAGATTGATTCCAAAAGGTAAGAATTTTTCAGCATTTCGAATTTCCCCGCGCTTGAAGACGCTCCTAGGTTCTTCGATTTCTATAGAATTTTTACGGAAGTCGCACGGGGACATCCACCGATCTCTATACTGACTGGATAGTGGACTGGTACCGCTACTTCAGACGCAGCATGAAACCATTAGTAGCAGGGCCCGCACTGAGAAAATAATTCCGTTGTGAGAACGTAAGAGCGCCCCGTCATTACTACTCAGTAGCCAACACAGTAGAATCTACTCTGCTGGTTGTGTTATCCCCACCATGTTACCCAGCTTGATTTCAATTTTTGGAGTTTTTTTTTTCGAAAATTCTACCATTGGTAGCTTCTAAGCCCTTCGAGTAAGAAAAAAAAAAATGTTTCATTCATTCATTTCACCCAGAGAATATGTAAAAAAAATTACAAAAGAATCAGAAACATCGAGGTAAATTTTTGGCCAAATCCGTCCCGCTTGACGTGGACTGACTCATTATGTGTGTGAGGCGAAAATGTTTAAGATAAAAGTTGTAATGGGTGACCGCTTAGGAACACCTCGTGTCGTTGGCATCTTTTTTCTTTTTCTTTATTTCTGCCATTTTTAATGCACTCTCTTCTTCTTTTCCCCGATGAATCCGAGTAGAGACTGATGCCTTTCGCCAACGACCATATCACGTTGAAAGCACCGGTTCTCGTCCGATCACCGAAGATAAGCAACATTGGGCGCGGTCAGTACTTGGATGGGTGACCGCTTGGGAACACCGCGTGCCGTTGGCATCTTTTTTTTTTTTTTTGTTTCCTGCCATCTTTGAGGCGCTCTCTTCTTCTTTTCTCCGATGAATCCCAGTAGAGACTAATGTCTTTCGCCAACGACCATACCACGTTGAAAGCACCGGTTCTCGTCCGATCACCGAAGTTAAGCAACATTGGGCGCGGTCAGTACTTGGATGGGTGACCGCTTGGGAACACCGCGTGCCGTTGGCATCTTTTTTTTTTTTTTTTTTTTTTCTGCCATCTTTGAGGCGCTCTCTTCTTTTTTTCCCCGATGAATGCCAGTAGAGACTAATGCCTTTCGCCAACGACCATACCACGTTGAAAGCACCGGTTCTCGTCCGATCACCGAAGTTAAGCAACATTGGGCGCGGTCAGTACTTGGATGGGTGACCGCTTGGGAACACCGCGTGCCGTTGGCATCTTTTTTTTTTTTTTTTTTTTTTCTGCCATCTTTGAGGCGCTCTCTTCTTCTTTTCCCCGATGAATGCCAGTAGAGACTAATGCCTTTCGCCAACGACCATACCACGTTGAAAGCACCGGTTCTCGTCCGATCACCGAAGTTAAGCAACATTGGGCGCGGTCAGTACTTGGATGGGTGACCGCTTGGGAACACCGCGTGCCGTTGGCATCTTTTTTTTTTTTTTTTTTTCTTCATTTCTGCCATTTTTAATGCACTCTCTTCTTCTTTTCGCCGATAAATCCCAGTAGAGACTAATGCCTTTCGCCAACGACCATACCACGTTGAAAGCACCGGTTCTCGTCCGATCACCGAAGTTAAGCAACATTGGGCGCGGTCAGTACTTGGATGGGTGACCGCTTGGGAACACCGCGTGCCGTTGGCATCTTTTTTTTTTTTTTTTTTTGTTTTCTGCCATCTTTGAGGCGCTCTCTTCTTCTTTTCCCCGATGAATGCCAGTAGAGACTGATGCCTTTCGCCAACGACCATACCACGTTGAAAGCACCGGTTCTCGTCCGATCACCGAAGTTAAGCAACATTGGGCGCGGTCAGTACTTGGATGGGTGACCGCTTGGGAACACCGCGTGCCGTTGGCATCTTTTTTTTTTTTTTTTTTCTTCATTTCTGCCATTTTTAATGCACTCTCTTCTTCTTTTCGCCGATAAATCCCAGTAGAGACTAATGCCTTTCGCCAACGACCATACCACGTTGAAAGCACCGGTTCTCGTCCGATCTCCGAAGTTAAGCAACATTGGGCGCGGTCAGTACTTGGATGGGTGACCGCTTGGGAACACCGCGTGCCGTTGGCATCTTTTTTTTTTTTTTTTTTTGTTTTCTGCCATCTTTGAGGCGCTCTCTTCTTCTTTTCCCCGATGAATGCCAGTAGAGACTGATGCCTTTCGCCAACGACCATACCACGTTGAAAGCACCGGTTCTCGTCCGATCACCGAAGTTAAGCAACATTGGGCGCGGTCAGTACTTGGATGGGTGACCGCTTGGGAACACCGCGTGCCGTTGGCATCTTTTTTTTTTTTTTTTTTCTTCATTTCTGCCATTTTTAATGCACTCTCTTCTTCTTTTCGCCGATAAATCCCAGTAGAGACTAATGCCTTTCGCCAACGACCATACCACGTTGAAAGCACCGGTTCTCGTCCGATCACCGAAGTTAAGCAACATTGGGCGCGGTCAGTACTTGGATGGGTGACCGCTTGGGAACACCGCGTGCCGTTGGCATCTTTTTTTTTTTTTTTTTTGTTTTCTGCCATCTTTGAGGCGCTCTCTTCTTCTTTTCCCCGATGAATGCCAGTAGAGACTGATGCCTTTCGCCAACGACCATACCACGTTGAAAGCACCGGTTCTCGTCCGATCACCGAAGTTAAGCAACATTGGGCGCGGTCAGTACTTGGATGGGTGACCGCTTGGGAACACCGCGTGCCGTTGGCATCTTTTTTTTTTTTTTTTTTTTTTCTGCCATCTTTGAGGCGCTCTCTTCTTCTTTTCCCCGATGAATGCCAGTAGAGACTAATGCCTTTCGCCAACGACCATACCACGTTGAAAGCACCGGTTCTCGTCCGATCACCGAAGTTAAGCAACATTGGGCGCGGTCAGTACTTGGATGGGTGACCGCTTGGGAACACCGCGTGCCGTTGGCATTTTTTTTTTTTTCTGTCATTTTTATTGCGCTTTTTTCTTCTTTTTGCCGATGGATCCGAGTAGAGACTGACCCCCAAAAGCACCTCTGGTGCAAAAACCTACCGCCAAGTACTTTGATTCTTTTATTATTCATCCACAAAAGTATGGAAATCAGATACCCAGCGCCGTGCCTAGGCATGGGCTTACGGGGCGCTGGCCCAGGGCGCAATCACAAGGGGGACGCATTTAAGCTCATAGTTCATTTCTTTTTTTCGTTGTAATTCGAGCTTTTCAAATTCTCTTAAATATATTTCATAATTAAATGGTGATCTGACAGGCACTGTTTGTGACTACATTCCCTAATAGCAAAATGATTCAAGTCTGCTCGCAGTCTTACTGCAGGTCTTCTGCAGATCTTACTGAAGACCACTAGCAGGCTTCACACCCCCTTTCTCCTCAAAGTAGAGTAAAAGGGGAAAAATTTTGTTAAAAAAGGGGAAAAATAGGGGGTTCAAACAATAGAAAATAGAAGGCGTTATATCTAAGAAATGATATTTTAATCTTGTATCATAGTGACATATAATATTCTGAACATTTTGATAATAATGTTGCGTGAAATGAAATCATTCAAAACGTAAACATTGATATGAATTGTGTAGTACAAAGGAACTTTTAATATTTTTTTGGCATTTGAATCCCTGATCAAATTTAGGGCGCTATCGACTAAGTAATACTTATTATTTTGCTTGGACGCAAGACACTCTTTGGTTTTTCTTCAACTTTTTGGCAAATGGAGACTTATGACTCAATTTATATGCATGATAGTTTTGGAGATTCAAGAAAAATTGGAGGAATTATTAACAAATTTCGCCCGATTCTGCAATCATATAGGGAAAAACTAGAAAATGTTGGTTTTTAGTGTAAAAATAGGGAAAATGTTAGTTTTAGAGTAAAAATAGGGGAAACTTTGAAAAAAGGGGAAAAAAGAGGAAAAGGGGAGAAAGTGTGAAGCCTGCACTAGTGGACTACTTCTGCATTTGAGTGTGGGGCTGACATCAGATACTTCAGTGCAGATCTTATGAGATTCTTTAGTGCAGAATCTTATTAGATAAAAATGTCAGTTAAATATGAATACGGTCTTTCGATTGTATATGGTTTTTGTCTACGTATTTTATCCGGACGTATCCGAACGGATATCCGAGATACAATACGTTCCAAAAAACCATATATATAATATATACAGGGTGTAAATCTTAACTCTGTACATACTTATAGGGTGTGTAGGGGGTGCCAATACAAGCATTTTGAGGTATGACACCCATGGTCGGAAACTCATCTTAACCACTGTGGAGGGCTTTGAAGGATAATGTACCGTGCACGGCTTGATCGTAGTTTAATGAATCAGATGTGTTCACTTTCGACCCAACATTTTATTCAGCCGTAGACAACAGTAAAAATGTTCTTGCGTGAAATGAACAAAACGATAAACTTAGAAATGAAAAAATAACGAAACAATTTCCGGTGCTTTTAAACAGAATTTGAAAAAGTTATGGAAAACGAAAAGCCCAAGTGTGCCAAACCCCAATAGTTTTCCATAACTCTTTAAAAATCTGTTTGTAAGCACCGAAAATTGTTTTGCTATTTTTTTATTGCCAACTTTATCGTTTTGTTAATTCCACACAAGATCATTTGTACTGTTGTCTACGGCTGAATAAAATGTTGGGTCAAAAATAATTACATCTTATTCATTACACAACGAAAAGCGCGCGGTACTAGAACCTTCGAAACCCTCCACAGCCGTTAGGATGAGTTTCCGACCTAGGGTGTCATACCTCAAAATGCTTGTATTGGCACCCCCTACACACCCTATAAGTATGTACAGAGTTAAGATTTACACCCTGTATATATACAAGCGGAATAGGACGGGATTTATTTATCAGAAATTCTACCAGGGTTATTCTGCAGAGTGCCAATAGATCGCTTGAGGTTCTTCTTCATTTCAATCCCACTCAGCAATATACAGCTTCAGGATTAAAGTGAAAAACTGATGTTGGAAAAATATCTGAACTGTTGCTTGAGACGATACTATTATGTCAAAATTTGAGCGATAATTCAAACATTCATCTCAAGTGGAGGTATTCAACTTCAATTCTGTGAGCTTACGCAGTTTTTTAAGCTTACCACTAAGCTTACACATTATTAGTTTTAATGAAAGTCTTCTAGAAATATCTTCCAAAATAGTTATATTTATTGCACAGCACAAAATCAATATCATAAATAATTATATTCACATGAGCTTAAGGGGGTACCCACACCTTCGAATGGGTCAAAATTTCGAGGAAGAGATTGATATTTTACAGCGAATTGGATAGTCTGATCAAATCCAAAAAAATCATGAAGTTTGAGGAGGGTTTGACTCTCATTATCCATATTTAACATTGAATATTATATTACTTTGAGTCTAATAGTAGTTACGCTGAATATAGAAAAGTACAAGATTACTCGGTTGTCGTGAAGAATCAGTAGCACCGTTGAATCGATTCTGGAATGTTTGGTCTTCAATTGTTTAGAAGAAATGCCTTTATCAGATGAACATACAACTTATTGATATCACGAAAATTGCCTGACTTGTTTAGTTTTTACTGAGATTTTTATAATTTTTTTTCTCTGCCTTTTTCTATTATGTCAATCAAAAATGGTAATATCAAAAAGTTATATGTTCATCTGGTAGAGGCCTCGATTCTGGAAATTTGAAGACCAAAAACTCCTGAATCGGTCCAACGATGCTCCTGATTCTTTACGAGAACCGGTCAAAATATTCATTCTCCAGAAATCAACTTTAAAATTTTTTTATTTGTTTTTATTTTTTTATTTCCTACTTTTCCGAGAAAAGAAAATCTAGTTACAGGAAATCAAGTTTCGAGATTTTGCTTATGAATAATATGCTGAATCCGCAGCTACTCTCGCATCGATGTGTTATGAGTAGAGTCTAGACACATGTGCCCGGCGGATGGTTTGTAGTGAGTTTTGACCTGTTCGGTCCAACAACAGTTTCCGGTAGGTGTCGGGTAAGGCTGTCAGAAAAAGAATGAATTGCTTTAGGAAAAATCTGATCATAATTTTTAAAAACATAAAAATTGTTCAGAATTCTTGATCTTTAATATTTTTGAGGTTCAGAAAATGCCAGCACAATTTTTGTCAATATTCCAAAAATCCTTTCGTCTTTCATCAATCATACCTTTTTTCTTATCATATTTATCAAACTTTTCTAATCAATATATTATAGAAGTACTCATTTTTTTAGAAATCTGAATGTGTAGTCTCCTGGCATCGATTTCAAACGCACTTTTTGATGGATCATCTTCTTTCGATTCCGAAGTCTCATCTCAGACATATATATGAGCGGATCCACGTCACTTCACTCAAAAAAAAAACCGTCAAGTCACGGATCTTTGCGCCATTCGACATATCTTTAGTACTATGGGAAAAAAAAACGACTTCAGGGATTTTGAAAAATTTTCAAAAATAGCGGAGTTAGAGCTATTTGAATGTTGATAAGTCGCTGTTGCACCGCTATGTTTGAAAATTCATATCTCCGAAAGTATTCACCGGAGCGGACTGATCCTGGAATCATTTTGTTCGTAAAAGAATGCGCTTTCATAAAAAAAATGTTGTTTTCAGAAAAAAAAAAATTCTTTCCATTTTTTTTCGTCGTTTTTATTTTTAATTTCGCTGCCATTTCCGCGGGACCTACAGGAATCCATGGAGATAATTATTTTCGGATAGCCGAATCTTTCCCCTTCAACCCTAAAAAAAAAAAAAAAATGGAGAACTTATTTGGGCCGGAGAAAAAAAATAAAACGTCTTGTCGCGCGTCGCCGCGCGCGTCAATCTACGTCCGCGCGGCGAGCTCCTTGTGTTGCGTAGTGGAGTTAAATTACATTTGATGCTTCTCTACTTACCCGGGCTATTCATTCTCCGAAAATAGTTGTTTAACCACCTTAGTCTTCGCTTATCCGTCTACTGGTCATGTTTTCTCGCAGTTACATATACCTATACCTGTTCTGGAAATTCGAAGTCACCAACTGCACAAACTCTGAACGTTTTGTGTTAAATATCTAAAAGTAACTAATCCCTTCAATTGTATCGGAATATAATCCCTCAATCTACGGGGTTGTTTTGATAATTTCATCAGCGATGTTACTTATAAACAGTGGATATCAGTGGATCGAACGGCTTTGGAGACACTTACCAAAAAGTCCGAGGATTTTGTGGATAACTTCTGTAATCAATTGTCAAAATTGGTTGCACATGATTTCATTGCGAAGCAGCAAAGTAGTTATTGGCAGAAGATGAAAGAGAGCTTGAAAGTTGGCGAATTTTTAGTGATATGCGATTTCGCTGAGAATTATGCATTTGTTGTACAAGATTCCACGCAAGGGTTTCACTGGAGCAATAATCAGGCGACTATTCATCCAATCGTGGTTTACTATAAAAGTTACGGTGACGACCAGTTGAGACATTTTAGTTTTGTGATAATTTCAGAGCATCTAAAACATAATACAGTTGCGGTTCATTTATTTCAAAAAAAAAAATTAGTCAACTTCATGAAAGAGAAGTTCCAAGATTCAATTCCCATAGAAAAAATAATTTATTTCTCTGATGGAGCAGCTTCCCAATATAAGAACAAAAAGAATTTTATAAATTTAACACATCACTTTGAAGACTTTCAATGCCACGCCGAATGGCATTTCTTTGCTACATCACGTGGAAAAGGGCCGTGTGATGGAGTAGGTGGAACTGTTAAGAGATTAGCTTCACGTGCGAGTTTACAACTGATTGGCAACTCTGATCCTATTCAAACACCGCTGGATCTATATAATTGGGCATGTTCTTATTTTCGAAGCATATCTTTTGCGTACTGTACGGCTGCAGAACATCAAGCGGAAGAATCTATTCTACAAAATCAATTTGATAAAGCCTTGACAGTTCGTGGCACTCTGAAATTACATGCGGTCATTCCAATATCTCATAAACTCGTCAAAACAAAATTATTTTCCGCCTCAGAAAATTTTGAATCCATGAAAATTATGAATTAATTTCAAACAGAGGTGTCCTACACTAAGTGCCATCGAGCAAATAATCGCTTGAAACATCGGCCCTTTTCAGAGCCACCAAAATATTGCAAAAGATCGGCGCGGGGCGACGCGCGACAAGACGTTTTATTTTTT